>VZRN01006386.1:932799-952632 GCA_013397935.1 Dasyornis broadbenti | reverse complement strand
CTAATGTGAGTGTTTTCATCACAACATTTTAACCAGCTTCTGCTGAAGGCTGTGATTTCCCTCCCCTCAGGAGGGCTGCACCATCCTGAGACAGGACTGAGTGAGACAGGTGAAGTTGTCTTGAAACACAAGCAGCTCCTCTTCTCATCCACACTTACCGAAGTGTGGAAAGCAAATAGCCCAGGTGATGATGTATAAATTATTAGATGCTTAAAATTCTTTCAGCTATAATAGTCTAACTTGTCATTAGGAGCCACACAGATTAGGCAATTAGGCTGTTTGACATGCAGCTTTGACAATATTGCTTTTAAAATGTCAATCATCATTTAGCAAAATAAAATAAAAAATCCATTTTTTTCTTCCAACTCATCGCAGCCTGACAGGATGATGGGTGTTCAGGGACAAACACACCCATGGGTTTTTGCGGGTCAAACCAAGCAGTGCATCAGACCATCCCAGTTGCGGCGGTTTTCAGCAGTGTTGGAGCAAGCAGCTGCATCCCAGCTCCCAATTTTTAAGCTTTCCCACCCACCTCAGTGTGGTCCTAATGACCAAAAGGCCAGTGAGAGCCTGTAATGCTTGCAGCAGGACAAACTCCTTCTTCCCACAACCTCCCAGTCTGTAACCACACATGTTCAAAGCGATCCCAAACCTCCTCTTACTGTGCAGGTGTGGACAGACCTGCAAAACCCCTTTCCCACTCATCATAGAAACAGAGAATCTGGAAAAAGCACTACAAACGCATGGAGTCCAACCATTAACCAAACACTGCCAGGCCCAACACTAAACCCTGAGCCTCAGATCTACGTGACTTAAATCCCTCCAGGTATGGAGTCTTTGTCCTTATGGGAGACTCATCTTGCCAGATGCTAACTGCAAGCAGCTGGCACAAACAAGTTCAGAAGATTCCTAAAACACCTGGATGATGATTTCATGGTACAGATACTAAGAGGGCTAACTGGGAAAGAGGCCCTCCTTGATTTGGTGCCTTTTTGCAGAGAGGGTCTCCCAAGAGAAAGGGTGACTGGTGGCCATCTTGGTCATAGTGATCACAAAACCATCGGGTTTAAAAATCTCTGTTGACATGAGGAAAAGTGCCAGCAAAATTTCAATCCTGGACATGACTTCAGGCTGCTCAGGGAAGTAGTGTGTGAGGTCCCCTGGGAAAATGTTTTTGTGGGTGCTGGTGTCCATCAGTGCTGGTCACTTTTTAAGCAACACCTCCTAAGGGCACAGGAACAGGTAATTCCCAAATGCCGGAAGTCAAGGAGGCAAGGTGGAAGGCTGGCTTGGCTGAACAGGGATCTTCTTCAGGAACTATGGCAAAAAGGAAGATGTATGCCCAGTGAAAGCAAGGTCAGGTGACATGAGATGAATACAGAGATGCTGTTAACCACTGTAGGGAGAAAATTCAGGTGGCCAAAGCTCAGCTGGAGCTGAAGCTGCCCAGAACTGTAAGGGACAATAAAACCAGTTTTTTAAAATACATGAATAGCAAAAGTCAGTGCAGCAAAAGCATCAGCCTTTTACAGGATGAGGATGGTCACCTCACAAACAGGGACATGAAGCAAAGATGTTTAATGCTTTCTTTGTCTCTGTCTTCAAAACCAATGATGGACTAAGGTGGTCCCAGTGCTCTGAGCTGGAGGACCATGGCTGTGAGGTGACCCTGACCTGCTGCTCCGGCTGGATTCCCAGGAGTCTGTGAGGCCTGATGGGATTCATCTGAGAACTCTCAAAGAGCTGGCTGATGTCATTGTGAGGCCTATCCCCATGATTTTTGAATGGTCTTGGGAATCTGGAGAGGTCACAGCTAACTAGAAGCTGGCAAACATTGTCCCAGTTTTCAAGAAGGGCAAGAAGGATGACCTTGGAAACTGCAGGCCTGACAGTCTCACTTCAGTGACTGGTAAAGGATGCAGAAGATTATTCTGTGAGATACTGAAAATCACCTGAAGGACAAGACAGTCATTGATCACAGCCACCATAGCTTCATGAGGGGAAAGTCCTGCTTATCAAACCTGATTTCCTTTTCTGACAGGGTAACCCACCCTGCTGATCAAGGGAAGCCAGTTGATGTAACCTTTTTGGATTTTGGTAAAGCTTTTGATACTGCCTCTCACAGGATCCTTCTGGACCAAATGTCCAGCACACAGCAGGACAAACACATCCTGTGATGGATGAGCTCATGGGTTGGGCACAAAGGGTTACAGTGAACAGGGTGACATCAGACTGGGCACCTGTCACCAATGGGCTTCTGCAGGGCTTCATTCTCAGCCCTGTTCTCATCAACATCTCCATAAATGACTTGGACGCAGGACTGGGAGGGATAAGTAAGTTCGCAGATGATACAAAATTGGGATGAGCTGTTAACTTCTTCCAAGGCAGGGAGATGCTGCAGAGAGACCTCGACAAATGAGAACTCGGCAATCACCAACCATATGATGTTTAATAAGGGCAACCATATGAGGTTTAACAAGGGCAAATGCCAGATTCTGCACCTGGGATGGTGCAGCCCTGGATGTACAGGCTGGGGAATGAGAGGCTGGAGAGCAGCGCTGTGGGAAGGGACCTGGGGGTCCTGGTCGATGGCGAGTTGGATATGGGTCAGCAGTGCCCTGGCAGCCAGGAGGGTCACCTGTGTCCTGGGGGGCATCAGGCACAGCATCACCAGCCAGGCAAGGGAGGGGATTGTCCTGCTCTGCTCTGCTCTGGGACGGCCTCAGCTCAAGTCCTGGGGGCAGTTTTGGGTGCTACAATATAGAGAAGATATAAAGCCATTAGATAATGTCCAAAGGAGGGCCACAAGGATGGTGGAGGGGAAGCCATGTGAGCAGTGGCTGAGGTCGCTTGATCTGTGCAGCCTGGAGAAGAGGAGACTGAGGGGAGACCTCATTACAATTAAAACTTCTCATGACAGGAAGAGGAGGGGCCAGCTCTGATCTCTTCTCCGTGGTGGCAGTGACAGGACCCAAGGGAATGGCCAAACGTTATGTCTGAGGAGGTTTAGGTTGGATATTAGGACAAGGTTCTTCACCCAGCGGGTGGCTGGGCACTTGAACAGGCTCCCCAGGGAAGTGGTCACAGCACCAAGCTGATGGAGTTCAAGAAGTGTTTGGACAACATTCACAGGCACTTGGTAGAATTCTTGAGGCTGTTCTGTGTAGGGCCAGCAGATGGATTTTGATGATCCTTGTGGGTCCCTTCCAACTCAGGATATTCTCTGGTGACTCCCGCCCTTTTTTGAGCCCAGCCCTCCAGACAGTTTTTTACCCAGCGAAGAGGACACCTGTCCATAGCATGAGCAGCCAGTTCCTTCAAAGGACTGCTCTGGGAAATGGTATCAAAGGCTTTACTAATGTTTAGGTAGACAACACCCACAGTCCCATGAGCTCCTGTGTGTCTAAGTGGTGTAAACTCCATGTAAATGAGGTTTGCCCTCCTGAGCATTGGACAACATTGTGCTGCCAGGATGTAAAGCCTGGAAGATAAGGATCCTGGAAGGGAACCCTGCTACCAAGCAGGCAGGTCCCTAAGCTGTCTTCTGGTTCATGAGGAGAACAGGAGCATTTGCTTCATTTTGGCTTAACAGGTGATAGAGACAGTGAAATAAACCATAAGGTCAAGTTTATTTTTTATGTGCTGATATTTAAGTATTTGAGTGAGGAATCTTAATGTGGTTTATGTGTTAGTTAGCAAGTCTTTAGTTTTAGCCTATCTCCATAAAAGCATGGATTGCCCGTTAGGATATTTAGCCCTTTTGACTAAATCTTCATGCTCAGCAGGTGCTGATTCTTACTTATTTTGGGGTCACCTGGCCCAAGAGCATCTCTCTCGGAGAGCTGGTGTGCACGTCCACACTGCCCTGGGCCAAGGTGCACAAATTCTGCATCACGGGGCCAAAACCCCCAAAAGGAGTGTCTCAGCCTTTCCACCAGCTCCTGCACTCCTGATTTCTCAGGAGGGGTTTGAGTCTCCCCCAGGATGAACTGAGGGACCCAACATGACTTTCAGGAGCCTCCACAGCTGCTAAGGAGGACACAGCTGCCTTGGTTGCTGCCAGCATGGACAGCCAACAAAATTAAGCTGATTTCAGCAAGTGCTCAGATTTCCCCCCCAGGCAGCATGATATACCAGGAGCACCTACTTACAACTGTTCTGCTGTCATTTATGAGGCAGCACAGTGCATCTGAGAGCCTAGGATAGATAAATTTACCATCTGCCTCCCTCTAGTGATTGCATTGCTAAATAAAGTGAAAATCACATTGAGCTAACAGTTACTTCTACTTTCTTTCTTAGGAAATCAAAGTAACTGAACACTTGCTTATTCGTGATTCTCTTATGCACCAAAAGCAAGTGGGAAGAGCTAAAGTAGGATGAGAAATTAGGATTTTGCTCATCACCTCCTTAAATAGAAATAACTGAGATCCAAAACAAAGGACAAGCTAAAAGCTACTTCAAAAGAAACATTTTTTAAATCAGAGATGAGAATATTTTTTAGGAAAAATGGTGACATCACTGATAAACTTTTTTTAAACAGGTTTCAAAAGCTGTGATATTCTTTAGAACTTAGCAATGTGCCCAGTGAAATTCCAGGGACACATCCAGGGTGCTCATCTCAACAGCTCCATCCCTCTGAGTGAGCTGGCAAAGGGCTCTGCTTGCAGGGGCTGCTCTATTATTTATATGTACATTATGTAGAACGAGATCCCTGTATTCAGTGACCAGAGATAAGCATCAGTTTAACTCCCATTTCTTTGTGTCACTCATTAAAGTCCTGTTTCTTTGTGTCACTCCTCAGCCAGATTGATTTTAGGTCTGTTGGGGCCAAAGATGCAATTCTATTCTCACATACAATTAAAGCAAAGGGATTTCTCAGGAGCTGATGTTTTCCTTAAACAGGGAGCTGGCTTTCCTTGATCACCAGTTGCTCTTCATTGATTCAGGGATGTTTTACACGAGTGATGCCATCACACTCTGGTTTATCATGGTGAGTGTTTCACCCATCTTAATGGTGGACTGTAGTACTATCAATAAAACTGATACATAGTTTAAATTCTGCATGTTGTGGGATTTTTATAGACTAATAACACAGATTATACACCTGCAATATTTGTAAAAAGACTAGTAGTGGTTTTTCTCTGGGCTTTCTAGGCACCTATTTCTTCTTCATCTCGACCTGGGCACCTGTGGGCACTATTATTTAACCTCAGTGAGAGAGGTTAGACCCACTGCTGCATCCACAAACAAGAGCTGCTGGTCCTGACCCACTTCTGACCTCCCACCTCACCTAAAAGGATGCTCCTCCTCCCCAGAGAAGCAAAACTGGTTGCACCAACACCTGCAGTCAGCTCCTACTGCAGTTAGAAAGGAGAAATCTGGCTGAAAACCAGTATTGCTCCAACACACTAAAATAAAACCCACCAAGAAGTCCAAGTTTAACACCCAAGTTGCAGTATCTTGTTTAGTGCATGAGAGCATCCTCAGATGTTGACACAAATTCTTTTCCCCATGCAATTATCCCGCAGAGAGGGAGTTCAGCAGGTGCATCCTGCTGCCAGAGAGAGAGCATCTCCTTGACAACTTGCTATGCCACTTTGGCTCATTAGCAAAGCAGGAAAAACATCCCCTGCTTTTTCTGTTTCTCCTTGCAGGGTGAGTTTTCTTGCTCCTTCAACCTAAGGACTCAGAGCAGCCACTGCTGTCGATGAGAAAACCTGCTTGCACCCAAAAAGAAGATGAAACTTGCTGAGGTGGATTTGGTGAGGTGGTTCACCTGGTGATGAGAGAGACAGAGCAGTCACCACCCCAGCTTGGGATTTATGTCCTCTGGTCTCTCTTGGCAGGGGCAGGTGTTGCCCTTCTGCCCCAGACCAGAGGGACAGTGGCAGGAGAGAGGGCTGATGGCCATCTCTTCAACACCAGCAGATTCCAAAGCCAGGGCTCACTTGGAAGGACTCGCCCGAGAGGACCAGGGAGGGCTGGCATTCATTCGGGCACGGGCAGGCTCATCCCGTTCCTGGAAGAGCTGCCAGCTTCTGCAGCAGGAGGAAAAGGCAGAACGAAAATCCTGCAGCAGGGATGCCCCAGCCACCGGTCCTCACGCCTAGACAGGCCACTGATGCTGGCGGGGGCAAACGCAGGCTGCAGGCAGCTTTGTGTCCTGCAAACTACTGCAAAACTGATTTATATTAAAAATAAAGAACACACAATACCGAAGTGGTTGGGGTTTGTCTATTAATCTCTCAACAGTCAGCTGCAAACCTAACAAATCCTCTGAAATAGCAGCGGGGAGCCGTGTCCCAGCTCATTCCACCCTGCCCCCTTTTTCAGCTAAAAAGAATCGATAATGGCTGTCCGAAACAGGGAGACCAAAGCAATTTTACAGGCTGTGGGATCATGACTCATATCTTCATTCACACGCTGGCTGGGCACAAAACAAACCACGGGGTTGTGTTTCCCAGCAGACGCGGTGGAAAATCACCCCTGAACCACTGGGCACCTGGATAGAGCTCTTGCAATTCCATCCTTTTGCTGTGATCCTGCAGGGGTGCTTTGCTGGTAGGAAATGACAATAACACTGATACAGCCGGGGTGAGAGTGGCATTACTCCCCCTGCTTTATGCAAGGAAGGGCTAATTGAACCGCTTGGGAGCAAGGAGCCCCCGGGAGGCAGCTGGGGTTGTTGTTGTGCTGCTAATTGCTGTTTTCAGCTGCCATCGGCAGCGCAAGGGACTTGTTCAGGGTGTCCCGGGGTAATGGTAATGGTGCTGGAAGAGTTTTCCATCCAAATCCCCATCCAAAGGGGCCACCCTCCTCCCCAGGCAGCCGCCCTGCTCAGAGGGGTGCATCGTCTCTCCATGGAGCTGTTTTTCCCTCGAAAAGCAGCAGCAGCACCAAAGAAGAACCAGCAACAGTCTAGCCAGTCCCCATTCCCTCTGCAGCGACCTGAAATGCGTTTCAGGAACTGATAACAAAAATCAGCATTTCCACCCGGCTCGCTGCTACTCTGGCTCCCATCGCCTCGGGGGGATTTTGCTGCGGAGAAAAAGACGCAGCGTCGTGTCTCTGTGTTGGCACCGCCGTGGGAAAAGCCTTAGGGACTTTCCCAGCCCGGGAAAAAAAAATGAGCTATATCCCACCCTTCTGCCCCAAAACAGCCTGTCCTGGCGTAGGGAAGGTGGTGACTCGAAGACAGAGCAGTGGTGCACAGGAAAGGGACGCGCCAGCAGCCGCCCCAGACTTTCAGGATGACTGTGCGTCCCCGGAACCGAGAAATGTGCTTTGGCAGCCGGGGGATGCCCCTCGCTCACCGCCGCTCTCCTGCAGCAGTTCCCGGGGCTGTGAGGCGGCCACGACACTTTGCTGTTCCCCTCCGTGTTCATTATTGCACAGCTGGGCGAGAGGGAGAGGGATCCTGGCCTCTCTATTAAAAAAAAAAAATAAAAAAAATAATAATAAATATATATATATATGGAAGAAAGAATGACCTGGGGGCAAAAAAGTGCGAAAAAATAGACAAAATAGATTCCACAAAATCTGTGGCCAGATTGATGGGATTTACCTCCTGCCTTCTTGGGAATGGTGTGCCAAGGGTTTGCACGGATCCTGCTCTTTGCCTCGGGTTGTCCCGGTTCCAGGCCAGTGTGGCTGGGTCTGCAAAGGGGCTGACCCAGCACGGCTCTGTGAAGGGGTGGCGAGCCTGCCTGGTGCCATGGAAAACATGCTAAGAGGCCCTGGAGGAGGGATTTTCCCAAAACTCCTGAATAGATCCACACAGCCCTGGTCAGAGAAGCTCCCTGGGGTAACACTGACCACATCTCCTCAGCAAGCGCTGGTACCCACACTTTGGGGAGGTGGGCATGAGATCCCATCACTGGAACCTTGGCTGGGTGTGTGCCCCGAGCTGGAGGCTGTGACTGCAGGTGGCTGGTGGTGAGTTCTGCAGGGGATGTTCACTGCTCCATATGCAGACAGAGTCCCTGTGCCAGCTGAGTGCTTACCTTCCCCAGGTGCATTAAAGCTTGCCTCATCTGGGCTGATAAACATCTCTTCCCCTCTCCTTTGGCCTCACCACAGTTAGCAGCTGCTCCAGGAGCCTGGAAGCATTGCCTTGCAACTCCCTGCATGGGAAAAGGTTTCAATTCCAATGCGCTGCTGCCAGCTTCACTAGGCACCCATCAAATCTGGGACTGGAAGGTGCTGGAGGAAGGCTGGGGTATGAAAAGAAGAAAAGAAAGAAACTGGTATTTTCAGGATGGTGTTGCAGTCAGGAAGTGGTTTAAGAAACAGTGCAGATCTTCAAATCGAGAACAACACCAGTTTCTCTTCTAGTGCTGCTAATGGCATGTGGTTCTGGAGCATCTTCCTGCTACAGAGCTACCGCTTCCTGCTCTTGCTAAAGACTCTCACACAGAGGAGAAGTGAAGGCAAATGTTGAAAATCCAATGAACAAATCATAAAAATGAGGACAAGTTCCAGGTCTGAAAAGCTGCAGGAAGCACTGCTCTGTACGCCCACGCCACGAAGCCACTGGGGAACTGCAGCGGCACAAGCAATAAAAGAGATAGATTCTTCTTCCTGCTCGGTGCAGGGAGTAAATGGCTCCCAAATATTGTGCCTGGCAGCATCTTCTTCAAAATCACCCAGACATGAGCCATGGTGCCTCCAGCTTCAGACAGAAGTCAGATATTTTGGTGGAAACCCTTTGGGGAGTGGGATGCTCAGAAGAAATCTGTTGCACATACTGAGGCTGTACAATAAAGCCAGTGGCAAAACCCTGCCTGATTTCAAGGCAGACATGAGCTCAGCCTGAATCCCAGATGCTCTGTGCGTGCCTGCAGCGAGGATGACTGGGTCCATGCTGGGAGCTGCCATCACCCTCAGCATCAGCTCTCGGAGAGAAAGTCAGAAACACATCCAATTCCTCCAGCAGGGTGTTCCAATGACTGTGCCACCAACGTGAACATCCTCAAACAACGGACTGAACAAGCTATTCAAGGGGAATTTCCTCTCCCTTCAGCCTGAACTCTCTTTTGCTTCTGTTAATGACTTCACATGAAGAAATCCAGATGTTAAAAACAGCAGCCAGGCCAAAGAGCTGGCCCGTGTCTGTGTGTGACACTTCCCCTCTCTCCTGGATGGCTGGGCTGGGAAGGAGCTTGGGAGCAAAAACCCAGCTGAGCAACAGCTTGCATTGGCTGAACAGCTGCCAGCAGCCACAGCAACTCACCAGCCAGAAGGAAAAATCCCACCTGGAGTAAGCCAGAATAATGGTTGGTTAAAAAAAAAATAGACTGAACAAACATTGCAGCCCTTCATGGCTTTGAAAATTAACATTAAATTTTAAACAAGTCAGTAAGAGATGTGCTTGGAAAGTGGATTTGTGAAATGGCAGCTTGGTCACCACTTGCCTGGGTCTCTGTCCGAAGCAATCGGGCTGTGAGTGCCACAGGGGAGGCTGCTGCCATCAGACACCCATGCTGAGCCAGAGTGGATCTCGTGCCATAGATAACTCTGCAGGACCCAGCTCATCTGGTAACACATTCATGGAGATTTCCAAGGAATAGGTCTGTCTGCAGTGGAACAGGACCTTACACCCCCTGGTGAGGCTGGTTAGTGTCTCGTAGCCACCAGCACCCATCAAAAACCATCTCGGCTGGGGCATTTGCGCTCAGCTGAGCTGATTTGTACGAGGCTTTGGGGTCTCCAGCCCTGATTTGGATGGAAATGGCTCACCTGCTGCCCCCCCTGCCCTGGAAGCCTACTGGCCATGGAGCAGAGGGGCTGAGACAGTCATTCTTTAAAAGGAGAAGTAATTTGCAGCTGGACTTATGGCAAGTGATCCTAACAAAAAGCAGCTGCCTCATGCCTGTAAATAGGATTGCCTATGCAGCATTTTGCCCTACTACTGTAAAATCAGAAGACAGCAATTTTCTTTAGGCATATAAAGACTTACAGTCTCAAATCTAAAATCTACTGACACACCAGCACAATCAGTTAGAGGGGGAAGTTTTAGAGTCAATCAAAAAAACCTCAGCACAGAGCAGGCAGGGCACCTCAAACTTAGATACCTTCTCTTGCTTCCAGCCACTCTGTAAAACCCTCTAGCAAAAGACATACACTTTATATTACATGAACCCCTTCAAGCCCAGTCTTCCCTCCTTCTCCCAGGCTCTGATTTCTCTGCCAGGTTCCTCTTTGTTGGCTTCCCCAAGCTCTTGCTGGTGGCTCACCCCCAGCTGAGTTTGTGTTTTATGGCCACAGAGAAACCCAGCTTAACTCTCCTCACTGAGCAGGCACCAAGCCCAGTGAAAACTTGTCCGTGACAGGAAGTGAGTGGAAGCTGGGGTGCTGTTAGACTCTACTGGAGAGTGTCCAAAGGAGGCCACGAGGATGGTGAAAGGTCTGGAGGAGAAGCCATGTGAGGAGTGGCTGAGGTCACTTGGTTTCTCCAGCCTGGAGAAGAGGAGACTGAGGGGAGAGCCCACTGGGGTCTTCAACATCCTCACAGGAGGCAGCGCCCTTAAGGCCAGTAACAGTGATACCAAAATCAGCCAGAAAATAAACTTTCCAACATGATTTGAAGCATTGGGAAGCTTGCATTCTTTATCAGCACAGGAGGAAATCTCCTTTAATCTGAGGTGTGTGGTGAGACTTTACAACAGGGACTCTTAAACAGACTTTATTATTCCATCATAGTAATACGTATTCATTACAATGTGCCTCCTAGCTAATACATAAACATCACTTTTCCTAGAACTGATTTTCATGCACTGGCTTCCTACTGGAAGTCCTTTTATTGTCCTGGAGGTTCATCTAAAGGGGTCTCTGGTGGTTGTATTCCCTGAATCTTTCAATGTTACAGGTGGCCTTTCCTCGAACTTTTTCTTTGGGCACACACTGTTGTTTCTTGTTACATAACTTGCCAAAAACCCACTGTAGGCCTCATTATCTGTTTCTCCACTGGTTCCAGCTACATTTATCATCCTGAATGCATACCTTTACATTCTTTTACCTTTTTGGCTAGTTAGTCTTTAAGCTCTACCCAGCAACTTCAGGGGAACTGAAAATTTGTATTTGCTAGGTTATTTATCAACAGGACTTGAGGAAATGGTATGAAGCTGAGTCAGGGGAGGTTTAGGTTGATATCAGGAAAATCCAGTGCCTTCTGTGTCTTAAAAAACCCGTAAGTTTTTCCTGTGCTTCTGGCTTGCTCCTGTTGAAGACCCTCATTTGCTTTTCCAGGCTGCTCTTGATTCTGTAGCCCTCTCTTAGGCCTTTCTTCAAGTCCTTTCTTTCTGAACCCAAGACTCACACCTCACACAGACTGAAGCTGCTGCGTGTGGGTGTCTGTGCTCTCCTTCTGCACCTTTTGCAGTTCCCCTCTGTCCTTTTGTGATGAGGAAACCCAAACTGTGTGCTTATGGAAAATATGGATGGACTATGGATTTACTCTATGTCAGCCCAGTACGATATGACACAGCTGGTTTGAGCTCTTCTAACTCTTTATCCTGCATCTTGAATACCAAACTACTTTTCCTCCAAGGGTATGTTTATAAAGATTTTTCAGATCTTAACATGAACAAAAATTCCCTGGAGTTGAGGCTGGCATCATGCTACGCTATTTATCATTATAAAAGACAAATTCCAGACCCTGGGAGCAGACCAAAATAAAAGGAAGAAATTCAGGGGGAATTTAAAAAGGAGTAGGTAGGAGGGATGTTTAATGTAATGTTAAAGTAGCACCGGTTTCTTCAAGCAAATGCTGAATGACCAAATGAAATGCTGGCTGTTTTCTTCTGCAGTTTGGGCCCTTTCCTTTCACAGATCTCCCTTCTGGGGACAGAAACAATAACATCAGCTCTGAAGCACCATGTTTATCTGCTCACTCTCACAGAACTACACCCACATGGGTGATCTGGAGTCTGTTTACTCCCCCACCCCGAGACATGCAAGGTGTAAACACGTATCTAGAAATAAGCTGTCCACGGTGGTTTTGAAACAACTGTGCTTCACTTGAAACCATGGACAAGATACAGACCCAGGGTGGGGAAGAAAAGGTCTCTCAAATATTTCTGTGCATCAGATGCAGGCAGGTGAAGGGCATCATTTACGACTTCAGCTGCTCCACATGGGACCAGGCTCAGCACCATTCCTGCCCGGACCATTCCTGCCTGGCTGGATTGCTGGGGGAAGGGCACGACTGCTTGATCGCAGGAGCGATGTAGGTCTGAGATCACACTGACCTCCAACACCTCTTCCCAGCCTGGTGAGACTGGGAGAGCTGATGCCCTTATCATCTGGGCTTCTCCTGTTTCCAGGAGCAGTGCCCTGGGACACAGCCCTGCACATTCACCAGTTAGGAAGGTGATGAGAAACTTTTGGATTGAGCCTCCTCTCCAGACAGGCACCGTCCACAGGATGGATGTAAACAGGATGGAATACAAAGATGGATGTTCTCTAGCAGACTTCCCACTTAGCAAATGTGGTTTAAGGGTTTTCTGAACAGAGCTGCTCTGTCTGAGAGTCTCCCTGTCCCTGCTTGACCTCAGCAATCTCCTACAGAGATCCAAGTTCATCCATATCCTGTTTGGATGAGGGACAACAGAGTGTCACTGGATTCAACCACAGCTTTCTGCACGGAGAGGTTAACCAGCAGCAGCTCCCCCTGCTTCTCCAGGCAGGAGGCACAGAGAGTTACCCAACACAAACAGGGAAATAATTCCATCCAATGCCCTTGTTCTTTGAAGGCACACGCAGCATAGGACTGAATCATAGACACGGGGAATGAAGAACTCTTATAATTATTAAGTGCCATTAAAAATTCCAGTGCAAAACTCATCTGTGTAATTAGGTCAGTATCAATTACCCTGATAGAATGATTCAGGTCTCTCTGGCATTAAACACCAGCTACAAACATCCTCAAACACAGAAAATCCAAAACGGACCAGCTGGGAACAAGGAAAAATAAATCAGGGAAAGGATGTTACACTCTTAACCACCCACGCAGATCAGGAGGTCCATGTTCTCTCCTAAAACACATTCAGAGTATGGAAAAAGCACAGACAGGCATGAAAGGACCCTCACATGTGCTGGAACTGCCTGGGAAGTGGAATAAGGGACCAGGCGTCATCTGAGAGTTAGTACTTTGGGTCTATGCCAGTTCCTCCTTCCAAGGCACATATTTCACCTCACTTTCCAGCAGGCAGCTGCAGCTCCATCCCACAGAAAGGCTCAGGCAATGCAGAGGAGAGATGGGAAACAGAACAAATTATGACATAAGCAAATGCTATTTCAGTGTGGCAAATCGAAGGATGTCAGTTCCAAACTTAGATCAAATGTGAATATTTTTGAAAAGTTTTGAGATGCTTCAATTAGAGGTCCAAAGACAACCCGTCCATAATGCCCCTGCTGTGGCATTCACTTTCTGGCAGCTCTGAACCCAATTTACCCCACACTTAATATTCTCCCACTCACAGCTAAAATGGTTCATCTTGCTTCCCTGTGAGGAAGAAAGCACAGGAATTAAAGATCAGAAAGCTAGAGAAGAATAAATGGATAACCAGCGCTGAATAAGAACTAAGGACATGTATCACATGAAGATACACTTCATGGAGGAAAAAGCCCACCCTATCCAATGTGTATGTAACCACTACTTATGAACATTCAATTTTTCCTCTCATACTTTGTTACTAAAACATCACCAGGGTGTCAGGTTTAAGCTGTATCACGGATGGCTGTACCAGCAACACCTTCTGGGGACGGTCCCTTCCAAAAAGATACTAAAGACACTCCAAATCACAGGGCAGGGAGGAGGCAGCTGACCATTTTCTCATTCTTGGAGCACTGGATACTGAATGCTCCAACAGCACAGAATTTGTTGTAGACCCCTTTGCCACTGAAGGCAACTAAAAAAAAAAAAAAAAAAAAAAAAAAAAAAAAAAAAAAAAAAAAAAAAAAAAAAGAAAACGAATTCCTTTACCATCGTGGCCTGGAAAAGGCTTCTAATGATTAAAGGCTCTCAGGAGCTACCAGAAGTGTTTTGTTCTTCCTCTGAGGGACTGGAGAGCCAATGGGTAGGCCCAGCACAGCTCTTCCTTGAGCACACATTAGAACAATCCAGGTTGTTTTTATATGGAGAACAGATGACAGCTCTAAGAACAAGGACAAATTCCCAGACCAGGTCCAACAGGGAACCTCTCTGGAACCTGAAGGGCACAAACAAAGCTCACCTCTCTTGAAAGTCATCCAATTTCCAGGTATTACAAAGCATGGCTCATGTTTCAGCTTTCTTTATAGTGGTACTCATCATTACCTTCTGCTAAGCATCGTTACTGCTGATCACCTAGCACTTTATCAAAAACATGTAGGACAGATTTAAGAAAAACACCAATTCACTGGCCTCTCTGGCACTTATGTCCTCATAAGCAAAGTGGTCAATAAGTAACAAGATGAAACTTGGGTCTCTTGGGCAGCAGCCAAACCTACAACTAAAGCAAAAGTCTGTTTCCTCACATATTAAAAAGGTTGAAAGGAAAGGAAAATAAGACAAATTCCTTTGGGTTTATGTCTTTTAAAAATTTCTCTCACTTCCCGCTGTGCCTAAATAAGATAGCCACTAAAGTGAGAGCACATTTTTTTCTTCATCTCAGCCTACTATCTCCTACCCTGGCAGTTGCTTACCTGGAAGCTTTTGTAACATCAGCAGTGGGGATTTCCTCCCACCCACTACTCTTCCCCTCATTTACTTCTCAAAAAGAATTTGTATGTGCTTGAATAAGGGATAATAAGAAATGCAAACTGTTATGCAGATTTTTGGAAAAGAAGAAAAGCACAAATGGTCTCTAGGGACATAAACATGCTTCTGTTTTCTTCAATAATATTGCTTAAGAATAATTCAAATCTCAGTAAAATTTTGCTCTAAAAGTGGATGTTTTTAATCTCACCTCTACTCACAGGTGAGCTTTCAGGTTTGATTTCCATCAGGAGAGATGAGAGCCTCCCTACCTGGCCAAGCACTTCTATAGACAGAACACAAATCACACAACTATTTCCAGCTCTGTCCCAAGAGCCAAACACAATCTAATGTTACAGGATGCCAGGAAAGCAAGAGCACAAAACATTAAGAACCAGAAAGATCCTGCAGGTAAGACAACAGGGAAGGAGGACTTGAAGGATGATGTTTTCTGAAGTCACAACTCAAATTTATTGTACAAACCAAAGGTCTGCGTTCTTAAAACTTGTGACTTCCTCTGAGCAGGGCTTTCAAATACTCATCACACACAGGCAATCCTTCTGATCTGCCAGCACAGTGTGTATGTGGTGTCCCTAAAAAAAGGCAAAATTCAGACTGTCATGAGATAGTTGACTTTTCTGGAAGAGGAGGAGTATCAGTGATAGGAGTAGTGGGAAAAAAACATAATACATTTAAGACACATGAGGAAACACAAATGAATCATGTACAATTCAGCCTTTGCAGAACTCAGCCAAAATTTATCCAGAGAGATGGAGGAAGAGGGGAAAAGAACACAAAAATACAGCCACAACAAATGCGAAGCTGCAGCTCTTGGATTAAAAATCTAACAGGGGATGTTTGGGGATTATTTCTAACCCCTGTAGAAACTCTCTCCAAATCTGTTCAGAGCAGTTTTGTTTAAAGAAATTACAATGGCGGTGACAGCAGAAAAGCTAACTCCAAATTCAGAAAGTTTACAGCAGTTTGCAGTTTTGCAAATCAGCCTTCCCCCCGCCCCCCCCCCCCCCCTTTACTCTCCTGTTTGAAGCAGTTTGAATCAGGCTCTGATAAAAGCGAATTTGTAAATTTTTTGTAAATTTCTCAGAAAACCTTGAGGTTTACTGGAGAGGCAAGCAAAGCCTTCACCGAGAGATGAGATACATGAGGGGACAGAGGGAATGAAGACGTGACAGGGCAGGAAAGATGGATTCATTTAGATGGGGAGCTTAGAGGGAAAGACTGGAAATGAACAGGTTGAACACGCAGAGGTAAGTCAAGGAGCCTAGAAATTAGAAGGCTGATTGGAATTGTCTCCATATAAAATCTGAAACTGTCAAATTTATCTCAATGTATTTCTGACAGGGAATTCAGTATGTATTCATCTGAAGCACATAACTCATGTCTGAAGTCCTTAGGCTTGAAGGCAACTTTAAAAATATATAACTGCAATAACATCAAAATATAGAAAACTGAGCAAAATTTGAGATCACACAGATTTGATCCATACCTACACAGATGTTAACAGAACCTGAAGTGACGACTGACACACCAAGACCAACTTATGTCCAGCTCATCTCGTTCAGTCAGGTCTTAGACAGGGTACAAATGTTTTCCTTGACAAATGGAAATGGACTGTTTATCTTTAGAAAAGGCTGGTGTGCAAACCCCACAAGGTGCTGCTCAGCCACCCCTCCGCAGAATCCAGCCAGAGCTGTTTAAACACTACTTTGAGCAGCCTGGGCCAATACAAATATAAACCATGATTAGCAATAACATACCTGGTTTGAGCACAGCAACAGAAAAACTGACCTGCTCAGTATGTCATCACTCCTGACATTTTGAAAATTTGCTTCCAGAACTGCATTTCCTTTAATTCTCACTCCCACTCCTGTTCTCACCTTCATCCAGCAAGGAAGTGGGTAACAGCTTCAAAAAGTTAGAGGAAGAGAATGAAGAGAATTTGAAGTGTTTTGTGCTCGGGCTGATTGGCAGACATTGCTCCATTCAGAACCACCTCCATGATTACTGCCCATGAAAGGGATCCTTTAAGCAGATCTCCCTGCCCTATTTGCTTGCTAAGTGGGTTTCATGATTATTCTGTGAGAAGGAAATAGTTCAGAGCAGACATGAACTCATTTGGATTGGTGCCCTCAAGCAAACGCAACTCAAGTGGAAATCTTAGGCATATGAGGTGCAGTAAGCCGGAAGGGAAAGGAGGCCAAATTTCAGGGGGTAAATGCTGACTGTGAGCTAGATCAGAACAGCAGCAGCAGCAGCAAAGAGCTGGATTGCTCACTGCTGCATCACAAAGCCCAAAATTCAGCATTACCTGCATGAGGATCCTTGCTGACATGCATACCATACCCAATGCAAACCTTTCAGTGAATTCTAATCTGACGCTTTTACTTTCCAGCCAAAACCCCTTTTGAAGTTTGGCTTTCTGTGCTCCCAACACCGAAAAGCAGAAAAGGACTGCCAGGAATTCTCTTATCAGCAGCACTGTCAAGTGCTACATTTCGGTCAAGCCTACATAACAAAAAAAAACTGGGTAGGGAAGGAAGGGATCCAAGTGTAAATGCAGTCAGGTCAAGGAACCAAGTGGCAGAAAACAGGGACTCGATCCTCTAGAAGATAAACATTATAATTTGTGCATTAATTATAGCTCATTTACCTTCCTTATCCTGTATTTCCTCCTCCCAACTGGATTTTGAAGCAAAGGCCTGAGCCTTTACACAAACAAGTTAATGGATTCTAATGGCTCACCCTGATGCAGTGTTATTTAATCACAGCAGCACTTCATTTTCCCTGCCGTATTCAGGGAAGGAAAAAAAAAACAAAGACTGCATCCACATTCAGCCCTCTCATCCAAACACATCTTATTTCAGTATTCAAATTCCGTTATTTCCACTGTAGTCAAATTTTCTCGTGCCTTCATCTCAGTAGACTCTTTCCCTTTAATTTAAGAAAAAATACAACAGGAATTTAAGCATTTAAAAAGGATGCAGTAGAACACAGCAGATACAGGATGTTGCACATACTTTTTAAAGACTTTTCATCTTCAGTTTCCCAACTGTCCCCAGATCCCATTCCCATCACTTTTGGATGCATTCTGTTCCTTTATCTATTTGTTTCACTTACTCTTTACTGCACACACTCCCGGTTATTTACCAGGACAATTCTTTCTCTGTGGGAGCGGACCAAGTACAGCCACCAGTGCTCCTCCACACTCAAAGTAAACAAAACTGGTCTGTCCAATTTCTCCCCCAGTACCTTTTGCCCATTTGGCCCCCCAGCACCACACACTCAGCCTTGTTCTTTGCCCTTTCTCCTGTCACTTCAGAAGGTGGGGAAATGCTTTCTCCTTCCCAAGTGCCCCTCAGCCTGTTTTTCCTTATTTTCAGGTGTGTCCCACACAAGAGGCCTGGTTTTGATCTCATGGTTACAGGGAAGGGTATAAATTAAACAATTAATGCTGGCACTCCACCAATCCCACCCATTTCACTTAAGATCACATGTGCGCTCCACCCTATCTTACTCACACGATATAATTCTTGGGTTCTTTTCCTGTCCCTCTTTCTGCTGCAACCCTTTTGTTTGTGTTTGATCCTTCCCTGGACCTCAGCAGTTGGTTTAATGCTCACTTGTCCCTGCCCCTCTTTCCCCTCTGTGTCTCCACTTACACCCCAGTACACTCCTTTTCATCTCTCCCTCACCTTTTCTCTCTCCCCCTCTCCAAGACTCTTAACACTACATCTCTCCTTGCATCTCTCACCACCAGCATAATTTATTTTCTTTCACTTGGCCCAAAACTCTTGACAAAAATCTCATGAATATTTAAAGAAGCAGGGTGCGAAGCATGGCTAGCAAGAACAGAGTAGGAAGTAACTCACACAAAACCTGCAGCTCTTTCAGAAAGGTGTCACTTCCCATGAGGAATGACAAAGCACAAGGGTCAAACCTCACAGCGTAACACCAGAGCACAGCCTCTCTTTTATCCACTTTGGGGTCAACATGATCATCTGCACAACAAAAGGGTGAAAGATCAGAACTCCTCACCTCTCCCTGAACAAATAAAGTACCACATTCGTTTCAGGTAAACGAAGGAAAAAGAAAGCAGGTAAAGAAGTAAAAGAAGAGTTGTAGCTGCCAAGTTGTTTCAATCAAAAATTCAAGTGCCAGCCATTCAATCCACTCCTTGACTCCTTTCAATTGCACCAGCAGCGGTATTGTACAATTATTTCTGTACATACTGTTTGTCCCAAGGCATTTAATGTCTCCCTTGCTTTCACCAGAGTAGTCCATCTATTACAGCATCTAACAAATACAGGTATAACTGTGACATTTGCTTGATTTTCTGCTACATAAGCTTAGAGAAAACTGTCAAATAAAACCTTTTCCTCTTGTTTCTGAACTTCTGAAATGTAGAGTGCAACTGCTCTGCAAGTCAACATGAAGAAATACTAGAAATATTTAAATCACATTTTATTTTTCAAATTCAAAAATAACAATTAGCTTTATTTAACATGTTACACATCTCAGATTTAAAATATCATGCTCTATTTAAATATCCAAGTGACAACACTATACAAATAAAATGTTACACAAAATATATTTGAGAAAATGTTTTGGTCTTCAATCTGAACAATAAATAGACAGGCACTTCTACAAATACAAAGAAAGCAACCACTATTTAGAGTAATTCTTATAAGCAGGATGTGGGAATACAGATCTGAGTTTCGAGAACATGTGTAACTCTACATGAGGCTTCATGCAAACTTCAAATTTTGGTTTGAAATTCAAAACTCTTGGGCTCTGCACAATTCTAGATTTGCCACCACTTTACAGGAGATTCAAACCATGTTCTCAGAAGCAATGTGCAATTTCAGTCATTTCTTTCAAATCAAGCTACCTGATCACATTCAGTGCCCAAAGAGAAAACAAGGATTGACCAGAGTAGCTTTCCACATAAATAACATGAGCAACAAGGCAGCTTCACTACACAGGCTTGAGGCGGGGGCAGCCCTACCTGCCCAGTCCCGAACAAAATCTCTTCTTCTTTTTCCTTATACACTGACCTCTTAGGGGGCATTTCAAGC
>VZRN01006386.1:917544-932792 GCA_013397935.1 Dasyornis broadbenti | reverse complement strand
TTTTTTTTTGTAAAAAGAGCTTCATCTATTAAAAGGGTAAATCTTTCAGACACAGATACACTTTGCACAAAGCATCATAAGTAAAGGAAAAAAACACTGTTCCGGGGTGCAAAAGGACTGAAAACTATAAATTTAAAAAAAACCCCAAAAATTCAAAATTTAAATTCTCGTAAGTGTATCATATCTAAAAGTAAAACTACATTCCTCCAATTTGTGTATTTTCAATTTACAGTGGTTTCCACACACAAACACTATTCAAGGGAAAATTATCTTCCACCATCACAATTAAGGAAAGATGCATTGTGGTAGGCAATCCCTGTTTCCAGCACAGCTAACCAGTCACTGACAGCTAGTTATATCCTTAAAGTCTCTTTTAAAATTAAGACCAATATTGAAACATAACGACCACCAGGCCAGTGGAAAAGTCAGGACCAAGTCTTCAAGCCATCCCTTCAAATGTTAGTATTACTCTCATTTTCAGAAGTACAGGAAAAAGTTTACAGAGAAAATTCAGCTATTAAACAGAGCTTCAGTGATCCAAACTTGGAAAGTTTTTTGGACTTAAGACACTTATGCACATCACTTTAACAATTTAAGTGTGGATCTTGTAAGCGTGTCCAAATCTTAATCATTTCTTGAGGTTTTCTACTATGCACTAACATCAAGTTTGTGTAGGAACAGATGTTATTTCTGTATTTCTCTTCGATATCAAACGTTTTGAAGCCTTTGTGTTTTTCTGGAGCAAGCCCAAGCTTCTGAAGGCACATTCCAGTATAAACATCATCGATAGGGTAGAGGAGTACCTGGTCAGATGCATTATTCAGTCTCAGTGCCAGATCACCAGAGTACAGGAACCCACCACCTCCTGCGTACGGGGGATACGAACCTTCATAAACACTTTCTGGGATGTAGTACTTCAATTTTTTCTCTCTGTGAGGTCCAGCATCTTTGATCACATCACCTATAAATAAGTCTTTGGCTTTTTCCTTTGATAAGCTCTTCAAGTAATCCAGGATCTGATTGGTATTCACAAAAACATCATCATCACCCTTAAAAATAAACTGGACATTTGCACAGCTACTGCTGACCCACTTCAGAAACAGCACCTCTTTCAGAGTCAGATTGAAGAAAGTGTCTCTGTAGTTCCAGAGGAGAATGTCTCGGTGGGTATCACTCTCAAATTTAATCATGTGTGACAGATCAGGAAAATTATCCTCAGGTGGGGTCTGCCCAAGCAAGAAGACCCTTCGGACTGTCACATCCCCTGACATGATTTCCTTGCCCCAGGATTCCCTAATTGCTTGTCTTCTATCAAAATGGGGTATAAGTGACTTAATAGCCAGCAGCAGGAAAGGTTTCTGTTCGCACTTGTTTGGCTGATCCATCAGCAATGAGTAATTTCTACACCTCAAATAGAGGAGGAAGTCTTTGAATCTGTCTGGCAAATTTGCAAAGTCGCTAACCTCTGAATGCACCAAGGGGTCAGGGTCACAGGAACTGAGAGCACTCAGGTTAGAAACCAAGTTCTCTTCCACAGTCATATTGGAAAGCAAGGACAGGATAGGGTTGTACAGCAGCTCAAGCTTCTGTTGCTGTTTGTTCCAATAAGCTTTGTGAGGAGTGTACTTCCTCCAGAATTTGCTACGTGGTATAACAACACGGCCTTTTGCATTCTTGTCTTGGCTGCCACTCTTTGAGACTTCCACAATCACATAAATAAAAATGTTTACCATCATCAGAATTCCCAGCAGCTTTAATCTTCTGCGTCCAACACTCATTTCTCATATCTAGAAATAAATAAAAAAAGATTTTTAGCTTTCTTCACAGCAAGTTCTTGACCTCATTAAAAATGCAAACTACTTTCAAATGAAGACTATGCAGGTTAGTAGCCTAAAAACCAAGGTTACCTGCACACCCAAAGAAACAGAAGCTAATCTGCCTCTAATTCATACACATATAGTTTGGGGTTTCATCAGCAAGCTGGCACAAATGTGAAGTTTCCATCTGCAGCTTAGGAAAGTTATACAGCTTTTCAAGGTGAGTCTAAATTAGCCAGTAGTTTTCACTTCTCATTTAGATCCCCTTTAAACACTTGACTATATAATAATTAGAATCTGAGCCCTCAGTTTGGCAAAGGCAGGCTGAGAAACCTTTTTTGTTCTGCTAGTAAGGTGAGCTGAAGAGTATAGAATAAATTGCTATATGATAAGGTCAGTTATTTTTTAATTAAGTTTCAAGCTTTTATACTTTCATTCTCACACCTTCCAACTATGTACCAGGCAGAGCCAAATTTTAAAGCACACAATCAGTTTCTGACAATTTCACTCGGCTGTTCCTTGGAAGAAAGGCTGACAATACTCGCCAGCTGCATTGCTGGTATTCGTATCTCAGCAGACAGAAGAGAACATGAACTTGGGTTCGTTTTTTTTCCTCCAAATGCAAAAAAGGAAATTAATAATAATGAAAGTAGAAATGCAGTTATTACTAGGAAGGAAAAAAGAAAAAAAAACCCTGAAAAGAAATGAAAAAAAAGGAGAGGTCTCCCATATACGCAAGACTTGGAATAGTATGAGTACACCTTTGTTGTACCAAAGGTTCTGTGACCTATCTTCAGCTTTTACTGAGGGAGAAAATGGATCAACCCCTCTTTCTCCCACAGCTGTGAGAATGCAGGGTGCACAGTACAAGGCGTAACATGAACACGGTGTGCCCCTCTAGAGCGGTGCTTATCAAACTGTTCACTACCCAGAGGTATAACAATGTACAAGCTCCACAAATAATTCACAGTGAATAAGAAGGCTACAAAGACTACACTGAAGTCACATAGGGAACTCACTGTCGAAGACACTTTCATGTGGCAAGAGTGTAAATGATTATTGGAAGATCAGAAAAACCAAATGAAATACAACCATTTGTACTGATTGTACTGCCTCAGGCCCTGAGGTCACAGAGAAGACAGGAAGGTGGACTGAGAAGTACACCTTGTACTTGCTGCTCTTTTCTTTTTTACAGCCACCACCAGACACCTGAGCTAGACCGACCCTTGGTCTCTTACGGCTTGATCAGTCTTACTTTGTTTTACTCCTCAACAAGTTAAACACTAAACTACTAAGAATTTAGTAAGAAAGCAGCAGGAAAATAATCAGTAATATTTTTTCTCTTATTTGACCCATAATCATTAACTCCAAACGGGTGTATGTGTGTGGGCGGGACGGGGTGTATTTCTGGACTGAAATACAAAGCCACTCCTAGAAAAAATGGCCTCCCAGAAAAGTGCCTGTTCTTCCTCATGTACCATGTGCATATTTGTCTTTGTATATGCTCAGGCCAGATCCACTTTATTTAATATTCTATTCTCAGTTAGCTATGAATTTTCTGTTCTAATTTTAAGTAGTTTTGTTCAATACCTCAAAGACAAAAACACTCATGGTCAGTGCGATCACTTAAGCTGAACTGTTAAGAAAGCATTGGTTTGTCACACAGACTTCGAAGAAACTTTATCTCCTCTTTCAACTGCCACTAAAACCAGATAAATATACTGTTTTTCTACATTTCCCTTTCAATAGACACAGAAACACTGGAGAAGGAGCTGTCCCCTGTTTTGTGCTGTTCCATGGAGCTCAGCATTAACATCAGGGCTTATCTGCCCTGTCCTCTACAGCACGTCTCACTAAACAACAAATGACGTGCTATCTGACCTATGATCCTGGGAACTCCAGAGACCATAGGGTGACTGCCTCCCTCCTAGGAACAGCCAACAAACCCTGGACTGTCCAAAGCTCAGCCCAAGCTTGATTTTTCAGGATGTGCAGCACCACACAGCTCATCTGTCACAGCCCCCAGCTGACTAAGCTGTGAGTATTCAACACCTCTAAGGCATCCAGGATACTTGACCTGGGACTCTTCTGAACACAATGACACACCTTTTGCAAAGGCTTCATTTCAAACACTTAACAAAATCCTTCAACACACTGCAATCCTCTGCAGCAAACAACACAGGGATCCTGAGCAGAAAAATCCCCATCTAGTATTAGACTTAGTAGAACTTCTCAGCAGAAAAGGTACAAGTCTGGCAAGATGACAGGGGTCCCATCACACAAAGCACAGTGAAATGATATCACCACCACAAGCAAATACGCCCAGTCTCAACCCTGTTCCAGGCTGTAGATCCACAAGCAGCTGAACCAATCTAATCATTTGTGCAGGCCCAAGGTAAAACACCCAACTTTTCCACCTTCTTCAAGTCTGACAGAAGCCATGGCCTTTCCATGCAAATACTTTACTGAGGAGTTAGGCTGTATTTTCTAAGTGGGCTGAGTACCACATCTACATTATCTGACTGCCAAACCCAAGCATTACAAGTCCATTTACTTACTGGGGGTGACAAAAGATATGATAATCCCCATTATCTGCAGGTATCACACCTACCACCCTACTGGTTCAGGACTAAACTATCAGGAATCTGGCAAAGCCAAGCTGTAATTCAGGTATCTAACAGACATAATCACCTTTCTTTCTTTGCAGAGACTTTACCTGGTGCTAGGGCAGACTCAGACCTGCCCATATAACTTCAGTTTAGGGCCTGATATCCCTTACAGCAGCTGTAGATGCAGCACCACTTCTGACAGTGCCAGCAACAGCACGTGCAGTAGTGACACTACTGCTTCTGAAAACAACTGTTTTAGCTACTTAACACATCACAGGCCATATGGAGTCCTTCTAACCTCCTGTGAGATGCATCAGTTGTCTTAATAGCTCAGCTCTGCTCAGTGAGTCAAGAGATTTCTCGATTGAGCAACAACACAACTTTGGAACTAGATGATGTTGAGAGCCCCAGGCTGTTATAACGAGTCTGTGCTATTTCCAGCTCTAAAGAGCTTGAACACTGTTTATTTTCTAACTACGCACAGCTAAATCTCTTTTTAGCCCTCAGAATTTTACACAAATCCACTTTTATACAACAGTAATTAAGAAAACCTTAAGAACAGGAAAATATTAAACAGATATCAGTGCTGTACTTCTGCAGGATCATGTCGCACCCAGTGGTTACCACTGGAAACAGTCAATGTTTTCTGTGTTCTTCAGCCAGCACAGACAGCCTGAAACAATGCTCCAGTTGCAGGAAAGTAACCACGATAGCAACACGTTACTCAAAGCACCAAGAAGTGCACTGAAATTCACAGCAGTTGATGTTTGTTTTCGCATGAGTTTTAATAATTTGCATATACCTGCTTTGAGACATCTTTCAGCATATTACTTAGCTTCGGGAGAAATTCTAGTCTTCCAGTATTTTAATACCAAAGGACACCAGTGAAACTCAGGCACGGAATTTCAAGTTCCAAGTAAATATAGCAAGACTAGGGAAGGATGTGCATATATTTTCCTAAAACACAGCCCAAGGCATAAAGAACTATAAAGAGTTTGAATAAATGCCAAAGTAACTTCACATTCTGTCTCCCACTAGTTATCTTCAGGACATTTTTGTTTAAAAAAAAAAACCCCAAAGGTAACACCAAAAAACCTCGACAAAAAAAAAGAAAACCCAAACCAGAAAACAAACAAACAAACAACTCGAAAAACACACCAAAAAAACAACCCACATCCAACAGAATGAATGGTACAGTGAGGCATTTCTCTAGTAATGCTCCCCTGTAATAAAGTTTTAGAGCGCCAGACTTGCATTTGAGCAATGCTTACTTACGTAATTGAACCTAATCTCACTTTGTGCAATCCCTTTTTCAATCTCTTATTTTCAACTTCTGTGAATTATCCTGGTTTCTCAGTTTTTCCACACTTCAAGAACATGGAATGACTTGCTATTCTATTACCACACAAGAGAGGAACCCTCAGCAAATACAAATTAATTAAAAAAAAAAGACATTATTTTCTCTATATACATTTGCCAGACAATCTCTGTAATGAACTTTCACCTGTCACCCCTTCCCCTTCTATTTGATCATTTGTGATATGGCAGTAACAACAACAAAAATAAATAATTTAGTACTTCAAGTTCACAAATAAGTGTTTGTGGAGACTTCTTTCAGAGCCGTGTATCAGTGGAGCTTGGTATGAGGCGCAAGCCTCGCAGCGCACTCAGCTCTGCACAAAGGCCATGAAGTCATCGTGCACCCCACACAAGGGATGGCAGCAGAGGGAAACAGCAAAGCAAGACTCCGCTTGCAGTCTCTGACCTCATCCAAGTCACCACCACAACCAAGCAGAGGAAACATGTTCCAGCAGGGTTCTTCTCCAGCATCAGCCACAAGTGACCACATTCCTGCACCGTGTCTCAACTGAGGCGAGTCAGACTTCATTAGGTGAGAGCACCATCCTACAAACCTGCCAGCAGACAAGCAGATCATCACTGAAGCCAACTCCTGCGAGTGCAATGCAGACAGCCCCTGCAGCTATCTGAGGGATCTATGAGCACTACATTTAAATTTCTCAGACTGCTACCACCTGCATGGCAGCGGGTTTTTGTTATGCAGAGTCTTGCTTCTCTAAGTGATCAGATAATTCCCAACATTTAAAGGCACTGCTCAGCACAGTCATATTCCCTTGAAACTCCAGAAGTTAACTTGCCAAGAGCTGTAACAAAACGGTGGGGAAATCCCTACTGCATTCAAGTTCCTAAAAGCTTCATAAGAACTCAAAACTCCCTCTCCCTAATTGCCTACTTGATTGCTGTCCCACACTACTGATGTCAGCTTTCAACTGTGCTGTTAAGACTAAAGAGATCTTTCATTTACTGCTGAATGCTAAGTTCTGAGGCACAGAATTCCAGAATCTTCAAAATTACACTGTGTTTCCTGTCACCATTTGGACTAATTTCAGGTGTTCCCCTCCCTCTAGCTCTTCCGGCAGAAAAGCTACCAGAACGTCACCTTTTAAGGTGCGCTATTTAAAATAACATCTATGAAACAGAAGCTTTGTTGACTTTATACTGGTGCTTAGAAATATTGCAGCAACACCCACAAAGTCTGCATCGAGTTATCTTTGCATCAAGTTATCTTTACAAAGTCGTTCAATGGTAAAAACTTACTTTAAACTTCATTAAAACCACCTTCGGTGAAATTCCTGCTTGACACAATACTTAGAAATGTAAGAGATATAATCAGCTCACCACTGCCTCAAACAGAATACTTCCAAACCCAAATCAAACTGCTCAAATCCCCAAACCTTCAGCTAGAGAGTAACCTATTTTTTCAGCCATTTTAAAATAAGTCAGCTACCAGTAAATCATCAGATCATCCAAGCCCTGTCTGTGTTTTAAGGTATTTGCAAGTGTCTCTCACAAAAGCTCTGGGTTTGATTGAGAAAATATTTAAATACTGTGCACGTACTGAATTCACTGCAAGTTAGACTTAAACATTTTCTTTTTACCTGTTAAAATTAAATCCTTGGACTGGGTGAAAGAATGTTCAGTTTCATATTTGAATTCTTCTAAGTGTTTCTATAGAAGAACCAGGCATATTCAAGAAAAGCCCTCTGGCCATTATGAAAAATATTCTGTAAACTCAACCCCAGGTTGAGT
Source organism: Dasyornis broadbenti (assembly GCA_013397935.1). Classification (NCBI taxonomy): domain Eukaryota; kingdom Metazoa; phylum Chordata; class Aves; order Passeriformes; family Dasyornithidae; genus Dasyornis; species Dasyornis broadbenti. The sequence goes on along the minus strand of VZRN01006386.1, from coordinate 925,258 downwards.
GGATATTCCAGTTCTTCTACTGGTATAGACTACTTGAGTTTGGTCATAGTTTTCCACAGGGATGAGAAAGCAACAGTGCTCCACATGCACACCATGCCTACATAAGGCAGTTTAAATGATGGCAGTGTCTCTATAAATTAGTACATCATTCTTATATTACCATTCTATACTGGCATATCTGCAGCCACACTAGACATCTGTGAAGGTGTCCCTGAGTGCTCATGAAAAGAAAACAAGCCCAAAACAAAGAACTTGTGATGAAAGAAGTTTTGTTTCTTTGTTTAACAGTAAAAATGGTTTGGGTTGTTGGTTTCAGGGGTTTTTTTAGTAATTGAGATTTCACGCTGACAACCCAAGGTAAGATCTCAACTTGCTATAAAAATGAATATTAAAGTTAATTATGCCAGTATTTGAGGGCCTGTGGTAGCAGATGTGACCTGTTTTTCCCAGTTTGTTAACACAAAAAATTCATGTCATTCTAAGGTCAGTTCAAGCTTTAGAGTGATGACATTGTAAATTTGTTAGGAATAACCCAGAGGTGCCAGCTTCTGATTTAAGAACTTCAGTTTTCACTTGACAGGCTTCAGCTTGAATGAACAGTAAATTATAAAGAATCAAGAGAAGGGGTTTAACTGAGTGCCAGCAGAGAAATATTTCTTGGAACAAAATTAATTGTCATTCATCACCTCAATTAGAAGTTGGGGAGCACAGTTCCACGGCAGTTTAAAACAGTTTCAGTCATAGCTGACTCATTCTTGTAATTTATTCCTTCCCCTGCATAAACTGCACAGTCCCATCTACCTTTGCACTGATTTGATTGTGGTGAATCAGTTCAGGGAGCTGGAGGACGATAAAGACCGTACAATAAAGCAGCAATTAGCTTTCAGCCAGCTCCCATCTCTCGATGATGTGCTGCCACTGTGCTGCATAAACACCAGGAACGGTACAGGAGAAGAGGGAAGGCTCACACGGTGCAGGCCACAGCAGAGCCCATCTGTCATCCAGCTTCAGCTTTCATGTACCAGCACACTGCTGCTGCTGCAGCCCAGCACTGCAGGTCTGGTTCCCACCTTCATCCACAGGGCTCCCACAGGCAGGGCCAGACAGAACCAGCACTGCTCTGCCAGAGGCAGGAGTCTGGGCAACCTCATGCACTACGAGGTACACCCCAGGGCCTGAATTGCTTTGACACTTTCTGTAACCAAGGCAGCAAGGGCAGCTACTGACCCAGCATGACCCTTCCATGTCTGCTGTGTGTTGTGGGGTTCATTTCAGCTGCTCTGTTATCTGCCCACAATGACTAGAAAGCCAAGGAAGTGGATAAGGAACCACCTTCCTCCCAGCTACTCAGTACTTTGATCAGTGCTAGCTCTGGTAATAAAGAATGGATATAACACATTGCAAACCTGGCTGATGCTTTCAGCGGGCATTTAAAGAGAGAAAGTCTGCAGGACAGACACTCTCTTACTACTTGCTTTTGTGCTGTATTTGAAATAAAACTTATGATTTAAGTAAACCTATTCAAAATGCAGATAACTGTAATTTCCACAAATGAGACAACTCATCTGCTCCTGGTATCTCTTCCAGTTTTATCTTAAAACCAGTAATTAATCCTGCCTTAACCATATTCCAACCACCTTTATGTCTGCACAGAGAGCACTCATTATTTAGTCAACTAACAAAACCATCCTTTAAGCACCTGATACCTCAGGTCATCAAAATTCTACCTCTGCTTTGTCTTCCGGCCCATGTTAGACACAAAGCACACTACTAAAAACTATGCTTCAAAAGCAATAACAGTGTAACCTGGTGTGGCTGATGAAGTTACAACCTACCCCTGACGACCGCTGTCCTTTTGGGTTAAAAATAAACTGGTTTTCGATTTGACTTCCCCAAGCTGCTGCCTTTGTGTGATGGGGAACACAACTGGGATGGTAAACTTCCCAGCCATCTCAAGCCATATTTCCCTGCAAGCGCTATGTGGTTACTCAAAAGTCAATTCAAACCAAATTCATATTGTGAATATTCACGTCAGAATTCTGGGATCTGCCTTTGAACCTACAGTACTAAGCTAAACACATGTTGAAGAATGCAAAACCTACATTTTAAAAAGTAAGTCCATGAAAAATACTTTTGCCTTTAACCGGTTTTGGTTTCAGGTGTAATTCACAATTACAGGAGAAGTTCTTCATCTTTCTGAGTAATTCATTTAAAGTTCAGAAAAATCAGTAGAGTTGTAAGCAGAGAAGTTCATTGTCTTCCTTCAAAGCCGTAAAAACCTAAGATACAGATCTCATTCTAGCCTATCAAGTTTATGGAAAAGGGAACAATTTCTCCAGCAGCTTTAGGCAGCTAAAGATGCATATAAGTACCAGGAGGATTTTGTAAAGGATCTCTAAGCCGGTTAGGCAGCTAACTCCCATTTTTGTTAACAGCAGATAAGCATCTAACCCGATTAGAGATTCCTAAATCCGAGTAGCACCTTCTCTACCTGTTACCTGCACACCAAAGTGAGCGTCCACAAAGCTTGAGAATGGTTTGAGTAATCAACTTAAGGCTGTTTTGCATGGTTTTAAATTGTTTTTATTCAAATAAAAAAGTTTGCAACAAGGATTTCCATCCCAAAGACAGCTTTCCATTAGCAGTTTCTAACATTCAAATACCAGATTTAAAAATGTAATTGCTCGAGTAAGATAAACCAGCACTAAATTCAGGGGGTACAGTTTGGCATTCAGCAGCAGCTCTCCTTAAACTCAGATGAAAGAATTCCACCCTTTCCCAGGCCTCCCGTCAGAGCAGGGCTCACTGTGTTATATTATGTTACATTATAACCCTGGAGACAAGAAAACAGAAATGGTTATTTCTCAACCCACTTAGTTCCTCAATTCAGTTCCCTACTCAGCTGCACAAAGAGCTGCACCAGCACAAGGCTTGGAGCACAGACACCGCTTCAGCCACCTCCGAACTGTCCCGGGACGGCGCAGGATGTTCCCGGCAAGAAACTCGGGCAGGAGCCGCAGGATGCGGCAGGAGGCTGCGCATCCCACACGGCGGTGGGGCACACAAACCTTCGACACCACCGTGCTTCTCCCGTAAACCCCATGCAAATAATCCCGTGGTTCATTGAGCCACTGAGCCTCCGAGAATTACCCTTTTACAGGAAAATTAGTCATTCCCACCCACAAGTGAAGATTTTTTGCTCATCTGAGTTAGATAGCTGACTTACAATTGAAGTGATTTGGTCAATTCACTCTCAGACTAACTCGTCTGAGTGTGCTTAAGATGAAGCAGCTGCTAAATTTCCTAAGTTATTTACAAAGACGAACAAAACTAGTTCCAAATTAAATGCTTTTCAACTCTTACTGGTGTATTTCTCCCAAACAACAAAGCTTTCTTAACCAACTGCTGATGGAAACTGTTTCATCAATTCTCCCTTTAAAAATCTCAGCACCACACCCATCACAAACTGGGATTCTTTTCCTTACTTAAATGCTAATTGCCTCTCATGAGACACCAATTCAATCATTCTTCTGCACTGTACATCACAACACAGTTTAACGATCCGGTCTTTTCTCTGGGTTTTACACGATCTGGAGACTCAGGGAGGTTTACACTTAGTCACCTTTTAAATCCTAAAATGTCCAAGGAAATCAGCGAGCAAGATACAGGCAAAGCGGAGGATCGAGCCCAGGATGCCTGTCAGTGCTTCCTATGCAAAAGCAAACTGTGACTGGACAGGTCTGACATTTATTCTCCAACTTCTGGTTAGTGACTTCTCCAGTCTGTACTAAAACCGCAGAAGAGCCTGTATTTCAGTCTATCATCATCTCTTTTTTTTTTTCTCTTCTGTTTCTTAATCACATAAAGAGTGTTTACTTACATAAAGGGATACAACTGCGAACTGATAAAACCATCTAAATATATCTTTGTGAGGTCAGAACACGGCATAACAGGGGTAACCACACTAGGAATTTTTGTCAACTGCACTCACAGGCACAAATTCTTCCGTAAACCACATGAAGCACTGTCCTGTGCAGGGCCAGGCGCTCGACTCCAATGATCCCTGTGGGGATCCCTGTTCCAGCTATGATTCCATGATAGGCACTCATATAAACACAGCCTATGACACACCAGAAACATCAAATACTAATCCCCATGACTGCTCACGCACACAATCAGCAAACCTTCCTAAATAAACTGTTAACATGCTGGTTAAAAATGTATTAGGGATTAAAAATGGATATACCTGAAAAGAAGTTTAAAAGCTTAAATTTCGAAAGTAAATGGATGCCTACTTGCTTCAAAATTACTTATGCATCTCTACTGTAGAGTAATAGAAAATGTAATAAAGAGACGTACTAGGGAAAAAATGCCAAATCAACAACCTGTGAGAGGGACAAAGACGGTTTCAAGCTTTTGGAAGGCAATCAATCATAATGGACTTCAAGAAACATTAACATGAAAGCCAAACAAGATAAAATGCTCATTATTTTGATGAAATACATACTTCTTCTATATTCTGTGCTTTTTACAGAAAATTGGTTGCCATAGTAAGTTCATTCTTGCCAATATCTTCCCCCCACCCTGCCTTTGGCCTATTCTTGGCAAGTTTGAGAATTATACACTTTAAGCTTTACCTATGAGAAAGCTACCAGCCTCTACTATGCAAATTCCTCAAAAAGAAGCAATTAATGCGGTTTTAACAGCAGGACACATAACCAACTCCAGTAAAAGGTCTGGAATGTCAGCCCTCAGGGCATTTTTGACACAGCTGCCTTAGTCACTTGGCACCAAAAAGCACGAGTCTGACAGCACGCAGGAAAAGTCCATCAAGTAACCAACTCTGAGAAGTTTCACAACCCGCCTGAAGTAAAGATTTTGCAAGATCATCTGACACATTTGTCAAAAATGCAGTGATCAGTCGAGAAAGAGCAAGTTAACAAAGAGGTTGGCAAAGAATTTTAATTGATACTGTTCAATCTTTCTGCTATCTTCTGGTTAATTTGGAGCAATATGAGCATACAGGTTTTGGTCAAGTAAGTACACAGACCAATGAGACGCCAGCCCTGCTTCCTGACTGCTGCGATAATGACCATATTGGCTGTGGTAGGACACACACACAATCACATCCTAGGTTTCAACATGATCAGCACTGACATGGAGTTTCGTCACTACCGTTTTACCCTCCTTCAAGTGGCTTTACACAGCCAACAGGAAAACTCACTGTCAGAGATGGTTCCACTGCAAAAATAGCTGCACCAGGTGGCAGTAAAATGACAATTCCCCAGGGTCTCAGCGCTGACAAGTCACCATGGAGCAGCACTCCTTGGACAGACGTGGTTCTCCAAGGAGTCTGATGGGTAGGCAAGACGAAGACTCAAATCCTGCTTTTCATTCCCCTCAACATTCACTGTGATTTATTCATACAGACAATTGCCCAGATCTGCCAGCACAGAATACGACACCACTTGATCCACTTCTCATTTCTCATCAAACTGCTTTTTCTCTAAGCAAACGCCACTTCTCCACTGATCTCTTCAGCAGTGTCTTCATTACCCAGAAGTATTTAAAAATTCCAGGAGCAGCTTCCAGGCAATAATAATAAATTTTTTGACTACCAGTGACACTGTGTTCATTAGAAACAATCTCTGGGGAGATTAGTGAGTTTTACCTATTATGAAACAAGGCATGAGACAGCCAGCCAGCACTCCCAGTCATCTAAAGCATGACCTTCAAAACAAGTCCCTTCAGCAGTGCTACCTTGCTGCATTTTCCTCATCCTTTTATAGCACATGGGGAAAAGAAACGAGCACAAATCCAAGCAAAACCACTTTACAGGTGACAGAATTACCTTAAGTAAATCCTATTTTTTGATCACTTTATGCTCTATCTGTAGCTTCCTTACAGCCATACATTTCAGTACTGCACATCTTCTATAGAAAGTCACACGTTCAAAGCAAGCAGCAAAACCAGGATTTCCTTTAAGCCAAAATATTTTAATTCTAACCAACAGCATTACATTTTTAGGTATACGACAAATATTCTGTATTGCAATTCATCTCCATGGCAGTATTGTTTTTTTAAAGATATCTATCTTCTCAAGTTGTTTACGGCCCCAGGAAGGAAAAAAAAAAACAAACAAAACCAAACCATTACAAATTACATCTGCCGAATGAGAAAAGCTGATTCTCCGTTTTGTTTCCTCCTCGCATTTCATAACAATTCAACGCTAATTCAACTCGTCCGATGGTTTATCGGGCATTAGGCTGGGTCACCGAGTGGCAAGGCAGACTCGGCCAGCAGCCTCGGCTCTCCATGCGAACCCAACCCTGAGTGTGCCACTCACCGGAGTGTCATCTGCTGCCCCCGCCCCACCCTCCACACACGCCCTCGGTGACAGCACCGGAGCCTGACGCCAAAGCGGAACTGCAAGAACACGAAACCGCTGTAAGCAGCTTGGGGAGAGAAGTGGGTTCCGGGCTGTCTCTCTTTAAGATGGTGAGCAATAATTTACCAGAAATTTCCTCAAAGGACAACGCTATAATCATGTTTCCTCAATAACTTTCAGTCGACATGTCTAGCATGTAATTTTATGCACGCATCTTTCCACAGCCAGACTAAACTCTTCTGTGCCCAAAGCAAGTTCTTCTGCCCAAAATATATTAAAAAAAAAAAGAAAAAAAAGGGAGGGGGGGAAGGAAAAAAAACCCACAGGAAAAAAAAATCCCAACAACCGAACAACGCAAGCTCTTCATGTGCATAGTTAAAACTAAACATGAGTGTTTAATAATCAATCCCAACGGCACTGAGCATTTTGGGAAGTCGGATTAAAGGGTTACTCAAGTAACTTTCACCACAAATTTTTGCAGAATGACTAATGAGTCGCAAGCTGCAGTTTAGCCACAATCCCTGCGAGTAACCTGGAGTCCCCTCCTGACGGGGATACGTCAGGAAGTTTGAACGGCTAAAAAGTATCATCTCGGGAAGGAGCACATACATTCAGGCGAACTCCAGCAAAAACACCATTTTTCCCCCTTTCAGGTACACCGAAATTCACACTTCAGAGCTACTACCTCAGCACTACACTGTCAAGAATCCTGACGCGGATGTTAATAATTAAGCCGCTGGGTCGCAGCCCTCTAATGAGGTGACCCCAGGAGCGGTGCGAGCGTCCCCGCTCCACCGCCGCCGCCCTCTGTCCCTCCCCTCCAGCCAAGGAGAGGATTGCAGCAACTCCCGGCACTGCAGCAGCCCCACGGCTCGGGCTTTCTCTGGGAAAACCTCACGGCTTCGGCACCAACGCCGCCTCCCCACGGTCAAATAAATAAATAAATAAATAAATAAATCTTTAAAAGCGAGGACAAACATACGGTGGGGCTGAGCTGGCCTAAGTTTCACCATGCCAACAGACCGTGCCTCTCCGCGCCTCGCTCTCGCCGCTCTGGCTGCAACATGTGCCGGCTGCCGGTGCTGCCGAGCGCCGGGGCAGGGACTCCGCGCCCTCGTGGTTTAACCCCACCCTGACGCCGCCTGTCACCTCCCATGCGGGGAAGAAAAAAAAAACCCAGCCCTAAAAAAAACCCCTAAATTTATGTCTCCGGCCCATCACCCCCGGCCGCCAGCTCACAGCGGTCACTACGCAAATAAGCGAGAGGCGACGGGGAAGGAAAATCTCACGACCTGGAAAGCCAGGGGAGGTAAAAATCAAGTTAAA
>VZRN01006386.1:905494-916737 GCA_013397935.1 Dasyornis broadbenti | reverse complement strand
GCCGTCCCCGGGGTTGCCGGACTCTGCCGCGCGCCCGAGGAGACACGGGGGCGGCCTGGCGCGGCCCCGTCCCCGGCAGGACGCGGTCTTCTCCCCCCGGCCCCTCGGCGCCGCGGGGCCGCCTCCGAGGCCGGGCTGTAAAACTGGAAAGTATTTATCTCAGAAAACGTGTTTTTATTATCGGAGGAGCGAGGGGAAGGTGGTACCAGCCCACCTTCCTCCCGCCAGCGGAGCGGGCAGACACCGCTGCGTTGCCGCTGTTCGCCTCCCAGTCGGGCCAGGTGCTGCTGTGGAAACGGCCCCACACCGGGCACCCTCCTCCTGGCGGTGGCCCCGGGTTACACCTGGCTCCTGTGCCAGCTCCGGTGTGCTGGCAGTGGGCACTGTGTCCGTCTGTGGGCACCGCGGCTCGCCGGCCATTCCCTTAGGACAGTTTGCCTTCGGTTTTTTTCCGCAGGGCATGGAGCGAAAGAGGAAAACCCCCAGCCGTGCTGAGAAATGCCATGCTACACCACATTTTAATATTTCTTTTTTTTTTAAGCCAGGTAATTGCAACTGGCTCAGCTTTTCGTGGAACTCTTCAAAGCTTTTGTTACTGAGTCCAGGCAGGAGAAGCAAAGGGGTCGTTTAGGCTTCTCTTAGTAAATCAGTTTGTGAGAATTTCCAATTTTGGAAATTTGCCTTCCAGTGTAGTTACTAATTGTTCATGACTCATTCATTACTAACCTCTTTTTTTATTGTTGTTCTTGTTTGCTTACTCGGTAGGTTGATGAGCCTACAGATCCTAACCAGACGTCCCTGTTGAAACAAACCAAAGGAAATTCACAGGAACCCAGGATGCCTACTGGAATAAAATATAGAAATGTGTGCTGCTGCTGCTGCTGCTGCAGCAAAGAGGGCACATCTTGTCGTGGACAGATCAATAGCAACCAGCAGGGAGATTTACAGTTCCCACAGACTGTGAACCTCTCAGCTGTTTGTCCTACACAGGATGAAAATTAGCACGTGCCGTTTGTTTCTATTTTTAGCACCTGCATTCTCAACCCAGTATAATGAGAGCCCCGACCAAAGGAATTGTCTCAATGTCACCTGGCACAATCACTTAAAAATTGTTTTCATTGCAAAGGGAGGGTAAGTGTGTCCCTGTGATCCATGAAAATACAGGCTATTCACTTCCATTTTACAGCGCTCATTTTCACCAAGACTCAACAGCTGATGTGCACAGCCATAAACACGACTCGTTTGGGAAACAGCATCAGTACCCACAGCACACCTCGAGCTCCCCATCCTCTGTGTCCTTAAATATTGGATGCCAATAGGAAACCTGTCTCAAGTCTCTTGGAGCTCCTCTAAAATCCTCACTCAGACGTCTGGAAGAAATATTCCCATTCCCGGTGCCTTGGGAGAGACATTGCGTATTTCAACCCTCTTCAAATATTTATATATGTACTTCATGTTTGAGTAAAGCTGTCCTTTTCATCAAAGCAGAAAGATTACAGCAAAGGGAGGAATTACCCTAAATCGGCAAACATCTTTGTCCATTAAATAACGCAAGGATTTGAGAGGAGAATTCAGTGTCTGGCAGCCAGGAGCTCAGCTCCACTGCACAGGAGATTTCATAATGATATGTTTTGAGATCAACTGGGGAAAAAAAACCCAAAACCAAACAAAAATCAGCCAGAACAGTGTATCTTGTAACACCGGGTACTTGGGAGCCTGGAAAAACACGTTGAAGATTAAAAGGCTGGTCAATGGTGAAATGGTCTGCTGCCTTTAGGGGAAAGACATTTCTCCCTCCTCCCAGTCCCACACCCAGGCCGTGCCTGCTCTGTAATCACAGCGACTCATCTGGTCACGGGACTGCCTTTGGAAACCTTCACGGGGGGAGGTGTTTTAATCCAAGTGTATTCCTTGATCCAATCAGCAGCCGAGCCTCAAAAGTTATCTGAAAGCAGGAAAATACCTAGAACCAACAGTGCCATTGCCCACAGCATGTTTCAAACCTCTGCCTGACTGTGATGCCCCTGCTGTGCTCAGAGCACCTGTACGCTAAAAACCCCAGGGGAGGTGAGGCCAGGCTCACTTTCCAGCCCTGCTCTCCCAAGCAGGCCACTCAGCCTTCCGTGGGTCCAAATCCATGCATCACAGGCAGGCAAAGGGATATTTCTTTCCTGGTGCTGCCAGTTAACAGGTCCTGGATGGGGCAGGATGCCGGGGACCACATCTAAGCACAGACCTCTCCTGGATGGCTGCTTGTGCTCAGGTGAAACCAAGGGAGGCCTGAAAAAAGTGTGATTAACGTTGTTCTGTAGTTTGTTTCAGTGGAAGAAGGGAAAAAATTTTCATGTTTCAGGTCTGTAAAGCCAAGCTTTGTGACAGACACAGAAGTAAATCATTGCACTTCTTTTTGTTCCTTTTATTTCCTCCTAAGAAAGCAAGCAAATCTTTTGGATTGCAGTAACTTTAATGTGGTCAGAATCTGGAATAACTTTTTTGCCTGCATATTCAGAAACACCACCTTCACTCGGCATCATGATGCAAATGATTAGATGCAGCCTGCAGCGCTTGTCACGGAATTGCAGAGCACCAAACATTTCCTCGGAGCTGGTTACTGGGAAGTTGTGTGTTCAGGGCACTGGTGTCACATTTCTTGGTGACACAAATTCTTGTCTGAGTTTTTCCATAGGTAGCATGACAAGCATGACAGCCAGAAAAGAGAATGTTTTTAAAAGATTCAAATCTTTTTTAATCGAGTTCAAAATCGTTTCTGGCTTTTTTTCCAGGCTATTTATTCACAGGATTTGGGTTCACTGTAATAAAAGCTGACCTGGGGACTACTGCGTTTACATCTATGGAAATGAGCTATGTACATTGGCTTTTTCTCTAGCATTTGCCTGTTAATTAATAATTGGTACATCGCCAGGAGCAAAGGAGAAGTAGGAATGAGATTCAAGTTATAAAATCTTCAAGGTTATCTTGCCGTCCCTGTGCCCCAGCAAAGCAAGAGCGAGAGGAGTGGGACAGAGCCAAGGTGCTGAGAGAAGGGGCCTGGGGCACTCGCCCTAGGGGCCATGTGCTGCATTCCCGGGGGAGCCACATCCCAGAACTCCCGAAGCCATTGCGGTGGCTGCAGGCACGTCCTCCCCTAGCCATTGGAAAGCAGCAGGCACAGGATTTTCCCTCTGTGTTGCCGGGATTCCCAGGTACCTGCTTACAGTCACAGCAGCTCAGCACAAGGGACCAGCACCCAGCTCCTCAGAAATGTGGACTAGCTCCTTTCCTGTGAGTCTGGCATGGCTGGCAGCCACTGACGTTATGGGAGTGCTTGTCCCAGACCCCTCACACTATATCCAAAACGTGCACCCACCCCCTGTGCTGAAAACGCTGCAGGCACACAGGTACTGAAACACTTCCCCACCTCCCTCCTGTGAATACACACTTGGTTCTCCTGAGTCAAAACCCTCTCATAAGGCTAGCTGGAATTAATCTTTTGTGCTGGACCAGAGCTTATCCAGGATACCGATCTGCCTGAATTTTGTGGACAGGTTGGCGTGGCTGGAGGACACCTGGAAAGCACAGGACTAACCTGAGCATGCTTCTGTGACCAAAGAGGGTAAGAACAGGAGACAGGAGGTTAAAATTTAAATAATAACAGGAGCCTAAAGATTGCTCCTGTGGCATGTGAGCACTTCAGCAGCAGTAAGAAAAAATTTAAAAAGCAAAGATGATATGCAATTGGAGCTGGAGCATCTCAGTTCCTCCTGGAATGAACCTGGTTTTTCCCACCCCAATGTTTGAGCCTGGAATTCAGACGAGCAAAGAGCCGCTCCCAGGGTAGGCAAGGTCTGTCAGCAAGGCTTGCCAGCAACATGAGCACAACATTTCAGTGGTCTCCTCATACAGTCATTTTCCCCACCTTCTGCCCCTGCCACACACAGGCAAACCAGCACAGCAAGAGCAAGTGCTAGAGAGGTGTTCTGGACTACTTCTCTTTGCTTTTGTACCTTGATGAGGTGGGGGAGTTGTGTCTGGCAGATTCAGCTTTGGCAAAACCACCCAAGTTGAAGAGATTGGCACATGTCCTTCAGAATACCACTTTTTTTTTTTTTTTTTCCCTGGAGCTTTGCAGCTTTACTCTTGCAGGCAAAGCAGGACAGAACAGAGATTGTGGAAAGAAAGTTGCCACTGCTATGTTGTGTGCTGTCATTTGCAAGCTGTGGGCAGAGCTGCACTGTGCTTGTATTGATTCGCATTTGCCAAGAATAATTACTCCCTGCTTGGATTAAAATCAGTTTCCCTGCTCTGGAAGGACATACCTGCCTTTTGCAGACACAGACTGCAGTAATTAACACAGTTTGTCTCCCTGTGGGGCTCCTTTTCCTTGCAGACACAAGGCAGGCACAGCAGTGCAGAGTGCAGGATACAAGAGGATGGAGAAGATTCCACGTGAAGTTAGATTTCTGTAGTAGCAGAAATTGGACAATAATTATTTTGCAAAACCCAAAAAAGACCTACTCTTTACAAACTATCTTTCTTTGTGCCCTGGAAACATGAGATTCTTCGACCTCTCCTTACCTCGGTTCAGAGGCATCCCACAGCCTTTTGCAGTAGGACATGAAGAGCTGCAAAACTGAAGAAGCTGTGGCCAAGCCTCTTCAAAGGTGAGAAAAGTGTTTGCACCTAAAAAATGTACTGGACCCACTTCAGCTAAACTGTTTCTGCCTTGCTTTTACTTTTTAGCAGATGCAGTTTTAAGCACCAGCAAAATCCCAGATGATGGAAAACTGCCAGTCCTCACACGTCACTTGGATTTTTCAAACCATCTTGATTTCAGGCACCTCCTGGATGAGGCTCCCTTGGACTCTCACAGTGCCAGCTGGGGTAAGGCAACTCCAATTCAAACCAGTCCTCTCTCTCGGAGGGTGCTGGCATCCAAGCTGGCTGATTCTGGGTGGCAAAGGAAACTGTGCCAACCCCGTGTGCAGGAGGCATTCCAAGACACTCCCAACCACTGGGCAAAGCGCTCAGCTTTGGGCACAGCTGCTACCAGAGTGAAATCCTGCTCAGCCCACGGGAGCTGCAGACCAGTGGCAGAGGCACAGAGTGTTTTGCCACCAGGCTTGGGTCTGGCACTCCTGGCTGAGGGCTCCTTCTTTGGGTGGCAGGAGCAGAAGGATCACCAAAACCAGGGTGAATGGAGTGGGCCTGTCTTGGGCTCATTTTTATGGTGGCAGTGTTGGGGTGGGACCTACCTGGGCGGTTTTGGAGCACCCTCCAAGGCACTCATCAGGCCCTATCCAGAAGGGGATTTGTGCCAGCTCTCTGGGCACTCTGTCAGGACAGCAGTTACAAGCCCTGGGTGCAGGGTCCTGTCCAGCACGTTGGTTGGTGCTCAGCTTGCAGAGCAGCCCCGGGCCTCACTCCCAGCTCCCTGTCCTGCACCATGTGGCTGCTGAGGGCTTCCCGCAGGTGTTCATGACTCACCTGGTTTCCCCCAGGACATGCTGTTCTCCTGTAGCCTTTTCAGGGGTATTTGTGCTCCTAAAAGCCACCCCAGAGGCCAAGGGCTCTTTGCCGTGCCTCAGCGGTGACTTACACACACTCATTACTGCCCAGCCCACCCGGGGTGCAACATGTGGCTCCCGGCCTATCAGAATTACAATAGATCAAAGCAAGAGATCAGAAAGCTTTTCTCCTGTTACTGTAGGATCTGCAGATAAACTTCAGAAATAATAATAATAAAAAAAAAACAGGACAAAGGGAAATTAAATAATCCACATATCAAGTTTTAATATCCAGCCTCATAGCTACAGGTTACTGAAGAATGACATGGAGGGAAGATACCTCATGCACTGGGGACTGGGATCAGCAACATAATTGGAGTAGATGAAGGGTTTTCCTTATGCTGCTTGATGGAGAAGTCTCCCTGACGTGGATGTGCTCACTACAAATAAATACAACTTCAGAAACCAGCACAGATGAGATCTAGCCTTGTAAATTAGTAAACCACTGCCGTACAGAATCACTGCAGGTTTTGTGCCTGATCCTGTACACATTTAACCTGCCCCATGTAAATAGTCCTCTGGAGTTGCTGGAGCTGTACTAATTTGCAATGGCTGGAGATTAGGCCGTTGGGGTTAAGCATTTCAGCCAGCCCTGGCTGCAGCACGCTGTAGTTACAGGGCTGTTGGATGACTCAGAGGTGCTCCCGTGCTCTGGAATAAAAGCATCCATGGCCACCACGTCTCCAGCAGCCCTGCAATGCAGCCCAGGTACAGAACTCGTCCTTCACAGGTTGTGTCTTCAGGCAGAGAAATCCTGTCCTGGCCTGCAGGGAAGGGTGCAGACACTGCCCAGTGCTGCAATGTAAAGCTGATTTCTTTCTTTCATTCTCCCTGGGTATGTACCAATGTTTTCCAGACACTATTTCACTACTGTTACACTGCTTGCAAGCATCTTAATTTAAATCCCATTATGGATGCACCAGGGGAAAATGATCTATCCACAGCTGAAATAATAAACTGGAGTGAGAACATCCTTGGGCTCTGAGAGGCTAGAACAAGCACTAACTGAAATGTATAAACTTACATAACATTATTTGTAGAAAGGAGCCCAATTGTCAAAGGCCCTAAGAGAGCTGGAACATGGGAATGTTTGTTCTCCTTGCAAATAAAAATTAATTATGCAAGTTTATAAATTCTAGTTGTTTTGCTTGCTCATCTCCTGATGTGCCTAAGAACTGCCTGGAAGGTATTTATGGTTCCCAGCCACTGGTTCTAGAGGCATTTTTTTAACCTTGTACTTCTGCATGCCCTTGCCTCCCAGGACCTTGGAGCAGGGGATTCTCTTTACACACTGTGCTCCTCAGCCACAGAAAAATGCAGATTTGTTCTGAGGTCCTGCAGGAGTGAGTTTATTTTAAGGGGATACCTGGAGGAGGCCAGAGCTCACTGAGCCACCAGATGTTTCGCATAAGCTGGTGGGGTGGCTGCTGTGTTTTGTGAGTGCAGGAAGAGCCCTGAGCCGCAGGGATCAAACAGACACCTCTCTCTCTGCCTGATCCACACATCAGCTCCTGACATGGCTTTATTTGTTCCCTTTGCTGCCAAGAGCAGAGATGCCACGAAGACTCCAATGCCCTCCAATGCCCCGTGTGGTTTGATTTGCAAGGCAGGAAAAGTGCCACCTACTACTAAAATGCACTGTGTTGTGTAGTTTCCCAGCAGTGCTGTGTCCAGACAGGGCTGCCAACTGGCCAGAAGGCTCAGGAAATGATTGGTGCCTCCCAGGCTCCTCTCAGAAACACTATGGCTTGGGTTTTGTGCTGTGATTGCTGTTTTTCTCCCATCCACTCCTGTAAAATGTCACTCCTCAAGGGTCTGAGGCACTTGCTGGCATCCAAGAATGCCATTTATGCAATTACCTGGTTTTACGTGTTCTCCAATACCATCCCATTACAAGAGCTAATGGCTGAGTGCTGGAGTTCCAGAGCTGCTGGCCACTAAGGGAATTAAAATGCAAGCTCCAGGTCACCTGTGTGCAGGAGAAATGAGAAACAGGGAAATATCTTCGGGGAAATCTCTCATACCTCCCTGCTGACAGATGTCCCCTGACAGCTCCGCATTTCAGGGACCTCCCCTTGCTGCAATAACCCTGCAAAATACCCCAAGGTCAAACCCCCCAGGTGGACTCTCCACCCCTGACATGCCTTCAAACCTGTTTTCCTGCAATTTTTTGCACTGCACAATCTGCCTTCCTACAGAAGGAAGGAGCGAGGACAAAGCATCTGGGGACTTGACCTTGGGGATGATCAGCCCTATCACATCTGGAGGGAAGCTCCAAGCACCAGCCTCTACCACCCATGATTTTGTGCTTGCACAACTAGCTCAGGTGATATCCCAAAGTAACACTTCCCAAGTGGTACTGGCAGTTCAGAGATGAGGCTGCAGCTGCATCCCTCTTGTCACCTTTTCATGGGAGGTGAACACACCGTGTCCTCTGGGACTTCTGTGGCCCTAGGGATCACCCACAGGATTCATGCTACTGGGAAAGGGCATCTTTGTTGGGGTGTGTATGTCCTTGTTGAGGAGAGGGGGCCCCTCCTGCAGCTTTTGCAAGGATTGGCTAAACCAGTGTGACCTGGATGGGTGGAAACAGCTCAATTTTGGTGCACTGAGGGGAGGAAGCACTGATGGCGATGGCTGCCTCTCCCCCTGTGCTGGCATCTTTACCCCTGACATGGTGAGGGACACCCAGGAGCACAGCTCTAGCCTCCACGTTGGATTAAATGACACCCCAAGCCACACTTCCCTGGGATCTAGGAATAATTTTTGAGGAGGATTTTAACAGGCCCAGCTTCAAGGCAAGGAGTCATGGCCTGTTTTTCCAGTCCAAAGCCACATGAAACACAAACACATTAAAAAGTCGTCAGTGGCTGCTGCACAGGACCACTGCATTCCCCTTATTGAAAAAGCTCCCTCTGTCCCCAGCACTGAGGACCTCTTTATAAATATTTGGAATGAATGAATAAACTGTTGAAACTCCCCAGAAGGAGAAGAAAACATTTCTGTGTGAAACATATGGCCAGTGTGAGCCTTGGGGTAAAACATCTCAGATGCTTGTGCACCTACAAATGGTCAGTAAAAATCTAAATCAGGAAATCTCAGAGGAAAGGTGAGCAATTTGTTTTATCAATATGTAGCGAAGAACTGACACATAGAAAAGAAAATCTCCCAAACTATCAACCAGTTTATTAAAAAGTTCAAGCACGATAAGATGTGGAGATTATGAGCTCCTGCAAAATCCTTCTCATTGTGTGCAAACACAATGAGAGCACAAACACTAATATTTATACTAGCAAAAAGGACCTGTAAGAAAGAAAAATAATTTAAAAACAGAAATGTAAAATAAGACTATGCAACCTGAATAATCAGGAAGTAAATCAACATCAATATAAAATAAGTATATCATCATCTGCTGCTTTCCATGGCCCAAAACATTATGAAATACACCACTTACTTGGCTAGTGTTTGGAAAAACATGGTGTGCCTAAGCCATTATTTTTTTCAAATACAGATACCCTAGAAAAATACTTTAAAAATGTAGCAGTTCTGGGCATATGCAGACCGAAAAAAAAGAGAAACTGTACTATGTAATCATCTTGCCAAGCAGAGAGCGAGTGCAGGGCTTGCCAGTTGTGTAATGTGTGATTGAAAGCGGCAGCACTCGCAGATATTTCAGGGAGCTCCGGAGACCATAAAGCGAGCGGCAACTTGGAGGAACCCCCAGAAAACACGGAGCGGCTGCAGGGACAAACTGCAGGGCATTTCAGCAGAGCAGAAGGTGGCACGCAGGGAAGCCGAAAGCTGCCACCAAGCGCGGCCGCCGCCTGCGCGCGTTCCGTGAGGGGCGGCGGGGCCGGGCCGGGCTCGCATCACGTGCGGGGTGAGTCACAGGGACACGGAGCCAGAGCCGCCGCAGCTGCTCCGTTACCGCGGGGCCAGGGGCACATGGCCCCCGCAGCTGTCACCCGGGACACCACAGCCAATGCGGGGCAGGAGCAAACGCCGGCGCTGCCGGGTGCTGGCTCCGTCCCTGGCTGCCTTTGAGGACATGGCAGGGAAGCCTCTCCCAGGTGGGACTCCCTCCCTTCAGCCCTTCTTCCCGCTGCTTCTCCCTCCCTTTCCCCCTCTGGCTCTGCTGGGCTGCTCGTGTCCTTGCTGCGGAGTGACACCTTCCTGGCAGTGTGGGCATGCTGCCATGGGCTGCTTCCCTGCAGGAAAGAGGAAGGAGGAGGAGGAGGTGATGGTCCTGGTGCCACACTGCTGGCCTGGCTTAGCACACAGACACAGGAGCTGGGGCCATGGCAGGAACCACAGTGGTCTCCAAAGCAGGATGAAGGCCCAGTGGCCAACAGGGCTGTGCTAGGATGTCTGCTCAGCTGGATCCATGCAGGATTCCGGCGGCCATGTGTGGCCCCAGCCCCAGCTGCCCAGCCATGAACTCAGGATGAGTCTGGTTTACATTTAGGCTTTGTGGGAGGAACATGAAATCTCTCCTGAAGCACATATGCAGGAACTTTCATTTGCCAGCACTGCAGACATATTTAGCAGGACCACAGAAAGAAAGTGACATCCATGAAGCCCAACAAAAGCTACGGGTGCTTGTGCCTTTCACTCAAGGAAACAAAGCAGAGTGGCATCGGAGGCCTTGACCCCTCCAAGTCCAGCCAGAAGCAGCCAACAGGCTCGAAACACTGTAGGCAGGGGCAGATGGCTGGACACACACAAACCACCTTGGCAGGAAGGCATGGCCCTGCCAAGGAGCAAACCTGTCCTCCTGCCCCAGCAGCAGCTGAGGATTACAGCATCTGGAAAAGCACAGCATCCCCTTCCTCTCCCACATGATGCATATAATTTGGGCCAAAGTTGCAAGATGCTTATATAGCTTGAGTTATAAGATACCTATATAACCTGAATCATACCTATATATATATATATCAATGTAACCTAAATCATAACTTTCTATATCAGTATAACCTGAATCATACCTATATATATATATATATCAATATAACCTGAATTAAAACTTTCCATACAATGTAATGGCTATTACATAGTTAACTGGGTGCTTCATGCTGAATGGAAAAAAAAACACACCCTCACCAACTGGATAGTTTCAAAAATGGACAAGCACTGATGAAAAACTGGCACAGGTGAAGGTGAAGCTGATAAGCCACAGAAAGAAGACTCTAAAGTGGTTAGAACTGAAATGACTAAAGAACACTGTAACTGCGCATGCTCTGAAGACAAAGTTGAAAAGTTCAAGTGTGAGGAAGACCTTGAGCCTTCATCACGTGGAGACCCTCACGACCACCGAATTGGGGAGGCGCAAGCGTAGTGCAAAGAATTACCGAATCACCATGAGCTCATGTTATGTAAATCAGTTCTAGTATGTATGTGATAACATAGTAATACCTAGCATTATTTTCTGTATAAATAGACCTCAGCACTTGACAAAGGCAAGTGAGTTAGGTGGAAAGATCCCCCTCACTTCCAGCGCTGCAATAAACAAATACCTGCTCTATAGACACTGGTCTATGGGGTTTTATTTCCAGCCTATCTTTTGGGCATCACACATCAAAGTTGGTGAAGCAGGAACAATTTTGCTGTCTAGTGACTACCAAGGACTAAGCAGTGTGGTCATCAACACACTCAGCTTTTTTCCTTTTTCTTTTTTTTTTT
>VZRN01006386.1:836076-905472 GCA_013397935.1 Dasyornis broadbenti | reverse complement strand
TTTTTTTTTTTTTTGCACAGTAGTTTTAGAAAGATCCACCAAGAAGAAAATGAGGGTTGTTAGATATTCAGGGAAGGGAGGATTACGAAGAGAGAGAAGCATCCACCCATAAAAATGCACCAGTTCACACCTCAACTAGGAAAGTATCCAACTATTTCTTAAGCGTCCCCAAGTATCCAATTATTTCTTAAATGTCCCCAAGACTTCTTGCCTCAGCCTCCTTGCCTTGTTAGCCATTCCACATATTTATTATTCTTTGCATGAAATAATACTTCCTGACATCTGTTCCCAGTTCGTTTCTCTTTAATTTCCATTTATAGCACATTTTCCTAGCCTCTGACTGTGTTAAAATAAAACAATAAGTATGTTTGACATAGTGCAAGTTACTTAAGATCATGATCCTTCCCTGACCTTGTTTTTCCGGTTTGGGTTTTTGGTTTTTTTTTTAAATATGTCCTAAAACACAGAAAGCACTTGAATGAACTTAGTTGAAAAAGGCAATGGAAAGCTCAGAGAGTCACAGAGCACTCATTTCACAGCGGTGCTGCAGCCAGTGACTCAGGGAGGAGCACGAGGAGTAGTTTGTGGTTACCACCCAGTTCTTCTCTGACAAGGATCAGATGGAGGCATTTGGGGAAACAGAGGCGCTGGGGGCTGTGCAGTCCCTCTGTGAGGCCAGGACCAGGAGGCTGTAAGAGACAAGGCAGCAGTGGGACAGGCATGGCAAAGGAAATGTTAATTCCTTGTGCAGTGACACAAATTGGCTTGAGGGCTGCTTCCCTTCTGATCAGGCAGATGGGAAAAGGTGCCCTTCCCTTGCTCTGAAGAGATTTCACGTCCAAGTGCAATCTGGCAACTCCACAAGCAATAAATTCTCAAGGAGAAGCAATGAGGAGTGCTTTAGTTATGGCACAAGAACATTTTACGTTGTCATCTCTATATTGGTACAAGCCCTCAGTGTAATTTTAGCTCAGGAGGAGGTTGCTTATGAAGCAAATATAAAATGGCAAGAAGCAATGCAGCCTCCAACCAAACGTGTGTGCGCACCTTCCAGTCAAGTGACAGAGCAAACCAGGAGCCAGCACTGTCACTTTTTTTATGGACCACCAGGCAGCTCTCCCGGGAGGACCATCCTGCTCTGTGCAAGTCCTGGCCTGCTCAGATGGCTGTTCCAGCTCCTGCTGAGCCAGTTCAGTGTGGTGAGGTATCCTGCTGTGACAGGACTGGCAAGATCGCAGCTCTGAACGGAAACATGGAACTGAAAACTGTTCTGGGAGCCTCTATCAGCACAGGGGCAGCAGCTGCTCTGCAATTGGGTGTTACAGCACAGATGTGGGTGCTGCAGCAGCCAGGAGCCATCTGGGTAGTGCAGACCCTGTGCCCCTTACCTGCCCCTGGCAGCTTTCTTTACTCAAGTGTTTTACTGAGAAAGCTTCAGCCTGCCAGGCTACCGAGGGTGTTTTCTTTTATTCCGAGCTGAACATGCACACACTTAGAAACCTTGGGCTCCATCTGAGGCTTTCTGAGGTCAAACCAAACCATGACAAACAGGACTGAGAGCAGCCAAGTTCAGCTATGCTCTGACAAAGCACTGGCCCCTCAAGCACACCTTGCAGCTCTGTGCCAGAGCTGCACCACTACAGCCCAAAAGCCAGAAAGGGATGAGGGTGGATGGTCTTTAGGGAAGCAGATCAGAAGTGGCTTTGAAGGCTCGCCAGCAAATAGCTGGGTCAGGTGTTCTGTGCATGCAGGACTGCACCTTTTGGAAAACCAGCACTTCCCATTTCCCTGGAGATGCTTCCCTGATTGTCCCCTGGCTCCCCACAGCATCAGGAAGGTGCAGCCAGGTTGCCCAGCTCTTGGGAACCACTGAATCCTTGGCAGCACGGGGCTCAAAGGCACAGAAATGTGTGTTTGTGTCTCTGCTCCCTGAACTCCCTGCACTTTATCTGCTTTGCGGGGCTTTAACTCTAAGCAGACAGAGCTCACACAGGTGGATTTATCATATAGAGTCCATGGTTTGGAAGGATAAACGTGAGTTCCCCCTAATCTGCCAGTTTCTTCTGCTCATTTCTCCTCTGCCACAAGTGGCCAATTCACCTTTGTTGTTCATCCAGCCCAGCATTTACAGCATCTGGAAGGCTCCAGGACTGACTGAGGGGAAAAAGAGAAAAGCTGTGTACACTCCAAGGCCTGATTATGCAAAGCTTTGTGCAAACAGTGTTGCTGCTGCCTTGGAAAACAGGTTGGGAGGAGCGGATGAGAAAGCTTCCCAGTGTGACATAGCCCATTCTTGGGGTTATCATAAGGATTTAACCATCACCACCTATTTTATGTCAGAAACAGGAATTATGAAAAGATACCAAGGGTCATTTTTTTTATAAGTTGCAATCTCTTTATTTGATTAAGTAGTCTGGGTCAATAAAGTCATACTCTCCTCTATTTCTGAGAGTTTCTTCAGCATCTGGCTCACCTTGGCCTCATCAAACTCCAGGCAGAGAAACTCCGATTCCTACAAAACAAGAGAGAACAATATTTGAGAAAAATAATAACATTTAACCCCCAGTGCAGAAAGAAAGGTTTGGTGAGGAATTCAACAGCTTAACTCCATTTGGCAATGGGCTTTCTGTACTTTCCTGTCTGATTAGGAGTGCTAATTTTTACCAGTGATAAAAATCCAGGTCAGATCTGCTTGAAGAAGATGTGTTTGCAGGAAACTGCATAAGAAAACCTGAACAAAACCCTGGAGTATCTCTCACAACATTCCTTGATTAGGAAGCACTGGAAAAGTCAGATCTCAGGCAATCCACAAGTTAGTTCCCGAAGCTTTGTGGAGCACCATGCAGAAGACAGACCACAGACCCTTGCTGGAATTTACCATTCTCCAAGGACATGAGCAGGCAGGGACACATCAGCCTACCCTGAGCAACTGCTGCAAACTGGGACTGCAAAGACAATGCCTCTTCAGCTCCTGCTGAATCTCCCCAGTTTTAGCATCCTTCTTTTCCCAGACCTGACCAGGAAAGTCCAGAGCAGGCTTTCACAGAAAAGCTACTGCAGGAGGAGCAGCTTTTCTCACCACCCCAAAATAATCCCAGTATCTGTAACACATTACAAGTCTCCTTTCACAGACAGATCTGACAAGAGCTCTCCTCTGTAACCAGACCTCTCATTGCTCCACGTGTGTTCCAGCCACGAGCTGGTTTCTATCCTGACCTTTCAGGGAAGGAGTGGCAGTGTTATGCTATGCAGGGACCTGGTCCTCCGCAGGATGGTCTCCAAAGCCGAGCTCCTGTTGACACCTCAGGCTTTCCAGCCACAACTCCGCACCCCGAGTCATGTGAGCCCATGCACAGATTTAATCAGGCCAGCAGCGTTTGCCCATGCAACCTTTGAGATCTGCTAAAGCTGATTTCATGGCTTAATCACACGGGGAACGTGAGTGGACAGGAGGAAACTGAAGTGCCTACTTCTGGAGATGTTTTTGCCTGAGCCTAAGGCATAAGGAGACTTTTTTTTTTGTTCCCCTCTTCAGGTTTTGTCAGTCAAAAGGAATGTAAATTGATCAAAACAAAACTCTTTGATTACACAAAGACATTGCCACTTCATACAAGTGTAAGTGCACTCATAAAACATTCTTTTAGCTACAAAGCAGCTAAAACTCTCCCATGTGGGCTGGATGGTGCCTGGTTATCCATTCTCAGGTGGACCAACCTAAAATTTGACCCACGAAGGCTTTAAATTAGGCTGCTCAGAACTGAGCTTCAGTTTTACATAATGCTTTGTTAGTTCACCTCCCCCAGGAAAAAATGAGGAAAAAATAAGATGGAGCAGGAAACAAGGCAGCCCTTTTGATATTTTCTACTGCTAAAAAATAATTCAGCCCACGTGGAGTTAAGCAAACCCAAAATGGAACACATCAGTCACTGACTCGAAGTCCTGAAGCTCAGCACTCCAGGCTGGAATCTGGGGTTCAGGTTCAGGCTGGGAAGCCAAGCTTAATGCTCTCAGGAAGGTGTGGGAATGGACACCCATTTCCTGCAGCCACCTTGGGTTTGACACCTCACGCTTTCCCACCCCTCCTCCCATTTCACTCCCAAGCCCAGGCTATAAAAAGGAGCTGCAAAACAAAACATTCAAGAAACACAAACTGCCCCCAACCTTGAACCAAGTTTTCTAGGAGCTGCAACAACAGAGTACTGCAAAAATATTTATATGAGAGACTACGAGAAGTACAATGTTTTCTGTCTCAGTAACTATACTTGAAAATCCCATGTATTTTTAGAAAACCAATCTTCACAAATTGAAAACTTAAAAAAATTACAATTGTTCTCTACTGCATCAGTTTGGCCAGCTACTTAAAATGCTTTCTAGCAACTCTGATACGTGTAGCATTTTTAAGTTTTAGCCACTATATTGGAATAACAGAAAGAAACCCCTCAGAATTCACACATCATTTTATTCATATCCATTTCCACTTGATTTGGAGGCCTCCTACAACAACATTCAGCATTTCAAAGCCACCAGCCAAGGCGCCAGACCCACTCTTAGAAGCCGTCTCAACTCGATGTGGTGCTTGTAAGGTCATTAGTGGTTCTTTGTAAAGGAATTATCCCAGCTTGAATTACCAGGAAAGCGCTCTTCAGACAGCGCAAAAGCATCAGCTTCGGATGCCTGTGTGCAAACACAGCCAGCCAGCCAAGTACTTCTGGACTTGTGCACCCACACAGCTGCTTCCTGGAGCAATGGCAGTATTGTAGGGGTTTAGGTCTGATCCTTTTGGAGCAGGCAATGGAGCCATTTGCTCTGCAGAGGCTGGGAGTCAATGCAATTTCACTGCTCTGGAAGATATTTCATTTGCCCGTTTTAGGTTTTGCCTTAAATTAGGATGTTTTAAGATTTAGCTGCTCCTTGCATAAGTAAAACCTCAATCTGCAACGTCACCAGAAATTGCCTTCAAACAGCCTGGTACCTTTCGTTGTGATTAAGAACCCCCATTAATTTTCAGCCTTCCCATTTTTTTGGTCAACAGAGACCAAAAAGAACTCAGAATTCCAATAAAAGTTATTATCAAATGTAGGAGAGTTCAGAAGTGCAGCCTTTTCAGACAGAAACGGTGGGCTTGGCTGATACCAAAGCAGCAGGGCTATGGTGAAACCAGAGATGTGTTAACACAGAAGAGTATCTGACTGTCCCCGTCACCAGTAAATTCGGCTGCAAACAGAAGAGCCGATGGGGGATAAACAAAGCAAGGAGCTGGTCCCCAAGCCATCACCAAGCCGGGACTCACGACCAGCTCGGGTCACACGGAGCTAACACACAGCGAACGTGCCCGGGAATTCACAGCACATCAGCTCCTGCAGCAATACCCACGGGCAGAAACAAATCTCATTTTGGTTCCAAGGCATTAATTTAAACACAAAAGACAAAACACTCATTTCAGAAAAAATCCACTGTCGATACTTTCCCCCCCAATTTTGCAAACAAGTGTTAAGAGATTGCTTCTCTGGAATAAAAGAAAACACAAGCCTGGGCTTAGGTACTACCTGCTATTGCCAAAAAATCTGGTTTATCTGATAATGCCAACTCTCCCACTTCCTCCAAATTTGTTAATTCCATGTAAGTGCTATTTTAATAAAACACCTGCAGGGACTACCCTGTAAATATTATCCCAAGTCACAAGTGTAATAGTATTTCAGCAGAATTTCAATAGTATTTCAATCACAGAATCACAGGATGGTTTGGGTTGGAAGGGACCTTAAAACTGTCTCTTGGGCAGGTACACCTTCCACTAGACCAGGCTGCTCCAAGCCCCATCCAGCCTGGCTTTGAACATTTCCAGGGATGGGGCATCCACTACTTCTCTGTGCAAACTGTGCCTCACCACCCCCATAGTAAAGAGTTTTTCCCCAGTATTTATTCTAAACCACTCTCTTTTAGTTTAAAACCATTCCCCTTTTCCTGTCAGTCCATGACTGTGTCTGAAGTCCCTCTCCAGGTCTCTTGGAGCTTCCTTTTGGTACTGGGAGGGGCTCTAAGGTCTCCCCAGAGTCTTCTCCATGCTGAACAACCCAAACTGTGCCAGCCTGGCTGAGGTGTTCCAGCCCTGGCAACATCCTCGTCACTGTCCTTTGGACTCATTCCAGCAGGTCCATGTGGATTACTGGTCAATACTGGTCAACCTATGAGCTTTCCTCCTCATGGCTCAGTGCCAGAGCAGGTTTTGCCCAAGCCAGCATCTGCTCGCAGGCTTGCATGGTAAAGAAATGCTAATCTTGATTTGAAAAAAAAAAAAATAAAAAAAAATCCCAACATAACCAGAAATTCAAAATGGAAATTAGACACTTTTTAACAGTGCAAGGACATGTTCTCCTTGGAAGAGGCACATCCAGAACTCATTTTTGCAATGATGTTGCCAGCTCTGCCATAGAAGCTTTCCTTCATTGCAGACTATTCGAACTTACTCATTACTGTGGGAATTTGGTATTGTGCTGCCCGATGGCAGAAAATAAACCCTGATAATCTCACCCCAGCACTATCAACTTGCTTCCAAACCTTTCTCTGGGTGACCTCTGCCTGACACCTGGTGCATACCATTCCCAGGGGACTCTCCAGGGCTGCCTGGGTCAGAGGGACCTGTACTGCCACACGTGGCTTCATATGTCATAATACACAACAAGCTGTGTTTCATCTTGCACGGACGACACAAAAAGAGGGAAAATATTGGATTCAGCTTATATTTCCTTCCTCAAAAATCATGGTAATATGACATTAAAGTGAGTAGTTCCACTGGGTGGAAATATTTCATGTCAGATGTTTAGGAGAGCAATTTATTTTTGCCATGTAGATTCTCATATTAGGAACATCTGATAAATGGTAAAAGAGAAAAAAACACCCCAAAACATTGCCACAAACCAATGCAGAATGAAAAAAGTGTGAGAAACTGCATCAATTCTTCTATCACATTGCATCAATCATGATCCAGCTCCAAACTTCTGGAGTTATTTTTATATTCATTAATATTCTACAAGATATACTGGGGCACATGACAATGACAGCAAAATCTAAATAATTCCACAAAAAATGCAATGGATTGCAATCCATTGATTTCATACTCCCACATTCCTGACAATACTAAATTCATTCTTTTTAATTCAGTTCAGAGCTATTTTTGCTACATATCTACAATCATGCCCTTCAAAAACTGTAATGTAAAGTGCAATTCATTTCCATAATACTGTATAAAATAAAGCACAAATATTTGTAACTCCAAGTGCCTTTTAATTCTCCATTATTTTGGTATTACATGAACAAGGAACCTCTTAAGCAAATTATTATTGCATGTCCATAAAAAAAAAAGTTAACTCAATTGCAGAATTTTTAATACTTTTAATGTAGCATCAAGCCTGTAATATCACAGATTAAGTAGATTAAGGATTGCAGAAAATGGAACAATTCCAGAGGATAAAAGTAGGTCCCTGATACTGCACAGCAAATGTAACGTCATTCCTTTTACATTATCGGCCTCCTGAAAATAGTGTATGTCATATTTTATGTCCTACATGAAAAAATGAGCATCTATGAATGCAGAGATGCACATGCTTTATCTACTCCTCTTTGTGCCTTTTGGAAGAGCAGCTTCCTTTTCAGGAAGTGTTGAAGAAAAACAAACCCAAACTATAATTTAATCAGTGCAACTAATTAGAAAATAGCATACTCTGTAGCTTTTATACATTTCACATCAAAGAGTTAACAAGAATAACATTATTCTTAAAAATTAACAAGAAGAAAGACCACACTTTAATGAAAGCCTTATACACTTCCTATATGGCTCTGCTGTTTTCAGACCGGGGATATTAACCTGCATTGGTTTCTCTAAACCTTCCAACTTCTCTGTTTCTGATTTTTTAAAAAAATCACATTGATTTGTACCTGTTTCTGTTTTTTGAGCTTTCCCCATATCCCACCCAGAGTCCCCTGCCCTGTGTGCCGCCCCTGCACAAACTCATCACTACAGGGATCCACTCTTCCACTCAAAAACCTTCTACCACAGTGTGCAAATGCAGAGGCTGACAATGAACAAGTGGTGGTCGTCCAGCACAGGTTTGGGATTTCTGTTCACCAGCAGGTTTGGGATTTCTGTTCACCTAACAGCAGTTCCCAGATGCTGTGAGGACACTGCTCATCCACTGTGGATGTCTCTCAGCCCAGACCCTCAGGTGATTTAGGGAAGGCAAACATTCCAATGCTGAGGGCAGCTCGCTGTGCTCAGAAAGGAAAGGTTATAAAAACCACAGTTCTGCTTCTACTAACACAGTGCAGAAAAAAGGACCTGTTTATGCTGACAAAATACAAATTTCATTCTCATTTATGAATGACTCTTTGCAAGGTTATACCTGTGACTTCTTATGTGGCCTTACCTGATCGATTGCTGGTTCCTCCAACACCCTTTCACATCCTCAGCTTCCTGAGGCTCAGGCCACCCCATAAAATCTGCTGCAGGCACACAAGCTTAACAGAATAAAAAGCCCTTTATGACTCTCGCTCACTGAAGAGTGGTGGATGTTTAACTTTGTATAATGCTGCACTTCCACTCTGGAACATGCTCAGTTTAGGCTAAATCCTCTTGGAATTGAGCTGTTGGACAAAATCTCTACCAAAGATGCACAAATGAGGTGTTCAGAGGATCCTAAATTTTTAAGGCAATTCTTTTTCATGAGGGCACCGAGAGGCACCTTTCTGACCTTGCTGTAAACCTTGAGCTTACTATTTTCAAGGTTTGGGGTTTTTTTTTCAAAAAAACCCTCGCCATTACAGCACTTCCTATATATAAAAAAAACCAGCATTTAAGGAGAAACCTCCGGAATACCTTTTTCCCCTCATAGTCTTGATCTTGGATACGGGCAAAGCAGTTTGGGGAAGGATTCAGCCTGGCATGGGTAATACTGACCATGTAAATTGGTCAGAGCTGAAGACCACTAAAGACAGGGCTGGGTAATCCCAACCAAAGGCACTGCCAGAACTTCTGCCTTCTTGGGACAGGAATGGAACTGAGACAAGAGAACAGAAAGTGTTGTGATCTAACTCCTGGTGCAGGAAAGAAAAGTGAAACGTCTCTGTATCTAAACTGTTTCTAAAAAACAATGCAAAAACACTCGCTCCCGACCCCCTCTCTGCCCCTACAGACACTATTTTTTCAGAGAAAGCACATCAAGGCTGTTTTCATTTGAATTCCAACGTCTTTGAAAGCACAGCTGAGCTCGAGCTTTTTCAAACCCTAAAACAGTGAGTGTGGAATGTTTAATCTTTAACAGGAGCATTTTTCTTCTGCTGCTTGACTGGCTTGAGGTAAATAGGTGTAATGGCATGCCAAACAAATCAATTAACCTGCTTAGGCTAATGACACTGTCTTGGGGACCCTCGTATGCAGCTTGAGCCAGCTGCTATTTAAACAAAGGTGTAAACAGAGCTAAAATCATTAACTTAGAAAGGCATTTTCTCTCAAACTCTTCTTTGCACAAACTTTGCTTCCACTGATATGGTTCACAGACAACTCCACGCAGATGGGTTACAGAGGTTTCTATCACTTAGTGTGAATACTAGGAAGAAAGTCCTACTCTTCTCCTGTCCTGCAGGCATGGTAGCTTTCTCCTTACACGGAAATAACTCCAGGGAGCTGTGACTCTTCAAGCTTGAGGCTTATTAAGGGAGAATTTATGAAGACTTTATTTAGGGGTTTGTGGTCAGTTTTTATAAATCATAGAATAGTTGGGGTCAGAAGAGACATTTTAACGTCACCTAGTACAGCTAGAGTCATCTGGTCCATCCAGAGCAGGGATATCTTCAGTGAGACCCATCCAACCTGACCTTGCATGTTCCCAGGGATGGGGCATCCACGACCTCTCTGGGCAGCCTGTTCCAGTGTTTCACCACCCTCATGGTCAAACACTTCTTCCTTCTGTCTAATCTGAATTTATCCTCAAAGACTAGTCATCACTGGTATAGACTCCATGTGGGAAATGGAGCATAAAAGCTTCATTGGGAGTCACCTTAAATCTGTAACAAATACAGTAGCCAATTCCCAATCACCCTAGAAGTGGAAATTAGACTGAAAGTTACATATTACATTTCCTCTTTTACGAGAAAGCTTTTGAGGATCTTATGCAAATCTAGTGTCTGCCATAGGATGCAACCTTAGGGAAAGAGTGAAATACTATGTTTTAAATTTGTATGTATCTTTCTCCCTGTGGATGCCTCAGTGCATATCAATGGATATTTGGCAGGAATGAGGAGGTATCAACAGGAGAAAAAAAAAAGACAGTGATACCTGCAAGCTTCACCAAACTGTACAGAGAAGCACATAAAGCCAGCATAAAAAAAAAAAAAAAATTACCTTTGTATCACTGTGAGATTTGAATCAATGCATGTATTTAAGAACTAAATCTATAATAAAAGTAGATATAACATATTATAGAGGGATATATACATATTTAATTTATATAGTTATATATACTACATGGAAAACTACATAAAAACTATTTTAAAAGGACATTTCTGGCAGGGCATCAGGCTCTCTCACAAGGGTACCAGTGACGAGAAAGCTCCATCATCACTTATTCAAGCCCTGCCTGCTGTGTCAGCTCTTCACTAACAGAGCCTCTCAGTGGAACCACTGCAAGGTGAGGTGCTCTTCTCTCAAAGTCCTCTGCAGGGGAGCTTGGAGGGTAAATGCCCTTTCTCAATTACAATCTGCATTTTTCTACTTTGTTTGACAGCTGTCCTTGTTTTCTTGCGCCGTATTTTGTTTGGTTGGTGTTTTTAAGGCTGCTCACAGAGCTGAAATATCCCTATAGATGTTCCGTCTCCAAATACCCACAATAGCCTCTGGTTTTATAATCTTGTAGCACTTATTTGCAGTGAAAAATTAGTCTAGAAAAAAGACAGCCCTTACTGATGTATCTTCTGCTTTTACACTAAATCCAGCTTTTCTAGTGAGAACATTCATTAGACATGGAATCCATATTCATTACACTTTAACCCACCTATTACCTAACATGGGAATCATTTAGCATGGCAAAAAAATTAAAATCAAACATCACTCATTATCATAACCCTCCCACACACTTTCTCAGGATTAAGTTTCAACTATTTTATGTTATTATTTACCATTTTCTTAAATGTTTTGGGAAGCACCCTATTGCAGATCCAAACCCTCCCTGCCATTGGGGCATGTTTTTGTTACAGCTATCACCAAGACTGTGCACTTGGTTAACTCCTAAGGACATAAGGAAATGTCTGTGCTTTTAATGTAACTTTTTATTTAATCCAATCAATGTCAACCACATTCCTCTCTGTTACTGCAATAAATAATGCCAGGAGAAATGGAATGGACTCTGGGGTTAAAAATTACTTTTATACCAAACTGATCAACACAGTTTAAGCAATCTGCATTTAAAAATAATCCCACAGTTAAAGAATGCAGTAAAAACCTGAGCAGAGAATTCCTGACCTTTAGGAGGCTGTGTGACTTGGGATTCTGGCATATTCTGGCTGAGAGTAACACTGGCTTGCAGGCTGAATAATTTGGTTAGCAGCCCCAAAACAGATCTCTCTTGCTCCCCTACAGCTCTTTAATGTTTTAGTTTATCTGTTACATAAATGACTAAGGAATCCATTAATGTCCAGCCTAAAAGTATTACACCAAATATAAAAGCTGAGTAGAAATTAATATCCTCTATGCACATCCTCTTCCAACCCAAACTGTTCTGTAGTTCTATAACCCTAAAACAGTTTATTTTCCATGATAGCAGACAATGCCAGCTCCTGTTGATGGCAAAGGCCAGAGGATCTTGGTTTTTCCACTCCAATCAGTCTTCAGTCAAGGCCATACCTGGTTTCCTGAGAGAAGAGACTGAAGATCAGAATTACTCTGAATCAGCATTTTGGAGTAAGACATGCTTAAAACCTTCTTTTCTGTTCCTTTCTGAACACTGCACACTTGCCCTGTGATCTCAAAGGCACCTGGACTGCCTGAAACAAGAGCACATGAGGGGTGTGCAGGGCCTGCAGCTGAAAGTCTTGAACACCCAGAGCTGAACTAAAAGTACAAAGGTGTTTATTTTGGTTGCTGCAAGTTTTGCAAAAGGCGAGTAAAGGCCAAGCAAATCCTCTGCTGATTTATGTCTCTTACTGGCACCAGGTAATGCCCTCAAAAAGACTCATTTTGAAAACTCCCTATATTCTTCTTGCATGTAAGCTCTTAGATCAGCATGACCCAGCTCCAGCAAAAATGTTTTGTGCCCACAAAATGGCATTTTTTCAGAAGTAATGTTTGAAGGGCAGCTGTTTGAGCACATCTCTCCTGGCTGTGTTTACAGCAAGCAGCAATGCCAGGCATCCATTTGCTCCAGGGCATTTTACCATCAGAGAAGGGAGAGCACAAGCCTGGCACAGCAGACCCTCGAAGGTGCACACACACCACCAGCAGCATCCCCATCTCCTCCCAGAAACATTAACCCTCTCTCCCTGGAACACTGATACCACAGATTTGGAATTACAAGCGAATACACTTTTAAATGGATGGTGAAAAGTCACCGGCATTTGGGCAGAGCAGCTCATCTAAAAATAAATAAACAGGGTACCCAAGGCTTGAAAATATGCCTGCAGTCCGGCATGCATTCAGCTGGGCATTCCTTCTTAAAGTATTTAATGAGACAAAGTGGCCAGACAAAACAGGCTTTTTTTTTTGCTGTATTTATGTCCTTTATCTATAACCTTTCCAATGATCTGAAAATAGAATTTACCAGGACAAAAGGGTCTACTGTGAGTTATGTTGCCACTGCAAAGACATCTCGTCAGTGGGACCAAAATAACTATGTTTCTTTTCTGCAATTTGAGTGTGTGAACTTACAAGGGGGAAAAAGTGCCAAATTGGAAAAAAAAAAAAATTGGTCTAAATAATTTTTGGTATTTTTTCCTCATTACTTTTAGAATGCAAACTGCTGTCTTGCAATTCACCATGAGAAACCTCCCACAGAAAAGGGGCCAATCACGTGTTCATAGTCCAGCCTGGTTTACAGCCCCTCCAACACTGCTGCTCTTGCTGTTCCAAAGCCTCAGGACAGGCATCACACTTGGATTTACCAGCAAAACAGCAGCTCCTGCTCAGTGTGGTGCAAAGTCCACTGAAGATACTGAGAATCTCTGCACTGACCTCAGTGACCTTCGGATCAAATGCACGAAAATATCAGCATTATGTGTCAGCAGGAAGACACCAGAGGAATACAGTTCTCTTCAGAAAATAAAGGAAAAGCTACAGATTTACATTTTTCTTTGCCTTTTATTTTTTTAACCACAGAATATGTCCTTGGTAATATTTGCTGCATAATACATAACTCTTTTTTCTTTTTTCCAGCCTCTTTACTTGCGTAAAGCGAAAAGCAAAGGCTCACAGTGAAAGCTGAAGCTGGAGGTGTAACCCTGAAGAGATCAGTGTGGGAGGACATTTCTGCCTGAGCAGAATCCCACTGAAGCCAAGGGACAGCCCACTCTGCCCACACAGCCCTCCTTGCCTCAGTTAAAATTACAACTTTGTTTTATTCCATCTGTGATTTCACAATTCATTCTCGAAATGAATGTAGGCAGTGGAATACCAGCTCTGCACTACAGTCAATGCCACACCTGGATTAATCTGTTTAAAGGTCTAATCAGGACAGATCAGGGCACCAGATCTCAACATGATCCCCAAACCAGCCTGACCACAAGGATTGTTTTAAGGTTGGAACTTCACAGTCCTCTTGACAGGCATCATGTTGAACTGTAGTTTTTTTCAGAAAAATAAAAGGTTCAAAGTTATCTAATTTTGGTAGACCTGTTTTGAATTCAAGGGCAAGTGGTACTGAAGTAGAAATAATTTCCATAACTGAATTGCAGAGCAGTCATTTAACAATTAATAAGCGATCCACTCAGCATATGAAAACTGAATAGGAAAATAAACACGTGAGAATCAGAGATACCTCTGCACAAAGAAAGGCTTCAGCTCTTCCACATCAGATATTTAATTGCTTGTCTCTTTCTCACCATGAGCAAGGGGAGAAGAAGGCAATGAAATATAAAAGACCTTAACCACTTCTGAGGAAAATGGAGATGTGAATGGCTCATTTAGCTTTCTGTGCCTTTGAAGCAGAGAAGTCTCTTTTTTTTTAAATTCTCCACAACAGCAACCTGTCTTTTTGGGCCTGCACCCCCAGTCTGGACATCAGCCTTTAGCAGAGTTGGGTACATGTCTCATCAGCAGCAAATCTGCAATGCCGCAGACTATTCCTCCTGCATCAGGAAAATGTCAGATTTGTGGCTGGCTCCCTTTGGCAGATGTAAAGTCACTGCTCTTGCTGTAGGACTGTGAGAAATAGAGTGTATTTCACCTCCTCCCTATTCCTGGGATCAGGCTAAAGATGTCCTCCTGGGAGAACAACCTAAGCACCAAGGACTTTGCCTCGTGGACCTCATGCTGGCCTGGGACATGATGGCCATGAGGGGACAGGGACACCACCCCCTGCCTCCTCACTGCAGCTCTTGAGTGGAAGAAGTAGTCATGGAGCAGCTCTCAGATAAAACAAGGTGTGACCTCAGGCAGGGAGATGGAATGGAAAACAGCATTTTACAACTCAAAGCCACCCCTCCTAAAGAAGCAGGGAATGGGAGGATGATGTGCAATGCTGTTGCCTGGTTTTAGACAGCTGTCCTGAAGCAGAAGTATAGTAAAATTTGTGAGTGGACCTACTTAAAATACATGTGCTCTTTTCTTTTCATGCATCAAAACACTGCACAGAGTTTTTAATGCTGGCAATCCTAAGGGTTTGTACCGATGGCTGTTCTTTCTGCTGCCCTCTTGACCAAAAAGTGCTAACAAAGGCAGGACTAGCTGTGAACCATTTCTGATAAAAATATCTGCTTCTAGTTTAAATACCTTGCTTTTCAAACCCATTGCTTCCTGGGAAGCTAAGCCCTTACCTGTGGAAGGGGCTGGGAGGTAGTGGAGATTGTATGGAAAGATCTGGATTATTTTGAGGGCTAGTAGGGAAAAGGGGGGCCTGCACACAAAGGCAAAAACGCCAATGAGAACAGGAAGTGTTTGTCTGCCTTCCGTGCCTGCCTCCAGGATTTTCATGTCTCTCTTCATCCTGCTAATGCCTATTGTATCTTCCCACGTCTATTACATCTTTCTCCAAGGTTAGGAGACAAAAGAGTTCGCACAGATTTTGCAGCAGCAATAAATAATTAAGTTTTCAGGTTTATTTTCTCCTGCTCTTTAAGCTTGCTTTCATCTGTCCCCCCGCTGAATGCCGAACAGGGATTTTCACTAGCCAATCAACATTTGCATCCCTGGTTTTCCCTTCCTTCTCAAGCCTTTACAACACACATGGAGCTCAGAGAGGTTTACAAAACCCAAATGACTTTTTCTCCAAAGCATCATTTTGTCTCCTCTCTGGAGATTTTTTTTTTTTTTTTTTTTTTTAAATCATACATTAATTAGCAAAGCTGGATTCAAGTCATGTTAGCTGTTGTCTGTATCCACCACAAAACTGTTGGGATTAACTTCCCAGAGCCTGCCAAGGCGTCTGCAGGGAGAGCAGAGCATGGGATGCTGTGCAGGCACAACACCCACGGGACCTGCCTGCTCTGTGCCTGAGGCAAAGCCAAAAGTGGAGTTTCATTTTCAGAAGAGCCAAATCTGCTCAGAAATTGAAAACCGACTTGGATAAAGAGCTAAAAAGTTCTAGGAAAAATGGTGGCACGCTGGCTTCCTTGCATTCACTCTACTCTGCTTTAGGCTTGGTAATAAACTGCTAGATGTCATAAAATGTGCCTTAAATTCCTTGAAGAGAAGGATTAGCCTGAGATAAAGTGTTCTGGGAAGCAGCTTTACATTTGGAATGGCCTTTCATCCCACAAGCCCAATTAAAACTTTTGGAAACAAGCTGTAGACATGTAAAGATATTTCTGAAATACCAGCCTGAGTTATAAAAAAGGTATTGGTATTATGGAGCTACTAAAATAGCCAGGGAGAGAATCTGGCATTTCTGACCTCCTTTGATTGGATCCCCAATAAAAAAGTTCTTGATGAGAACTCAGCACTGCCATTTAATGGATTTGTACTACTTCTCTATGCAGCCACTTAACAAAGGACTGCAATTAGATGCTGATAAAATACCTGAAACTGACATTACAGACCTCAGCTTCTCATTTCAAACCAATGCAGTGGCAGTGTTTGTTTGTGGTTTGGCTTTTTTGTGGTTGTGTGGCAGCAGAGCAGGGAAGGACACTGGGCACCACAAGCATCCCCTGCACCAAAACAGCAACGAAAAAAGAGTAACCTCCAAAAAAAGTAACTTCCATTACACCTTTTAAGAAAGCCAGGCACTCACACAAAGAAATCAAATACATCTTTGACGTGCTATAAAACCAGAACAACACACCCTTGCTGGAAAACATCCGAGAGGTACTTTCCAGAAGGAACACTGAATCCACTCTTGGAATCCAGTGCCACTGCAAAGGGATTAATACAGTTTTCAGGCCACTGCTGAATTTCAAACAATAAAATAGGTAGCGACAACATCAGATTCGGATTTTTGGTTTTTAATCTCACTGTCATTTTCCTATCAAAAGCTCTTCCCAAGAGCTGATCCAAGGGGAGTGCGGTCTGGAAAGACTCAGCGCTCAAACCTCAGCAGCAGCTTCAGAGATGCACTTGAAGTTCAGTCACTAAGGGGCCCTACATCACTTCCCCTTACATGGAAAAATGACTAGGGATGAGAATGGAGCTGCCTGCTCATCACTTGAGAGAAGTCATGAGGGATTTCCCTTGCTGGAAACCTCTCCCAGAGGTTATCCTGGGTGCATAATACACTCCTCTCCCTCCACTGTCTTCCAGTGCTGCTCTTCAAGAATGTGTCTGATGAAATTTCCATCATGAAATCTCCAAAAAAGCCAAAGTCTTCCTGAACAGGGGACTAATTTTAGTATTCCCACTGCAGATGAGCCTCAAAAACAGAGCGGTACTTGCATGTCTGTAGAGGAGTTAAGGAGGAGGCAAGAGGGTCACTGTCCATGTTAAAAAAACCCACCCCAGACAATACTTTTCATCTGAATCAGACCTCTAATGCAACCCCCTTTTCCTTGCAAGTTTTGGTTGCCTTGGATTCTGTTCCTCAAAATGGTCATGAATAGAAAATGATAAGGAAATGCATCTCCACTCCCTCCCACCACACATTACACATCCTTTGTGAGCAAAACGACCAGGACATTTTCAAAATGTGGAAAAGCATATTTTTAACTGCTACTAAAGATTCAGTGAGTCATTAATGATCTGGATGCCAGGAGACTGTGCTTTGTGAAGTCACTACTGCTCATTATTTCAAGAAACCCATTAGTCAAAATCAAAAATGAAGCCCGAGAGCTTCCAGGAATTGGATACTGTTCTTTGGATCATTCATGAACAGGATGAAGACAGTAACAGGTATCTGGACCATCCCCTCACCCCTTTAAAATGGGTATAATAACTTGAGATAACCTCATCAGTAAGGGACAATAAAAATACAGATCCCCTTCAGGAGCTGCAGATGGGGAGGGTGGAGAGATGGAAATGATGAAAAATTACTCTTATTTACTGACCTGGCTGCATTAAACTCCAAGCTACCTACTTTTTATTTTTAAACAAGAGTCTTAAGCATCTAAAAATAATAGCCTGAAAGGAATACTCATACTGGAAATAAATTCAAATAACAAAACCCCACAGTGGTTAGAATCGGGATTAGACTTTCAAAAGACAACACATTGAATAGAGAGTGCATTACCAGAAACAGAACAGCTGAAGCCACTTCTTTTCATTAAAAAATGAATCACCATACTATTCCCCTGCTAACACCCATTTATCTAACTGTAATGAGGGGCTGGCTCTTGATGTTTTATTTGATGTCTACAGATTCACCCATCAGAATATAACTACTGCAGGAGCAAAAAGAGCCTGGCACCTAGGTCTGAGGCACCAGTAGCACTGTGTAAAGTTCTTTAGTCTCAGAATAGCCACATCCATATGGACAGATGCACTCAGCTCAATGAGATTTATTGCTATTAGATAAAATGGCCAGAAAAGCAGATTTCCTAATTGTTTGTCTTAGGTAACAGCTCTAATCACTGTCCTCTTAGTTTTCAGCTACAAAGGGCAAAACTGAGTTGTTGCACTGTTTTCTTCCCTAGAAAAACACCAAACAAAACCCCCAAACTCGTAGTTTTGCTTTGGAGCCACCCATTTGTGATACAGCCAGCACAGGGTCTTGCACTTGCAGCAAAATGTTTTGGGCTTCACAACCCCAAAAGGATGATCCCTTGCTACAGGTGCTGTCCCAAGACTATATTAAATAGAAGGGGGCTTAATACCAGCATGTGCTACACTCATTTTGAAGTCATGTCCCTTCTCTCCCTAATTCTGCTGTTCATTTTTTGGGCCCATTATCCATGGATTGAGCATCTCACAGTGTGTAGCAGCACACCACTACCTCTCAAATGCAAACCTGGGCCACTAAATAGCAGCAGTATTTAACAAGTGGTAACCCACAGCTACTGCTGGATGCACTGCTTAATATTTACAGCTCAGCTAAAAGCAGCTTTGAAAAGGCCCCTTTTCAGTCACATGTACAAATGTTAACAATTAATGTGCTTTTGCATAAAGTGGGAAAGTGGAACAGATGTAGCAAACAGAAAACAATAGTAGGAAAAAGGTTGTTAGGGAAAAACATGGTGTAAAAGTTAAAGAATGGAGAAACAGTCCAACCTTGGAGCTACCAAGTGAAGCAACTCACAGCAAATGAAGGAGGTACAGTTTCATTTTGGGGAGAAGATAATTCGCCATCGGTACAAATGCTTTCATAGGTAACACAACAGGGCAGCACTCTTTACATTGAATACAGAAACGTTTCTGCTGAGGGGGAAGAAAGCCCTTTCAAAACCTTTACTACAGACATAATTGCCTAACACACAGCAAAGACTTCTAGCTGAAGAAATCAAAATTAGCATGTATTTTCTTCTCTTTCATTTTAGCAAACCATCAGATATGACAAGGCACCTAATTGAGCAATCTGACACTTACTTCCCTTGAAGGACAACACAACTCAGGACGGGAAAGTAAAATCTGAAGCAGCCTTTAAACAAAATCTCCTGTCTCAGAAATACGCTTCAATACCTTAGCATGATTTGGAAGGTTTGCTGATGTGCTGAAGTATTTGTTGTTAAATGGCACACATCAGAGAAGGCCTGGAACACAATCAGACTTTCCAGGAGTTTGGTCCCTTGTGGGAAAACACTGGCTAGGGAGCAGAGGGCTTCTTCTGGATGGCCCTTCCTGAGAAACGGTGATCAGAAAGCTGCCACCTCTGACTTCATGAGGAGAGCCATGGCACTGAATTACTGTGCCTGAGATCTCTCTCATCTGCTTCTGGGAAGTTTCCTCTTCCTCAGCCCAACAAGTTCTTTAAATTTCCTTACCATGTGCCTGAAGCACTTATGAAAAACACAGTCAGGAAGGCAAGTGCAAAGCACCCCACTCATATGAGGAGAACAGTAAGGCAACCAAGTATTTTAAATATCTAATCAAGGACTGAGTCTATTACTAGAATTTTATGTTCTGCACTATCTGTGTGATCCTCACAAGAAAGCAAATATCCCCAATTCAATAATGTGAATCCTATTGCAGCAAAGAAGTTCATGCAAAGCTTTTCCTTTAATGCCTGAACCAGGCTGGTTATTTGAAAGACATGCCAGTTCACAGGGCAAGTGACCACGCTGAGAGCTTCAAAACCTGAAACTCAGTAATCCATCAGTAGTCATTAGCCTACCATTTAGTCTCTAATGCCCTTGCTGTTCTGTTCATGGATTACCCAGTTCTGCTTTAAAAATTGCAGAGATGACATAAGACTCCTGTTATACAAAGCCATATCACATCCAGCATGAGAACAGTTTGTATAATATTGCAAACCTGTTGCATAAGCTTTACAGGGATCCAGGTTGTATGTGGATTTTATCTTGTTCAATGTGTCTAGCCTATAATCTAGTTTCCAAAAATATCAGTGTAGTTCCTTCCTGGAAGAAAAAAGACCATGAAAACATTTGAGATGAAATGATGCTACATATGAATGGTATATCGGTGATGCTTTAATGTTTGCATAAATGCTTGTGCGACATTTGCTTTTTATTCTTCAAAGTGAGCTTTACACAAATTCTAGATGTATTTACCTTCCACTAATGACAGTACCCATAAATCCAGACTGTTTTCATTTGAAAAAAAAAAAAAAGGGATTTTAAAGAAGCAGGGAAGAACCTCACAAATCAATCGCTTCTGTCACACAAATCAATTGCCTCTGTCAGATGACAACAACTGGACTTGTTTTGAAGTAAATGGACTTGTTTTGAAGTCATCGGTGAGCAAGGGATCAATACAAGCAGGCAGCTCACAGCCGAACTCAAACTTGGATGAATTTTCAGAGCTGCAAGTAGGCTTTGTATCCTGAAACTCAGAGGAAGCTGAGGGGATGTGAAAAACCCAAGGCTATGACCAAAGAATCTTTCAAATCCTCAAATTCATAGAAAAACCCCTGCATTTGAGACTTGTCACGTTAGAAACGAAGTCTTGGCAGCAAGCAGTCCTACCCCTCCTCCCATCCAAAATAACGAAAAAGCCAGTGGCTTCTGAAGATCTTTGAAGCTCCCTGTGCTGGGAGAAGGCTGATCATTAATGACCAGGAGAAACACTAGGTAGAACTAAAAACAACAGGACTGGCTTCTGTCTGCAACTTCAGACATTGTTCCAGGAGCCTGAAGGAATTTTTTCATCCATATTTCAATCTTTTGTTTTTTAAAGAGATGCCTATGTGTGCATGCAGGCATCCATTAAGAACTAGGGAAAGCATCTCACTTGACAAAGGCTTTTCTCCTGGTTTTCAGTTTTTTAGAGTGTGTGCTTTTGAAATCAGAATTTTAATCTGAGTGTCTTACACATCCATCAAAGGCCAAAGTACAATCCAAACCTGAGACTGCAAACTTCTGCTATTACATCCAGAATCTTGATTAATTCAAGGCTTGAATATTCTCAGTAGAGCAAGAGTGAGTGTAATTCCCTATGCTGATGTCAAAGTGCCTTGCTCAGCTGAGTGTTACTCCCATTTGAAGGTTTCATTAGCAATAATTTTTCTTAAGCCTTTACTTGCACATCTTGCAAAATCTAACAGGTTAAAGATTGACAGAGCAAAGCACTCAATAGTCTAATCAATACAGCACTCAGTGTGATAACTTTCAAAAGGTTGGTAGTAAATTTATCCATAAAGTAATATCTGGGAGCCTCAGTGCATGGGTTAAGAACTGCACAGTGAGAGGGAAGAGAAACTCCTGGTTTCACTTGAGGAGAGCACTTGGGCTGCAGCCCACTGGCCCCTCCTGGTCCCAGCCAAGGACTTCACCCCTCTGCACGTAAGAAATTAGCTTAGGATCACCAGAAAGCTTCAGCATTTGCCTTTTATACTTTTGTTTATTGATACCTGTTAAGAAGTTTCTTCCAAAAAATGTAGGAAATGGAGGTCTATGGAATCTGCTAATGAAAGGTTTAATTGAGGCTGATGCTGCATCTGGGTTGGGTTTATTCGTTCCTGCTGTTGAACACTGATAAACTCTTGTATCATCAGCAAATTATGTAAAACAATCCATATTCTGTAACATGAAAAGCAAAGTTATTTTGGGCAATCCCTGTGAAAAAGGGAAAATGCATCCCCACAGCCCTTTCAATTTTGCTCCCTGGGTGCGTTTGTTCCAGCAGCCTCGTTCACTATCTATGTCCTGAATCTTCTCACAACTGTGATCCACAAAAAAACGGGGACAGAGTAACTAAACACTGATTTCAAGTTACAAAACAAAGTTGTTCACATTTGCTGGTAAAACAATCCCTGTTCCTCTTGGACTGAACTTCAAAACACCTCAGTTAACTCACACCACAGATAAAGTTCTAAAAATAGCTTGCCCTTAAGACCAAAACAAATGATCCAGTTTAAAAGGCATCGTTCCCTCCTTATCCTCTGAATGTTATGAATGCCAAAGGAATTAGAAACAAAATCAGTGGTTTTATCCTCTATTTTCCTCAGGACTACCAAACCTACAGGCTCCTGACAGAGCTCCAGCGCAGAGGAGTGCAGCAGCCTGAGCTGTACAGGGGAATGAAAGCCAGAAAACGGTTATTCAGATCTTCAGGTACATGAAAGTTCAGGATATATTGCAGACAGCAACTCCAAAAGTTCAACCTGAACTCCTGGTCCTGGATTAACAATTGTTGACACTCTCCTCAAAGCACAGGATTACAAATATTCCCTCTGAAGCTTGTCATTGGGCATTCCAAATAAACTCCAGAACAACCCCAAATCTGAAGATATTTTAAGCAACAGATGACTACAAAAAATACAAAGTGAACATAGGAAAAGACCGTGACCTTCAATGAGGCTTTTCCTTAAACCATCCTTTCTTGAACAATCTGTTCTTTTCCCAAGTGTTTTTAAAAGGTAAATAAAAAGGTTTAAAAAGTTAGTAAAACCTGGTGGTTTATTAATGCCAAACATGTCACAGAAACTTTTGTTATAGGTGGGTTTTCTATGAGAAGTTACAGAGGAAGCAGAAAAGGCTTTAATTAAAACAATGTAAAATGGAGTGTAAGTGGTTATTTACATATGGTTTAAGTACTCATGGGAGGAGTGGGAAGACAGCTGGATAAATATTGAACACTATCAGTTTCTCCCTCCTTTAAGACAAAGAGTACCCACTCTTACCTAATTCTGAGAATAAGTATTATTTGAAGAGTTACCAATTGTTTCTGAAGCAAAGCTTAGTCATACACTAAGCACGAAATATCAGAGTATTTTTCTAAATATGCAATGAATTCCAGATTTCCTGAGTAACAGTAATAATTAAATATTTTTGTATTTTTAGAAGATTCAGCACTAAAGTAACCAACAGTATTCTTAGAAATAGGCATTTTCATTTAGAATAAAACCCAAATTCATTAAAATCCCTCCTAGAAAGTGAAGCTTAGTAGGTCAGGGATGGGTGATGGACATCTCATGCAGGTAACTTGAGGAGATAGCAATATGTGCCTCCCCAATAAACTGGTCTCTTACATCAAAGGACTATTGGTGCATAAGTAACTTTATGAGGGAAAAGCAAACATGTAATTGCCAATAAAAGCCTCACCACACAATTGATGCGTATTGTCCAAAAAACAATGTCCAAACTAATTTTGTTTATTTGAACAGTAGCAGACGTAAACCTTCCACCCTCAGCGGTGAAGGCAGCAAATGTGCCTGGGGCCTTGACAGCACGAGGGGCTGGGTTCATACTCTGAGCCTGGCTTCAGGTCACAAAATGTCCCTAAAGCTTTTCAGGAGACCTGGATATACTTTGGCTGAGGAACTACATGATATTCTGACATGGGGATGTGTCATAGGTGGCCACCACGACGGCTGCCAGAGCTCTGGGTACAACATGATTGCGGGCAACGCCTTGGGAAAACAAGCCTTCTTCCTGGGAAAACATTCTCTGCCCCAAAACCTTTTTCAAGAATCCATTTGTAAACACTCAGGCATCAGCATCTTGATAGTTAACGTCCTCCATCAGATCCCATCACAGCTCAGCAGCAAAGCTGTGAAAATCCAAGTGTTGCCCAGCTGGGCAGACAGCACTGCTTGCCAGGACTTGGCCACCAGCACTTCACCAGACAAAAACGCCTTTCTTGGTAGATGTGACTTTACAATCAGGCACTACAACAAGGACTGCAATTCAGTGCCCAGAAAACAACAGAAGACTTGATCCTTCCCATGTGAACATGCCAAACGATCTGAAGAAATGATGCGTAAAGCAAGCTAAGTTTTAGCCATGTTTTTCACTGAGAAAAGCCTAAAGGTACTAAATTCAAACACTGATAATAAAGCAGATGCTGTGTTATGTCCTCTTTGTGAGATGCCTTCCTCACTACTTGTTTCACCAGGCACTGAGCAAGCCAACACGAAAGAAGCTGAATTTTGTATGAAAACATCTCCTTCCCTGCTAGAATGAAGAGAGATTCCTCTGACCCCCAGCTGCCCCAACACGAGGCAAAAAGGCTTCTCCTTCCTGCCATGCTCCATGCACACAAGTGCCACACCACACACACCTCTGCAAAACATTATTTTGCAGAGATGATTCATAAATGGTTTAAGCCTTGTGCTGAACTCACCTTACGCAGGCACAAACGCTATGATAAATTACAGTGTGTGCACAGGGGACAGAAGGCAGAATATCATGACAAAATAGCCCTGTCTCCGTCATTGCTTACTGTTTTTCTTCCATTTTCATTTCAAATACGCTTTAAGAGATAAGCACAAAAGACTTTTCTCTCCAGGTCAGATACAATGAACTTGTCCTGAAAGAATTTAACCTTGTTCTCCAGAAACACTACAAAACCAATGTTTTCTGCATGCTGGGAAGAACAGAAACAAACCCATAACTTTAAAATTTGGCTGCTGTGGGCTGAGCTCTCCTGTTCCAAAGCCAAACACTTTGCTCATCCTCACCAGGCTGTACCAAACAGCCCAGCACTTCAATACCTTCTTCTGCTCTTTAATTTTTTTTTGTCCATGTCAATAAATGCAACATTATGATAACACAGACAGCTGATAACATCAAAATGTGAGAATTTGGAAAGTGTTTTTAAGTTGGAATCAGTCACACTACAGAATTTGGCTGGACAGGTCTTTCCACAGAAAGCCACACAATGAAATACAGAGGTTTTCCCTTAGCCATGAGTTATCTGATACATAATTTCAAAGGAAATATTTACAAATTTCCTCAGGAGTAAGGGCAAAAAACTCTCTTACTGGTTTACAAGTTCAAAATATATTTCTGTAAAATGATAGCATTAAAAAAATTACCAATAAAACCTTGACTAAAATTTCCTTCCTTTTGACCTATGTATTTCCTTGTACATTTTTTTCAGGAAGTTTCTGAATTCTGAGTATCAGTAGGGCTGCTCCCTGGCATGAAACTCCCTCACCCAAGGAGTACACAGGATAAACAGGGAAAGCAGACTAAGTTAACCTAGAAGTTCAAGACATAGAGAGGTCAGCAGGCATTCCTGTGGATTTATTCCTGGTGAAAAAACTCCATAGATAGTGCTGGCTGCTTCCTGCTCAGATGGAAAGGAATTAATGTTGCCATTGTAGGTGATGCTTCAATGTCGAATAAATGGTTGTTTTACAGAACACACTGACATCTTTCAATGAAAAGATAAAACAACCTGGATTTAATTCTGTTTTCACAGCCATGATGTCAAATCCAACAACACACAGTCAGGAATTGGATATACCACAGTTTCCTACAGTTTTGTAATATAGAATATTTAAGTAATTTTATTAACCCTGTGATAAATCTTTCTTTCTGTAACTGGTACTCACTGTGAACATATTGACATTAAATTTAAATTATTCCATATTGTTAAGATGTAAAGATACACTCACTAAAGACTAATAAAGGCAAAACAGTCTGAGGTAAAAGAAAGAAAGAGGTAAAAGAAAGAGAATGGAAAGCAGATTTAAAGAGGTTTAATTGTTTTTGCAAAAGTGTTCGCGTCTTTGGTTGCAAGTTTAGAAAATTATTCAGAGCCACAGAAACATTTCTG
This sequence comes from Dasyornis broadbenti, assembly GCA_013397935.1. Classification (NCBI taxonomy): domain Eukaryota; kingdom Metazoa; phylum Chordata; class Aves; order Passeriformes; family Dasyornithidae; genus Dasyornis; species Dasyornis broadbenti. Next base: position 879,731 of record VZRN01006386.1, on the reverse strand, counting down.
TGGGCAACAGATGATCAGTTGGCGGATGAAGATTTGGTTCATTTTAGAGCATTAAAGGAACAAATTCCCTCTTTTTTAACCGACATAAAAGTATTTTTCCATTATTTGTATTACAACTTCTATAATATGTGCAACCCTCACCAAAAAATTGCACTCATCTTAAATTTCCTTCTAGTTTTAAAAACAGAAGTCAAAGAGTAAAAGACACAGGAGGGAACAGGACACTCCTCCAGCTCCGGAAGGGAACAATCAGCAAACTCTCAGCTTTTACTTAAGGATAATGTTACAGGCACAGCTATTACAATGTCACTGAGTTAACAGGAGACAAATACTTCACTGAAAATCCCTTTCACAGCGCACCCTTTTTTCACCCCTTCTCACCACTGGCAACAAAAAGATTAAATAGTGTGACCTCCCAAAAGAGGCAGGAAAGTGCTGCCACTCAAAGCACCAGTGTGTGTGGTGCTGGAGAGACCAAGGGGCAGGACAGGAAAAGATGATGGACACTCGTCTTCACCAAGGATGGACACCAAGCACATGTATCAGCATCACAAACAAGCTTCTCTTTGCTACATCCGTTGAACTTGGAAGGTGGCTTTTTGAGGTGCTGGCCAAGGAGCAACCAACAGGCTTTTCCAAATATTTGTGCAATGAACCACACTGAGGAGTATTCACACCAAGTTCCATTAGCTGCAGCGCTTAAGGTAGTCTTTGTCCGGCTAAATCTGCCCTCTGAATCGACCCCGAGCCACTCCCTGGAGAAGCCTCTCCCTCCACTGACCACACAAGGAACCTACAGAGACAAGACTCAACAGGCGTCATTCAGAAGCAATTCTTACTGCCAAAAATTAGGTAGGGAATAAATTTTCCCAGATGTCACCTTGTACTTCTTGGAGGCAGCTGTTTGAATTTTGTGTTTTGTTGTTGTTTCCCTCACTGTTTTTATTCTGGCTGCCCATCAGGTCACATTAATTATGTCCCCCTAGCAAAAAGATCTTTTCCAAGGCTATCTCTGGCACCTTGGATACATGCTCCATGAATCTGTTCCCACTATCAACAAACTTGAAAGAACAGCCCAAATGCGTGTATCAGGATCCAGAGTACAGAGGGGGAAAAACACCCTGCCTGAAGATAAAGACTCTCCGGGTCCAGCCAAGCTGAAAAAGAATGAAGTCCTGCCATGTTTCAGGAGAACAGCATCTGTCAGGAATTTCACTGATGTTCTGGCACCTGTACTTGGGAAACAAATCCTCTCCTTCAGCTGATGGCGGGAGGGGAAACAAACTAAACCTTGAGTAATTCCACTCCTTTCACCGTAATTCACATTTTCTGACATCATCCCAAGCCACTGTGTAGCAGGAAAACAGGGAGCCAGTGTATGGAGGCTACACTAGGGAAGATGAGCATCACACAGCAAGCTGGAATTCAAGTCCTCACAAAAGTAAATAAACCTCTGCAGTATTTTCAGAATTCCCGCTGTAACAACGATACTGCCCCATTTCAGCTACATCCTCAGTGAAACACAAGCCATTAGTACAACAGTAATTCATCACCTCGAGCCTTATCTTACCCTCTGGACTCTTTTAGAAAAAACAAGGCCAGCTTTAGAGACAGAGCTTTAGGTGAAAGAACACAAAACCCCAGGGATTTGCCCCGGGAAGCCTGACCTCAGGTGGGTGTGGCAGGCATCCGCCCCGGGAAGAGCCTGTGGCTTTCTTTTTGAAGTAGGAGAAAAAAATAAACTATTTTGAATCTCAGATCCTGAGATTAGTAACAAATAATCCTCTCGAAAATCAGTAAAAGTCCTCTTTTACTTTTGATGCTGAAAATTAGCCTTTGTCAAGCCAACACAAGAAGTTATTTAGATATAACAGAACCAGATTTTCCATGTTTCAATGTTTATATTTGTAAAAGTTCTCCCAGAAGAAAGCTCTCCCACTCAAAGATTTATTTCCACCCCCTGCCTCAGTTTCCCACTAAGTTAGTTTTCAGTGCTTCTGGCCACGTAGTTCTTATGTGACCCATGAATTAGGAGAAAAAAAAGAAAGAATTACTGTACGCTTATAGTTTACGTTTTCATTAACTTGTTTGTTGACTTTCTCAAACTTCACAGCCCCTCAAAAGAAAGCTGCTTGGATTGTTGAAAAGAAGGTATGCTTCAGGTCAGGAAGAACTAGGAATTCCAGCCTCACTGGGTTAGAGACAGGACAAACCCTTGCCTGAACCAACCCCCAGAGGATAATGTCAGCTACATCATGGTACTAACCACTCTCCTAAGGAGGAGGATACTGCTGTACCTGGGACTCCAACAGGGTTCTGGAATCACAGGAGGCTTTGCCATGTTCTGGAATCACAGGGAAGGGAAATTACACAGCTCTGGTGCCACAAGGGATGCTCTAAACACAATTCTGAGTTGGTTCTGCTCTTCCATCTGTGGCTGTGGCCTTGAGGTCTGTGTATAATGCATTTTCCATGTTTTAGAAAATTGTTTCAAGTCCAGAACAAGGCTGTTAAGAATTGTCTCCTCAGCAAGTTAAAAGCCAGGAAATTTAGGAGAATATTGTATTCTATTGTATTTCTACTTTCAGAAACACATGTCCAGAAGAAGGAATCCATTTGTATTTCAGTTATCAGCACTTTTACACAGGCAGATTCCCATGTCAGAAGCTGTTCCCATACAGCTACAGCAGTACCAAGGAATAAGGCACTGATAAGTACTAAGCAAATAATTAAAAATTAGTTTCTTCTCAGGTAAATAGCTTTGTCATTGTAGTGGGGATTAGATATGCCTCTTGTTTCAGCATCTTGGAATCAAAGCAATAAAAAAACCTTACAAAAATGATTTGACAAGTACATGCAGGCAGTGTGACAGCATTTAAGATCACCATGGTACCTGACTGCAATGCTGTTCAATGATGACAGTAACAGCAAGCTAGAAATCTGGAGGTTTTTCAAACAAGACAAGCTCCAAGGCTCCCTTTTAGATTCTGATTTCCTTGGGTGGAAAAAGAAAGGGGAGGCAAATGCACGAAGAAAAGATATGATGATCATTGTGTTGAGTGCCTGGGGATGAAACAACCCCAGGGTGATACAGCTTACACTAATAAGGAATTCAGAGCTTTAAAAGCAGCATGTATTCCTTCCCTTCCCCTTAAAACACTTCCTTAATATGGGAATTATTAGAAATTAAACTGTAGAGGAGAAACAAAATCTTTGAAGATACACAAATACAGCACAAAAAAGCATCTTTGAAAGGTTAGGATTGGGACCCATCCTTCATAACCATGACATATGGGATTAACCCCAGAATCACACGATGGATTAGATTGGAAAAGACCTCTGGGATCATCAAGTCCAACCCATGACCAAACACCACCATGTCCGTCCCATCATGGCACTGAGTGCCACCTCCAGCCTTTCCTTAAACACTTCCAGGGATGATGACTCCACCACCTCCCTGGCCAGTCCATTCCAGTGCTTAATCACTCTTTTTGTGAAGAAAATCCTCCTAAAAATTCCAGAAAATATCTCAGAAAGAAATCATTAGCTCCTCCCAATTTCGCTCCAACAACAAACTTCCTTAGTATCCCTTCGAGACCTGTGTCCAAGCTGTCTATGGAGATGCTGAAGAGCCATAAACGCCTCCTGAAACCCCACTGGTGACAGGTTGCCAGCCTGATGTCACCCCATGCACTGTAACCCATTGAAATAGCCAGATTTCTATCCTTGCAGTAACCTCAGAAGGAACACTCTCTGAGTATCTCCAGGGCCTCCTCCACCCTGGAGATTTCTCTCGTTGTCAGTAATTGATAATTTGCTCCTGGCACACCCACACACACCAAGTTGGCAGGGGTGCAGCTTTGTGAGTTTGAACACAAGTTTCCAAAAAAAGTCCATGGGCATGTATGTTTGTGAGGGGGTGGGCTACACGAGTGCCCAACACATTGCAGTGACTCAAATGGGAAAATTTGAGATAAGAAGGAAGAAGAGACGAAGTGAAGAGCAGAAAAAGCCAGAAAAGCTTGTTTCAGCCAGCTGTTTGTGCAAATGGAAGGCTGCACATGAAACCAAATACACTCAGAATGTACCAGAGGCATGAAGATGTGCCATTAGGATTGTAAAGCATGACTTTTTGGCCCAGGAGCACAGTGCAGGACTTACAGTGCCATGAAAGCAACTTCTTTAGTGATGTAGCATAGCCACAATCATAGACCATATTTTTTCTGCTTAGATTCTTATGCTATTACTTTAATACTCAAAAATACCCTGGCAGTACATGAAAATCTCCTCCTGCTTAACCAGAAATACAGACTGTACATATAAGGCACTTGGCTTCAACAAGAAAAAAAGCCACATCTTTTCCTTAACATCTGACTCATTGTTTTTCACCTGATTCATTTCTAATTACTACCAGTCAAGTCTAAAGACTAAACACACGCCTGAGAGATAAAGATTTGCTTGTACAGACGAGTGGGAAACCATGGACAAAACACATCTTCATAATTTTAAGTGTAAGAGATCTCCATGATCTCGTTTTTAGCACAAAAAGTCATGTTACATCCACTTTGGTGACCCAACCCTTGCCTTCATCAAAAATACCATTGAGTGTCAAAAGGAGGCCTGTATTTGCATTAATAATGCTCATACTGTGAAGCGTGTTTACCACTGAGGAGAAGAAAAGAAAAAAAATTACTTATTTCCATGTGCAATGGACCCATTTGTTCATATTCGGTTCTCAAAATCTATTTTCAAATAAAGCCAACTCACAATAAAGGTCTAAAGAGGGAGATTAGTGCAGGCTACAAACAGATGACAGATGAGGTAAGGGGGGGGAGAGGGGAAGGGATAATGACCCTTTGGTTTGCTGATGCTCAATGAGGCATCTGAAGACTTCATCCAGTGCGTGCACAATCGATTCTCTCGGTAAATCCATTAAACCCCTTGACAGCATCCTGTTTGAAGCTCGGTTTGCCACATGATTCACTGGTCCAAAGGGGAAAAAAAACATCAGAAAGAAGGAGCAGTGTCCTCATGCACCCCGCAACCACGTGTCCTGTCATCAGCGTGCGGTTCCATTGCCACAGACTGACGTACAATTTTAACTGACAGTGGTTTGCATGTCTTCATTGCAGCTACAGCTCACTTGAAATGCAAATACGCTGCTTACTTTCAAGCTGCCCTCTGCCCAATTCTTATCAAGTCTCCAGGGTAATAAGCCTCGTTTGTGTTCACGTGTACCTCAGCTAGCAAAGCTGATTCTCAGCATAATCATCACTATGAACAAAATTCTACAGCTTAGCTACACAAATGTACCACATAAAGCTCATTACTTCAAATATATTAGAAGATGCAAGTGCCAAGTAATTGTTCTATATTCCATTCTTGTTTTTAAAGCTCTGTTCACTAAATCCACAGAAGTTTAGACAAGGATTTTCATGCAAAATTTCAAGTGAAGATTTCATACACTGCTTAAAAAAAATAAACCAAGCACCAAACCACACACAACCATAAGAACACAATCTATTCACAGCTCCCCAGAAAAATCAGCTGTGCCACAGAGCAAGAACCACATGCTGTTTCCATAACTCAGCACTGGGTCTCAGTAGGATAATATAAAGCAACAGCACATGGAGACACCCTGCAAGCCCGAACCTTCCCCAGCAGAGCCTCCACACCTTCACGTGGTCATGGGCAGCTTTGACCTGGGGCAGTTTGTGGTCCTTTGCTGTGCTGCACAACTCCAACAAAGGAAAAAAACCAGTAGCCCTGCTGATACAGAACAAGGAACCAGGTTTGGGAGTGAGGAGGAAGCCAAGGGAACAAAAAGATGGAGGAAAGAGACAGAAGAGCAGCCTGAGGGGCACAAGGGAAAAGAGGGGAAGCAGAAGAAATGAAAGCAAAACCAACAGAGAAAAGAGGGAAAAGAGGAGAAGGTGAAGAAATGAAAGCAAAACCAGCAGAGAGAGGTAAGAGGGAAAAGAGGAGAGGCACAAGAAATGAAAGCAGAACGAGCACAAAAAAGCAGGAGGGAAAAGAGGAGAGGCACAAGAAATGAAAGCAAAACCAGTGGAGAAAGGTGAGAGAGAAATGGGGATTCACACACAGCAAGGCAGGCAGAGCCACTGCTGAGAGGTGACTGACCTGCAGCTCAGGACCTGCTGGTCTCTGGGCCTATTTCACGATTGACTACTCCTTTAGCAACGCCTGAGAGTCACCTTGTCAATTAGCGTGCATGCAATATAACCAAATTACTACATTTCACAAAGTATAAAATGCTATTGCTTCACACTTGAAAACTTAGAAAAAGCAAGATATTCAGAAAAGGATAGAGGCTGGATAATACATAAGGTTGGCACGGAGCAAAAGTCTCTGGGGAAACCACTTCAGGTAAAAGGCAGCATTTGACATAAGTTCTAACAACAGGCAAAGGAAAGAGAAGCACCAAAAGCCATTTCCCAGATTTTGGACGGGGAGGCATTAATAATCTGCTCCAATACACCTACATCTCAGATTTTTTTTGGCTGAAAAAAACCCCACTATATTTTTCTCTAGTGGCTTACAGGTATTGTGAGTGTTCTGTCATTATAATGCATGGAGCCATTAAATAACCTTCTTTGCCCACAGGTAAATGTTCTTGTGCGCATACAGGAGGCACAAGCCAACATTTTTCCAGGTGATAACTCACTGTGTGCCCTGTTTTTTCCAGGCTTAGTCTGAGGCATCTGTGGTCTGGTTCGCAGAAGGACTGATGTCAATCACTGCTGTGGCTGCACTGTCAGAGATGTGCCCTGGCAATACCACAAAGGCTCTGCACACTGGGAACTTGGGTTGAGAGTTTTTCAAACTGGTCACCAGAATTAATGGGAATCCTTGTGTTTATGTTCTCTGCCTTCAGATCATATACTTGAAATGGGATTTAAAATACCATTGTAACTGATTATAAGTATTTATTTATGAGATTTTTATGGCAGTAAGAGGCATTGTGTAGGAACCTCCACAATAATAAATACTATTGAAATAAACTACGATGAAATTAATAATTTTGTGTTCAAAGCACAGTGAAAACAAATGTTAAACAAAGAGAGAATGAATGAAGAAGACAAATTACTTAGCAGCACTCTTTCAACAAACCTCTTATTATTCTGGGCAGTGAATGAAACAGAGTCAGTGTGGGAGAGAAAACAAATAACAACCAGAGCCAAGCAAAGGGCACAGAAGAAAGGAGGGCGCGGAGGAGCCGCGCTCGTGCAGGGAATGGTGCCAAATGGGGAACGCGGTGAGACAGCAAAGGGGGAGGCCTGGTGACAACTCCCTGTCTGCAGGAGAAAGCCCTGCCCTCTGAGAGGACATAGGGATGTTGGACACTGCTGTCACTTCCTAGGATGGGAGATCATGAGCCAGGCTGACCCAGAACACAACAAGCATTTGAAGTCACATGCAAGATCCTGGCTGACAGCAAATCTCATACTCCCTATTTGCACATAAAAGCACTTGCCATCCTCAGCCCTCTGGCCAGGAGCTCTGCGTGCTGCCCTGAGGGAAAGGCAGGAGCTGAGATCTCTCCTGGGAGCCAGAAGAGTTTGTGGAGAGCTCTGCATGTTGTCATGCAAACAGGATGCAAGAGATGCACAAAAAGGGGCTGAAGGAAGGAGCAGCCTTGGAGCACAGCATCCCACCTCTCACAGCCCCTTTAAAAAATCCTCTTCCAAAAAGCAATGCCTGAGAATAGCAACATCCAACGCTCTTTGAAAGTACTGCCTGCTCAGAACAAAAGTTGATGGTTTAGGATAAAATACAAAGATTTTCTGAACACAGTTTTCTTACCAGCTTCTGCATGAGGATCATGGCAGGCCAACATCTCCCAGACAACCCAAAGGCCACTGGGATGTGACAGCACCATCCCAGTCCTTCAAACTAAAGTTTTCCTCCAGCAGCTCTGGAGAACAGTCCCCTTCAGAGGTGAGCGAGTCTTTTTGATCTCCAAGCTCTGTGCCTGGAAAAACAAGCTTCTTATTTTCTTCACTGCCTCTTTCCCCAGAGAGCAGCTTCAAGCCCTTGAAACTGATCTACCATCTTTCAAATCCTCACTCTCAGCTGCAGGTTTTGTCTTTCTTCTGCCTCAGCATCCACCACACTTGACTTGGTGTGCTTGCAGAGGAAAGTGTTATGAAACAAAGTGGCTCAGTCTCACCTCATATCCAGACCATGATGATATCACAGTGCCCCTGGATCACAGCTTATCCATGCTGTTAATTGTTATGCAAACCCTTTGGTGTGCTTAAACCTCTAAGTACTTCTACTCTGTAAACATAATGCTTGTTTGATGTGACTTTAAAAAAGTAACTCACACTTAAAGAGGTTTTCTTTATAATTTCATTTATAACTTGCATTAATTTTTACCCCAAGAATTTTGATTTAATGCAAATACAGGTCTCTCACCCAGCAGCCTGCACTTCTCTGGCTGACAGTCTAATAATATTCACTCAACTACACTTGCCACAGTGTAAGTGGAGGTGCTGCACTTCTTTTCTGCTCTTGCTTCCTAAAAAACAAAGGTTTATGCTGCTTGCCTCCACTGCCCTGAGCTGAACAAAGTGATGAGGTTTTATCCATACCACTCACTTGAGAGGAGGAGTTGTCAAGCTACACTAATCACCAGGCAGTTCAGACAGAGGGTGGAATCTATCTCACCAAACCTTAGGCTCCCAGAATTGCTAGTAATGCTTGCCCTCCTTTGGAGTCCATACAAACAGATTCTTTGAGGGAACAGTCCAAGGCAGACAGATTTATCATTCCCTCAAACAGCCTGGGTTTCTCCAATGACCTCTCTAGGTGACCAGCTGGATGCAGACACAGCTCATTGTTCAGCTCAATCTTCAGTGAGAAGAAGCACGTGAATCAACACCTCTTCTTCACGTTCTCACCGCAGTAACTATCACAAATGCCAATTCTGTCAAGTGGCGTGTTTGTTCTCTTGGTATAATCAAGATATTTGTAGGCAGGAACAGGTTCCAGTCTAATTAAATTTGATCAGACTCAAGGTTTCTCCCAGACAGTTGCACTTCATAGCTGTCTCGGAGCATCAAGGTGATATTTACCGGGAAAAGCTAGCATTCCATTTCCATAAAAGCAGGCAGTTTACAATTAGCTGCAGATAACTCAAAATGACTGCTTAGACCAGAAATGTAATTTTCTGAAAGGGGTTATTGGTTCTAACCATGATGCACTGCACTCATGATCTGTCACACCTCATTACTTCAGGCCAAAGAAGCCAAGCCACTGTAACTGGCTCTAACTGGATACGTTAGAGCCTCTCCTCAATGCTGAGTCCTTTTAAGATGCTGCCTTCCAGGCTGAAGTCTTCCAAAAAAAAAGCAATTATCAAACTAATTTTCTCAAGTCCTGTGGCGTATTTACAGGTTAAATGGAACAAAAATTTTTTTTAATAGTCCTTAAAGCACAGCTTCACTTTTGAGGGCAATTCAACAGAAATGGAATCAATTGACTGAAAAGTTTATTGCCTGTAAGCATTCAAATATCACTTCAGGGGTTTAAAAAAAATCTGGATATTATAGCAGCTTTGCATGTTCAACCAAGATTCAGAAGCTGTCTAATTCTAATTTCAGTAGTAATTTGTATCTCATTTAGTTAGGCCACTGCAAATTAAATATAGGGCGAGCACATCCCTGATTTGCATTGGTGGAGCTTGGCCATACTTGAACACGAGGAAATTTTGTTCTTTTCATCTTCTATCTGCCTATCTAACTCCACCTAACGCAGTCTGGGAACTCCAATTACAATGCCACAATCTTCACTAGGTCTCCACTGACGCAATTTATTACAATTCAATCATTAGGAATGTGACAATGCATACAGGGAGCACTGATTTCCAGCACAAAGGTCCTTTGGTTCTGCAGGGTCAGGGTAAAAAGCACTACAAAGTTATTTCTGTACATAACCAAGACATTTTATACCCTCCCTGTGATTTAAAAGGGAAAAAACCCCTGAAAAATTGACATCAAGTATGGCTACTTTTGAAATTGGGACTGTGTTTCAAGCATTTATTAACCAAATTAAGCATATGCAATTTAAATTATGCTTTCCTTGTCATATTAACATATTAATGAATATACATCAGTGAGTTGAACTAAAAATATATCGAAGATTTGCATGTCTGATTATCTTTGTGGAGTTTTGCAGCTGATAATTTGAAAGGAGAAAAAACCCCTTGTGTCAAGGTCTATGCAAAATTACAGCTGCAAGAGGTTTCTTAATCAAAGGATTGTCTTCTATCTTTTGTAAGTTAGAATCTCTTCCTAAATTTAGAGGATTTGCTCCTGGAATTATGTTCAAAGTAGTAATTTCCTCAAGTAGCATGCAGGACAATGATGTCTTAACCAAAAGCACTTGCCAGTGATCTTCTCCCAGCCATCTTTCAGAGAAAAGCAGGGAAACTTACGCTTCACCACACTGCCTCAGTAAGTATTTTCAAAACAATCAAGATGAAAAAAAAAAAATGGAACAGATGCATGCAAGAAAACAGAGAAAGCTATTTTGAGGATGAAACTGTCAACAGCAACCAACTTCTTGTAACCACTGAATGACAAAAACCCCCAAACAGTAAGTGAGTTTACTTGTTAAAGCCATAAGTCAGGACTCTCTTGTGGTTCCCAGACTTACAGCATCACTTCAGGCAACTCAGCCAAGCTGTGGCTCAGCTCACCGTATTTCCTACTAACAGCAGACAAAATAACCAGACAAAGAATAAGACCAGTATTTCAATCATGTTTCTCATTAATGCTGTCACAAATCTATGTAGCTGAGAAACTTTCTAGAAACAAAGAATAACAACACTGTTAAAATACCAATATTCCCCTGTTCCTGAAATCTTCGCAGGCTCCCACCTCCAGATAGCATTTTAGATCATTTCCATATCAGATACCTTTTCCACCCTTCTCCAGATGAACTCTACAATACAAAACTCATCCAACAGCCGTGTCTCTCGTTTTCTATTCCTCCTCCATTCTTGGAAGAAAAACTGGCACTTCAGAGAAGTTATCCTCAGCAGTCAAAGAGAGATGCTTCATTTCTGTTCAAGAGATCACTAGCTAGGATTTAAAATGGTGGCTCTTTGAACACGTATGCTTAAATTTGCATTTTTTTCAAGGCAAGGCAGAGTCCCCAGTTTCTTTTGCTCAATTTTGCCCTCAACCTGTCCCTTCAACAAACTGATCCACACCAAAAATAATTTGGGTGAAAAAAAGAAAAGGGTGGGGAGGGAACAAAAAAATTTTATTTTGATTCACTCAGCCACTTTCAGCTCCATGAACACATCACTGCTGGGGCATCACAAGGCTGAGGACAAGCAGCAAAGGTCAGGAACTTCTCAAGTCCACCTCGCAGCAAGGAAAAGACCTGACACCTAAAACTACCCTCTCAGACCCACGTGTGCTTTTCTGTGGCAGTTCTTTACTGCATTTCCTTCAGCCTATGTTTTAACAAGATGAAGCCAGCATACTAAGGAGCAGACAAATCCATTTAATATAGAGGCAAATGAACTGAAAAAAAACCAAAACCAAAAACTTTGTTTCCTACAGTTTTAATTCACTCCCTTGGGAAGGGGCATGAGCTTCTCACAAATTTTCTCTGCTGGCCTCTAGAAGTCCCTAGGTAGCACTGCTAGTGGTATGTAACAGCAAGAGCAACTGCAGCAGGAGTGAGAGCCAGCTTTAATCCAAACACGGCGCTAATATTCCAAGCATTTCACGTGGTGATTAACTGCATTTCGTGCAGGGAGATTACAGCACCTCAGCATTAATGCTCAGCTACCAACTCCCAAGGACAGCTTTGTAAACCAGCAGATTCCAGCCAGCTGCCTGTGGAATCACTCCGTCAGAGGTTTTGTAAATGGAGTGATCAGAAGAAAAACGAAAGTTTATCTGTTTTCATTTTTAACTAGGATGAGTAGAAGGTCTACAAGGGGGAAAAGACACAGTTTGCCAGAAACAGAATGGAAATACCTGCTCGATTGAAAAGATTATGCTGAGTACCAGCAGTGAACTGATGGGATTTTGCTTTGGCGCTGTGGACTGTTGTTTCTTCTGTTGCATCAACTCTTGCAAGCAAAAACTGGAGTCCATCTTTGATGAAAAGTATATATATATATACACATATATACACACACACATGTATATTTAAGACAGAATAAAGAGAATCCAAACAATTAAGCAGACAAAACTGTAATAATGTTCCACAAGTGTTTCCCCCCAGTTATGTGCCAGCTTTCCCCTTTTGTACCTTCTGATACCTTCTCCTGCAGTAGCTCTTCTAACTAAAATAAATTAAGGACCTGTTCTTACTTACACCCCTGAATGCTAATGCTCAGGGATCTCAAAAGAGACCATGACAAACCTGAAAGGATCTCCAAAGCACTTCTCAGAGGACATGTGGCAGAGTGTCAAGAGGGGAAAGGCTGGCCAACTGGCAAAACAACAATTTTAAATGTATTTGGCCAGACTAGGCCTGTAAAAACAAGATTTGACAATTGGCTTTGTCAGACAATGCAGTGGGCAGTTATGTTCATAACAATTCCTTTTTTTCCTGAGCTTCCTAAGAACAAATTACTTGGTAATGTTGATATCCAAGACCTCTGAAGAATACAGATGGACAACACCACCAGGGCTAAGGAACAAAGAGGCTTTGATCTGTTGTATACACGCTCTCCAGCAAAGAAATTTCCCCTTTTAAAAACATTCTTTGAGAATCATGAAAAACTTTCGACTTTTGTCAAAAAGATGCTAGTGGAGATTATAATTTTTGATCCTTCAGTTACATTTTGCCTCAATTAAAGATTTGCTGCAAGGTCATGCAGCCAAATGGTGCCAGTCTGCATGTGGCATTCTGTGCAAATGCAATGCTTTAATTCACGTTTGCAGATGCTCTTCACTCAGTCCATGGTGCTGGGGAATTGCACAGACAGTGGGACTGCCTGTGATTATTTATACAACAGTAGCACAAGTGTCACACAGAAACTGCTCTGCCAACCTGCCTCAAACAGAACAGTTCCTTTGGTGATGGGGGATATGCAATTCAGGATCTCAAGATCCAGGTCTCTTTGGTAGAGACTCTGACCCTGTGTCTGACTACAGTTACTTCAGCCAGCTTGAATCTTGATCTCCAGTGTGTACTGCCCCAACTCCCAAGGTAACCTGCCCCAGCATTGCAGGAATGGCAAAGAAAAAGTTGAAAAATTATGGAGATGCTTTCAGTAAGGGAGCCAGGATAAGGATCGAGGGCTGCCAGTTAAGGACAACTTCCAGAAGTGTACCAGCCACTTCTGGGGGCAAGGGAGCTGGCGATAAACCTGGGTGAGGACTCCCAGAAAAGCCATAAGCAGACATAACAAAGGCATGATATGATTCGAGAGAAGAAGAAAGAACAGGTCCTGACTAATTCAAACATGCAGAGCCAACTCCAAGAAAAGTTAAGTGGTGGAACACTTTTGCTGGGACAATTTTCAACAGCCAGGTCTGTTGATCGCAGCTGCCCCTGTTCCAGCCTCATTGCAATCTGTTTCCCAAGGCTCCAAGAGATGCTCTGGAGGACAACTCACCAAAGCTATCCCACATTTTATTGCTGCATGTGAAGGCCAGACTGATGTTAGATTGCAAAATATTTGTTGATATTATTGATACCATATATAACAGATGGCAAGTCCTCTGTCATAATGTCCAAGACCTGAGAAGGTAAAAAATGTCAAGGGTCCAGGACTCAATCTGCATTTAGGCAGATGAAAGGCAGTAAATGGGCATCACTGCTGTCTTCATACAGCTCACCTTCAAGTAATGCAAAATTGTCCCTGTAATACCCTAAGATCAGCTACAACAAAAAATATTTGCATTTCAGTTAAATTATTCTATCTAACTACTTCAACAAATCCCATTCCAGAGTAAAGACAGGGAAGAGATGAGTACGTGTGAGCTTGCACATCCATATATACAATGCACAAATAAACAAGGATGGAAACTATTAGTTCTACTGTTTGTAGAATATCCTTGATTTGTATAGGACGAACAGATGAGATAAAACATACTGTCAAATATGTCCAGTGGAAAAGTGATAGTTTGAGTCAGACAGTTATTTAATATCTCCATTAATGCTCTTATCTCCTTAACATACGTATTACACTTCCTCATCTCAGGAGCCACAAATAACAAAATAACAAAATTCTCTTCTTGTTCCCCAAATTTCTTTTCACTCTCAGAAGAAGGTGAGAAAAACCGACCTGTCAAAGCAAAGGACTACAGAGAGTACCATGCAGAGGATTAAGTAAATAACTTAGTTAAGTCAGTCAACTGTGTTCCAGTTTTCTCTGTGCCGAGTGACCTGCTGCCCTCTCCATTTTTTATTTGCTTTTGCACTGTACTGCCCTTATGTAACTGTTCCCTCCAGCTCATAAATTTCCAAGGTGAACAAAAGCTCAAATGATTATATTTGGCCTGGCCACAAAGGTGATTTTTTTCCAACTGACTTCTACTTACCAGATTCTATCATTTTAATCACATAAAAATATTAAGTCCATTGGGGTTAAGTTGATTAATTTGGCTTCTAAATGCCCGTGCTTTCCCATTTTTGACCAGAACATCATTTCTGATGATGTTAATAGCTACAAAGATTAAGATGGATTATGGCTGGAAAAGGAAAAATGGTTTGGTGGTTGCTTTTCCTTCCTCTTTGCAGGCCAGGCTGGCGTTATTTTGGTTTGGGTACCTGGAGCTGCTTTTCATATCCCCATGCATTGCTTTGCCCACACTGATATCCTACACAAAGCAATCTGCTTCTTCAAACAGATCCTACATAAAAAGACTGGAGTTCCATTATCTGGGGTTATTTTCAGCAATACCTCTGGAGCAGCCTGACCTGGAGTCACACGGTGGCAAAAGCAGCTGCAGCCATAATCCTTCCTCCCTATGGCATGAGTTTACTCCTGATCTTCTCTTGGTCTGACCCCTCGGCAGCCCTGACAGCTATTGCTGGGGATAACCGTAGCTGACAAAAAAAAAGAGACCCTGGCTTAGAAAAATGCACAAAACACCACCACATCCTCATCAGCATTCAGTCGATACTCCCAGCAAGGGATGAGATTTACAGAAGATAAATTCTAAGGGGTTTTTATTATACTGTGAAAGCATATACAATTTTAATATTCGTCAGCATGTGTGAATGCTATAAATAAATACAATTTGTTTATAGCACAGATGACAGAAATTTCAGCCTAAATTTGTGTAGAATAGACATAATTAACAAGTCAGAACAAAACTTCATCTCCCTGAAATTTACTTTGAGACTTACTTCAGTCCTTCCCAAAACATTAATTAAATCTTTATAGTCATTGCAACTAAAACTTGATGAATGTTAAGCTCCAGACCTTCAAAATGCTGGTAGCATTTCACCTCCTACATATAGCACATGACAATTGTCTGTACTCCCACTACCACACATGAATTAATATAATTACTACCTGAATTATTATTATTACTATTATTATTATTGTCTCTGAATTACCAGGGTCTGGACCCAGCCACTAGCAGGCAGCAGGTAAATTGCCAGCTGACAGTTGTTACTTTTTCAGTACCAAGCATGTTGTTGCACTGGCAAAAGTGCACTTCACTTAGCAGCTCCTTTCATCAGAAAATATTTTAGGTCGCTGGGGAGAGTTTAAAGTGACAATCAAAATATAATCGTAAGTACCAAATATTAGACTTTTACTCAAAAGTCCGTTGCTAATGCTTGACTGTTCTTTAAAGAAAAACACTTATTTTTTATGAAGATGCATATCCCTGGTGATTTCAGACCAAAAAAAGTGTATGGAATGAAAGGCTGCTCTTTGCCTTTAACTTTGAAAGAAATGGTCCTAATTTCTTACCTTGCATGTAGCTTTTGGTATTTGCTACGCTGTGGTATTTACCTACTGTATATCATTAACTATTGTTACACCTCTGCCAGATAGATGCTTTTAGAAAAGGGAAGAGAAGAGAGATACAATGTTTTGGGAAAAATCCCTCTAATCCGTAATCCTAATGTGATTACCTCAGGTCTTTCTGGAAAGAATCCTGCAGTAGAATCCCAGCTTCATGCTAAACTAGGGCAGAAAATACTCTTTGATCACAAAACATGCTTTAAGATCCAGCAAAGCTCCAACAGAAGTGATATTACATGGATTACTGGTATCTTAAACACTGAAAAAAAAATGCATGTGGAAATACCACTCTGTAAGTAAGTTAAAGCAAAAAAGCCAACAACAAATTCTCAGCTGATCTCTAATATCTGATCAGCCTCAGATATTAAACCGCAAAATATATAATGCTGCATGAAAGTAAAACTTATTGGCAAATCAGCCCACAGTAAGAACACAGCCCCAAGGGAGCGGCACATCTCATGAGGAAAATAACATGACAAAGTCCAGAAACCAAGTTTAAATGTAATCTTAGTGCCAAGCCACAGTGCAAAACCAATGCATTAATCATCTGTTAATGGCAAGGTCAGGTATAAATCTGTGACTGAAATGTGCAGGTAAGCCAACACTGCACAGCAGTGGCTCCCCACCATACGGAGCAGTGCTGGTGCAGAGGAGCAGGAAGGACATGAAAAGGAGGATGCTCCAGCTGACTCCACCATCCCTCCTGGCAGATTCATGTCTGGCTGAAATTTCATGCCAAAAGAACTTTACAGACAAGATCAGAGAGGGAGAACAAGATTTAAAAGGACATAAAGAAGTGAACAGGTAGCTATAGATGTTTTAAGAGAAAGAAAGCAAGGTGGATAAAAAAACCTAAGAGGATAAAACCGTTGTGCCAAAGAAAAGGTGGGCTGCTCAAAAGCAAAAAACGAACAGCACTGATGAGCACTGAATATCACAAGATGAAGGCAAATGCAGGCTAAAGTGCAACTGCTTTATCATTTTATTTTTACTCATACTGTTAAAGAAAATGGGCTCTCAAAGCGGAGCACTTCATGGCTAGCATGTTCATCTGCTTTTAACCAGGATCTATAGAGACTACAACACCAGCATAAAGGGAACTTCAAATGTTCCTGTAAAATCTTTACTGAAGAAGAGTTCAAACTCCCAGTTACAGATCCTGAATCAATTTTTTCAAAGTTTGGAGCATGGTATTTTCAAATATTTCTCATTAGAAGTGTTTTTAAGAGCACTTGGGGAAAAGGGTTCATTTTTTTCTATTGCCAGTAACGGCAAGGCTAGTAAGAATTAACGTATGTAAGTTGTGATGGATTCTCAAACCCAGAAATATCTCTCCAGGTAGAAAACATTCACAAAATTTGACAAAATGAATGCAAACTCGGTCTACTGACATTTCTGAACCAGTCACTTCCAATTCTCCATTCCTAACCACATCAGGGCTCACACACACAGTCTTTCAGTCATAAAAGAACCGAATGACTAAGATTCAGAGAAGGCAGACAGGAAGCACAGTTACTTATTGAAGCAGAAGGAGCAGATGCACCACTAAGCACCGTGGCCTTCTGCTGGGCAGAGATCTAAATACAGCCCAGAGACACTGAGAAAAATCAGAGAAAAGGTACATTTTCTACCGAGCATTTCTTTGCTTCTGTTGAACCATGAAATATTCATGTCAATTCATTACATATCAACGCATTTGTATACTCCCCTGTTATCATGTGTCCAAATGAAAACAGTCTGTTGTGAATAATTTACTCCTGAATCATCAGCCAGCTTTCTTCTTCAAAGCCAGATCTTCATTATTCATCAAATCCTATCTATGCTGACAACTATTTTAGAAAATATGTTCTCTGTTAAATTTAAGAAAGGTACCTATAAATGTGTATTTGATGTGCTACAAAACTGGATATTTAGAACAGATGTGCTAACAATAAAGTAAGAATACTTATAAAGACTGTAAAACACGACAGTTTCGTGTTAGTGGGCTGGATCCAGCGTGCAACAACTTGTTCAACCTCCAGTACAAGTCTCTGTGACCGTTTTTTCCAGGAGGTCCCCAAACACCCGTGCGTTTCCCAAATGTCATCCCATCACAGGAACATGCAGCCTGATGCAGAGTGCCTCCACCCAAAGCTTCACAGCAGAGAACCTATTTCATCCAAAGCTAAAGGCTATGTGAAACCAGAGCTCTTAGAATAAATGTAAATTGACTCAAGTGGTGACAATGCTAATTACTCCATGATTGTTTCAGAAGTACCAGTTTAACTCACACCAAGTGTCAGGCTTGCCGCAGCTCACTGCTGTCCTCAGGGAAGCAGGCAAAACTTAAGTTTGATGGCAGTTCCAAAAATGCATTCACACAACTGCTTCCCTTTGCAGCATGAAGGTGCATTGCTAAAATAATTAATTTTGATTTTGTTGTGGGGCTCCTCAGTAAGAGACATTACAGTGTCTCAGAAATGTATATTCTTCCTTTACATTCACATCCCCTGACTGTCTCCGCACAGGGTGAAAGAAATGTAAATGTACTTGCTGATTGATGGAAGAATCCATTACTGGAGGAAAACAATTTCAAACCAGAAGTCACTAACTACATAATCCCCTTAAGAAACACAACAGTGATTCCGAGTTAAGAGTGTATTTTTTAATGAATGCAGGTATTTCTCCCATTTGCTCACTAATGTACTCAGTGTACTCATTATAATGTGCTCCTTGTAACCTTTTTATCCAAAACAACTTTTTTCCATTTGCCACTAATAGAATGTAATAATTTCCAATCTCAAGATCCTGAACAGAAAACTCCACTTCTCTGAGGTTAAGAAAAAACCTAAAGCCACACACCATTATTGTACTGGTCACTGTAGAGATCCACAAGGGGAAGGCTCAGGAAGGATCAGCTTTCAGACTGCAAAGAAAAGTGAACTAACAGAATGACTCCAACAATACCTACTGTCTCTGTAGGATCCCAGTTTAGCTGTTTGTTCATTCTGGTCTTGGCCTAGCCACACAGTTGGAATTCAATCATTCATATGCACAGCTATATTCCAGGTGTGCACGTGTATGTATAGACTGAAGTATTTCTAATTCAGGTACTCTTGCTATAGGTTATTAAAAAACTATGAAATACAACAAAACTTGCTAAATGTTAACTATTAACAACATCAAAATGCCCAAATTAGCTCATGGTATGATTTGCAGTAGTTACTGCTAAGAAATGAGGCTTTAAAATTTACTAACACATTGCAGAGAGAAAAGATACCAAATTGAAACACATTTCCTGTTAGAAAATTACAGTAAAAGTGAAGATGGGAAGCTGTGCCTTTAGCTGTACATTCCTATGGACTATAAAGATTAAAAAAGGAATGTGGTGTTCAGTACTGATAGAGCTATATATACAGATATCTTTCAGGCAGATAAGGCCAGATTGCATAATGTGACAGGTAATAAAGATGTACTTCTAACATAAGAATGGGTGTTATGTAAAATAAAAAGGAGTCTTTTGCCTCATTTGTTCTTAAATGTTAGGAATGCTTGATCACTGTAATTTGTGTGCTTTACTCTTTTTCAGCTCCTACTTGGCATATTTTAACTAACTTTAGCGTTGGATTAAAAAAAAAGACTAATCAACTTTGCAGTGCATGGAATACAAACAGAATTATAAGATAATGTTTGATTTCTATATCCTCAGATTTTTTCAAGCTTAATGTAAACAGAGTTGTCAGTATATATATGAAGATATGAAAAAAAAAGCAAAAATTGCATTCACCACCCAGAATGTTTCTTTATATCCAAAGATGGACCAGAATTTCAATTACATTAAAGGCCCAGTGGTGAAAAATCAACTGGCTTGATTTGGATGCAGTGAATTCAGCAATGAGTAATATGTCTCAGTGCCTATGTAGCTACATCAGGTTTATATATTTTGCAAAAGGAAGCTTACCTGCCCGTTTTTTCCCAGTTCCATTTCAACTATTGCAACAGGAGTGTTTATCTGATCAATGTGTCTCAACTGGGACTTCAGGTCCACTCGCCAGTTCATGTTTTTCAAGACATTATCCCAGCGGCTCTGATGGATCAGGCTCTCATGGATATGAGTCCGGTGGTTCTTCCAAAATTTTGCAATGACTGCAGCCTGATCTGATGTGATCCCTCCTTGTTTTTTGGTTTGGGCAGTGAGGAAAGCTTCCAGCTGATTCAAATCCATGTCCGCTGAAGCAATTGACTGTAGGAAAACAAAGGGAGTAAAAGGGAAAAGCTTGCTCAAAAACACTCGTTAACTGAGGACAAAAAGGTCACATCTTTAGGATTTGACAAATATTGGATCTTAAAGGGATACTACAAACAAATCTGGGTTATGCAAATAACCTGACAACTTTCATTAAAATTCCATTTGCAAGTGTCCACTCCTTATCCCAGATTCCCGCCCCAAGACAGCTGGAGGGGAGTGGATCAGTACCAGCAATGAACTGGGAGCACCTTTGGGAATTCAGCACTGGGACAGGATAACAAGGAGGCTTCTCACTGTCTCCTGGCCCTTTCCCCACTGTGCCACAGGCGTTCCCAACTGGACACTGCTACAAACACTGTTCCAGGTCTGGCACTGCACTGCTGCTCTGACGGGCCAGGAAACTGGAATGCTGGGACAAACAAGGTGTGCTCCTGGGCTGAAACGAGTGAAGGGACAGCCCAGCTCATTGCAACATCGACAGTTTCATTTGCCACCTCCACACCACACACAAGGAAGCAAAACTGGTAAATGCTGAACCAGTATAGCAGGGTCTACAGCACTGGCCACAGCTGAGTGCTGGCTGCAGCAACAAGGGCACGAGTCTTTCAAGGGAGAATCAAAATGCAAAATGCAACTTTGTTTTTTCATCTGTATTATTCTATCTGTAAGGGCTAAAAAGCCTTAAAAATGCAACTGCAGCTTCTTTTCGAGCATTGGTGGACTTTGTCGGGCTAAATACTTTATTTCTGTTTTGCAACAGAGTGGAAGAGGTCATTTACTCCTCCCCCCATTCAGCAACAGAAATTATTATTCATAAAACCCCCTTTTTATACAGACACCCAGTTATTCCATCTAGTTTTTCAAATCTGATAATCCCACAGCCTTATATTTGTATTGCCTAACTGGCAATAGTTGCTACTATATATGGTCACGAAGGAAGGATGGGAGGTGGAGAGAGGAAACTGTGGTTAAGTTTCCCCATCGTCATTTCAAGCAGATGCTTTTGCTTCATTTTCACACAAAATGGATGAAACTTCTCCAAAATGAACACAACACCTTCAAGCACACACCAACACGGAGCACAGCAAGGTGAAGTGGGGCCAATCCTTGGGATTTGCCTCGACTTAATCTTTCTTGACATGGTACTGCTACTGCTGCACTCTGTGCATTCAGGGAAACCACAACCTCGCTCCCGTTAGCCAAGGGGGTGACATCGTGTGGCTTTGCGCTGGACGCACAACTGCACATTTCACATTGCTTGTCTGCAAAGCTGGGCAGTGCTTATCTGAAAACTGAAGGGTTTGTAGTGTTTTCTTACGAGGGATGAGCTGCCTTGCCTTGCTTTCACAATAGATTAGCTGCCATCTGTTACGTGATGGAGAAAAGAAATGGCAGTCAGCACTACAAATAAACCCTCAGCTGTATTAAGGTTCCAGCTTAATAGGAGCATCTGCGATTTTATAAAATTTGAGCTGCTTAGTGCAACATTCTGGCTTTTCTATAGGACATTGGACATATTGGTATAGACTGCTTGCTTTATATTGAAAATATTTAACCTAAGAGGTACTAACTTATGATGCTGGAAGTGAAAACAGCACTTCTTCCCATTTTCAGAAGAAAAGCTATTCAGACTTCCAGCCCTTTCCTACAGCCACATGTTACACAAACAGGACTGTCTGCTAACAGCTGTGTGGAATATTTTCTGGTGTAATATTTTTCACATCGCTACATCTGTATTTTTGTTTTGCATGACACCAGCTACTGCTTATGTACATCTCCTGTGTTGGTTTATGTGAATGGGGGGAGCAGGAGAGGTGAATCAACAAGCACAGACCCCAGCACCTTATGTAAGCCCTGTCAAGATCAAGTTCAGCTGGAGACTTTCTCCTCAGTTCAGCTGTGCAGAAAATTGCCTTCTGTTTTATTCCTGTGCAGAAACCAAGAACACAAACTATGTCCTCTGCACTGGGTGAAACAAAGGTGTCATGGAGAAACAGCTTGTCTGCATTAAATATGAGCCTAATGCAAATTCATGGTGATACCAGGTACCCCTTTTCTAGGTTTGATTTCATAACCTTCAAATATTTCACATTTGTAATTCTCTGGAATTTTTTATTAACCTCACTCTTCACAACAATCGTTTTTGCAAGATGCAGCAAGATATCTGGTAGTGCCCTTCTAAGCTGATAAAAAAATCACAAAGTTCCTTACTGTGCTTGACACGTGATATAAATCTGACTTTGAAGTGTATCCAGATGAGGAAGCTTATGACAAAACTTGAAGTTCTAAGCAAAAGGAACACAAAACAGTATTACTAGGGCATATACAGGACAGTTCAACTTGGCTGTTTGGTAAGAATCATCAACAGATTGACAATTAGTTAATGTCTGGTGTGAGCTACATTTAAAAACTCTGCACCTTTATGTATTATAAAGCACCCTGATACAGTTTGCTACCAAAAGAGTGTCACATAAAACAAGAGGAAAGAAACCATGTACGATAATTAGCTTTCATTTACGCCTCCCTCACACACACACATGTGCACATGTACACACTATAAGGATGGTTATATACTCTACACATGTAAAAAACTTACTGTACACAGCCAAGAATCCAAAAGGTAACAAGCATACTGTATTTTTGTGGACTATTTATCAGATAATACACACTTTAAATAATATATCCTTTTAGTCCATCATTCAGACTAGAATCTCTTCTTGGAAATATGTTTACTACTTAAAAATTCCTTAAAAAAATTAACTGGAAGTGGGTACAAACAATCAATGAGTTATATTTTGGTACAGCTGCATGAACATATTAATTAATGGAGACATATTTTCTTTGAAATTCCCCAACAAATCCCAACGGCTATAATAGTTTTCAGGTCACACAAGAACAGTAACTCATTTTAGTATTCTTTTTCATCTTAACTTGGAAACATTTCACTATGGACAAAAAAAGAAAGAACGTTTAAAGTCTTTGCTGATCTTCTCTGTCTCTTGTTGCATGAACATTTACACAATTCATTCTTTAAACAAATGTAGTTCTGCTCCATCGCTTATATGAAGGGCCTCAGTTCAGACTTTTTTTAAGCTTGGGGAAATGTTTTAATTTAACTTGGCAAAAAAGTGTATTTCCAGTTATACTCTGCGTAGCATTACAAACAGTTCTTTACTTTTAACAATTCTCATTTATTACATAGAGTATCAAATTATAGTGACTACATATTACTGATATTTCTAAGGATTGATTTTGTTAGAACACGAGTGGTTCTTCTGTGCTTATAACTAAAGACAGACAAAATATATCTGATTATAAGTCTCCCTATTAAACCCTAGGAGCTTCAGATGAGCATTTATCACCACCAGGACAATGAAGAGCTGTTGTTCAGCTCCCACTGCCATGGTGAAGATTGTTTCACTGCTGGAATAAACAACACATGTACAGTTTGCCATCATAACCAGAAAATTCTCAGAACTTAAAGGTATTGAAACCTGTTTTATCCATCTGCTCCTACAGCTGAATCACTGCCAGCATTGGTTCTAGCGTGACACATCTTATTAATGCCAATTACTTAGTCCAGACAGACCTTAAAGTGCAGAATAATTGCCATGCCTTGAGTCACTATACTGTTAGTGACACAGCATTGTGTTATAGAGAGTTTATATTCTCAGTTAATTCCAGTTTTTGTTGGTAATCACAAGTAATTTACCATTTCACCATAGAAGTCTTCAATGAATGAAAAGCAGAAGAGTTCTCTAGGAATGTATAGAATCACAGCTGTTCTGTGCCAGTGCAAAATGTAAATTAACTTTATTATGACTATTCACTCAAATGTCTAAATAAAAAAAGTAAAACTCCTGTTTCAAAACTAGAGTCTGCAAGACAACACCATTAGATATTAAAAATTTCCTCACATCATGTATGTTGAGATTTGATAAAACATACTTTTTCTTTTCACTCCTAGAATGCACAGCTTATGGACAGCATGTCACATTACAAGCACACAAATCCTGCCCTCAGTGACTGGTAACACCTTCCTTTCCAGAGGCTGGGCAGATGCTTTTGAACAGCCAGAAACAGTTTTGGTCATAGTGAATTTTCCTTGTGTTCTCCTTCAAAACATACCCACTATGTCTTCAAATATAATTCAGCCAATAAAAATAAGACTTCAAATACCATTTCCTTAATGAGACAATATTTGATAATCTGGAGAGTTTTGTATTAGCTTAATTAGATCCATCAGACATGTGCCTTGGTACACAGAACAGGAAAACAGACTTAAATTCATTATCTCTTTTGAGAAATAAAGTCTGACAAGCATGCAGTACCAGTGAGAAACAACAATTGGTAGAACCCATTGGGGAAAAAAAGAGCACATTTCATTCTCAGAAGTAAAACATTACTTGTCAACCATCACAGAAGAGCTCTAAGAGCTGGACATGCCAGCATGTGGAGGCATTTCCTCCAGCTGACCCTCAAAATTGCAGGCTGCTGCTAGCCTGCAGCACAAAGAAATCACAAGCTCAAAGAAACAAACAATTTAGTACCATGGACTGTGTTATTGAACTCGCCTCCTCAGGTTTTTGGGAGATGGGGTTAGAGGCTATTCCTGCCTCACACTCCTTGCAATTCATAGACTTTTAGAAATAGAACCCTGAAAACCATTTCGCAGACCCCAGGAACACAGGAAAGGAAACAGGAGGAACATGGCAAGGAACCCTGCTCAGCCCAACATCTCCATCACACACAGCCCATTCAGGGTAGCATCCTTGGGTATCTCTTTCATTTACCAGCCTCAGAAGAAAACCTCTTCTGGATTTGGAGGCAAACAGGGGGTGCCTGCAGAGGAGCAAAGGCAGCTCAGAACAGCACACGAGTGCTGGTGACACTGAGCTATGTGTCTGAGTCAGCTCAGCATGTTCCTCTGCAAATAGTAGCTTCTGACAGGAGGAATCCAACATCTTCCCAACCCTGTGGTTTCTGGGTCTTCCTTTGTAAGTCATGTACTAGCCAGACTCTCCCAAGGGCTGCTGAGATATCCAGCCCTGTAATAAAAGAGCTGTTTCCACAGATGTTCCCTGAATATTAGTCCAGAAGACTTTCCCACGTTTCTGGAGACAGTGGAGGTTTTCAACTACTTGGTAGGTTGTGCCTCACAAACACTGTTTGTTACAGACCAAGAGCTCTCCTGAGAATCAGCATGAAGATAAAATGAGATACAACAGCCTGCTTGTCTGCACTTGAAAATGGTGATCCATTTTTCAGCAGGAAAAACCCAGAACTAATGGCTTCTACATGCACACCCCCCCCCATTTCAAAGTCAGAAATCACAAGTAACCTTAACACATATAGTATTTCTTCAACAAAGCAGAAAGATTTTAACTCATCTTTAAGTCTTCATCTAATCCATGGGACATCATACGAATTCTTTTATTCACATTCCATACCATGTTCCGATATTGCTTTTATTTGCCTCGCATGGAGCTGTAGTACACAGCTAAAAGTGAAATAAAACAGTTTGCTAATAGAAAAGAGCTACCTGTGAACCATTAAGAGTTTAATAATACAGAAATTGTTTAAACTCTGTAGCTTACTTTTTTTCTAGTATGTAACAGGTCTTCTGCAACAACATTTTTTTTATTCCAACCTTTTGATTCCTTGCCAAGGAGGCACTCACCAGGTCAACAGATGTTCAGTAGACTTGTAAATATTTTTGAATTTGACTTCTGATTTTCATCAAGCTTTCTTCTTGGATGGGAAGACTCACAACACACACCAACAAAAAAACTACTGAACTGCTACTGCAGATGGGAAAAATGTGTGTGTATGATGGAGTTTCAGGCAAAATTACATCCTTCCTGTGTTCCTGATCTTATTAAGCTTGATTCCACACAGACCTGTCAACTGTGCACATGGAAGAAAAAACCTCTTCTCAATGGGTCACTTCCATGCTTCGTGACTGACTCCTCCATTTTCTCCCTCACAATTCCCAGGCTCCCACCAAGCAGAAATCCACTAAACCCCATCTTATCTGTTTTTGGGTTTTTTGGTTTTTTTTTTGCATACAAGCTCACCAAACTCTATGTTCTCTGTTAAAATTATTTTTTTTTGGCTTGGAAGTTCAATCACAGGGGAGTAGATACTCAGCTATTTTTGACCTAGCTTACAAACGAACATAAAAGAGATCTTAGGATTAGTTTTTAAAAGCATGTGAAGCATCCACAACATTTTTTCTCCAGCCTGCTCCTGCCATGAGTGCAGCTGCTAGAAACGACCAGTTTGATTTCACAACATCGTAAAATACCACTTCCTAAATTTATTTGCAGAAGGTGTCATTTTTCTGCAGTGTGAAGATGCATTTGATGACAAAAGAGGATGAAAGGTTGATGAAAACAGGCAGCACCAGAGCAGCCGCAACCTGCGCTGTGTTCCTGTGGTCACATCGTGCTTCCTGGAAACCTGCTGGGCTGAGCTCCAACAAGTGGCTCCCCCATTCGAGAAAACATCTTTAGCTGAAGGAAAAGTGAGAATCATCGGGATTACTCAGTCTGGGCCTACTCATCTGGGCTTTACAACTCTTACAAAACAATAATAACAAAACCAGAACAAGCCCATTCATGGATAACGTCACAGGTAGATACCCAAACAATGCCTGCAGACTCAGATTATGAGTAGATACTAAAAGCTTGGCTTTTAAGCAATAAACATAAAAAGAAGCACCAGTATTTCCTTCCTGAATAAGTTTTCAAACTACTTGTATTATTTAAAATAGAAAGAACAAGAGTTATACAAGACAAAAGGCAATGGAAAGTGCTTCTCAGAGAGCACAGATATGTTGGACAGGCTGGAGGGAGATAAAATATGGAACAATTTAAAAAAAAAAGAAAATGTTCTATTAATAGCAGATTTGCAACAACAAGGGTGAATTAGGAGGATTAAAAATATAAACATACTGAAATTAAAAATACAAACATAAATTTCCGGCCTGACCTGTACTCTACTGAATTACAGCAAAGAAAAAAAAGTCCCAAATTTTGCCATCAGTTTTCTCCCCAGTCGAGTCCAAATCTTTGCTGTGGTTTAGCAAGCATTTTGCCACTTGGGGTGGAGGCAAAGAAATGTCACATTTCCAGTAGTTCTTCAACAAGCAGCCATGTTACAGACAAGTTTAAGAGGTTCAACCTCTGAAAAACAAATGTGCACACACATGTGCTCCCTGAATTCTGCTTCAGCAGAATTGAGCTGTTTTCTTTGAGAACATACTAATCTTTAGAGGTTACATTATTCAGTCTAAAATGGTTTCTTCTTCAGTCCTCCTGAAGGAGGTGGATTCAGAAGCAAGAACCATCAACAGATGAAAGTCATTTAATGCACTATTGCTAAAGACAGAGAGGAAAATGAAAGGCAGAAAGAAATCCAGATAGGACAGAAAATACCAGATGGTAAATAGAAAAATAAAAAAATTCAAGGGAGGGAGTAAAAGCAAGAAAAGAGAGACAGATACAGTGACAGTCCTGGAACTGGTGACATGACCTGTCATTCCCTTAGGAGACCACGTGCTCAGCCTTTTCTTCTCCTCCTCTGTTCTCTTACAATAAAAGAGATCTGTGTTTATCAGGTTTCTACAATCATTCTGGGAAAATTACTTGCTGCTGCAGACTACTGCTTCGTGTTTAATGTTGTTTCATTTAGGAGAGTTAAAAATAGAAGTTGGAGCAGTTCACATTTCGAAGAAATGGAAAAAAAAGTTGTAGCCCTACCCTGAGTGCAGTAAAGGTACAAACATTATCAGAGCATATGGGAGCCTTGCAGGCAGTGATACTGACAGTGAAATCAGCAAACTTACTTTATTATGAACCAAGTACAGAAACAGAATTAGTATCATGAAATTAATTTTCACTTTTACTCAGAGTACCTTGATTGTCTGCATCTTAAAAGTTACTCATTAATTCAGCTAATTTGTCCCTTGGTTTACATTTGGTCATCAGCTTCCTTTACAGCAAAGCAGAAATGCTCTAGCAGTGAAAAATATGAATTATATGAGACTCATCCCTCCCCTGTACGATATCTTGCCATATACTCCATTTTAGAGCCAAAATCTGACTCCAGGCTCTGCTTTACTTCTCTCCCAGCACTAATGTGCACTGCCTGTTATTACCACTCTGAGCAGCAGCTGAAGTTCCATTTCCTATGTGGAAGGAGAAGGATTTCTGCACTCCCAGACCAGGCTGGGAACACACCCCTGGCCTTAGCCCATAACCCTTCAGACATGTTTCAGAGCAGCAAACAGATCAGCCAGGAAAGGAGACAAGCTTACAGACTACACTGCTTCACAGGAAGCAAGCAACAGTGCTCTACCATCTGGTCCTTCATCACCTGTTTTGACAACTTGTGTTACATGCTGACAGGGCTGACAGGTGAGAGGGAAGCTTCCATTCTCAGGATCCCAGCTGCCAGGGCTTCCTTTCAGCACAGGGAAAATGCTTTTCCCTCCAGTCGGCTCAGTGAAACATAAAACATGTTCCCCAAACCAGCAGCAGCCATGGTGGCTGTGGACAGCTGAGCCTTTACAAGGAGAAAGGAGCAGCAGGCCAAACTCTTCAGCATGGGAATCACAACTGTAAAGGTCCCTCTATATCTCCATTGCTGGAAAACATGACCTGATCAGGAACAAAGGCCAAAGCATGGAGCTGAGAAGAAACCATCTCTCACCTACCCATAAAGACTTAGTTGCCATTTCCTGTATCAAAAATTATCTTTGCACTAAATGCAATTAATATTTTGGGGGAAAAAAGGTTAAACACATGATGGAACAGCTAAGACATCAATCAAAGCATTCTCCAATAGAATCCCATTAAATGTTAATGACTGCTTTGATTACCCCAGGGATGGTGGTTCTCTACCTCCATCAGGTTAGGCTACTGCTGAGGTCATCCACCAGTAAAGCTGGCCAAGCCATCACGTTTTCCCAAGCTTGCAGGAACTCCTCACTAGCCCTGTGCCTCCACAGACAACATGCTTTGCTCCCAGGAGCTGCACACGCACCACCGTGGCTGGCAGAGCTTGCAGACGCCACCAGTAAAAACCGCTTGGTGCTGAAAATCTGCTTTTAGATTTCATATTTTTAGGCCTTAACAGCTAAAAACTTCAGCACTCAATTGCTCCAAGACACTGCAACCCATGCCATCAAAAAGAATTCCATTAATTTTTCCTGTGGCTTTTCTTTGTCTTCTAGTCCAATCGGGGGCTACCCATATTTGATCGACTCCCTGCCATTTGTCCATATGAACCGGACAATTTCTTTAGCGCTTTCTTTTCATTATGAGACTTCTTATAGATTTCCTGACATGTCATAAACTGACATGTCATAAAATGAAGAAACCCACTCTCCTTGTCAAGCAAATATAAATTCTGAATGTACCATTTTTTCTTTGACAGAAAAAGGAAGTTACAAATATTTTTCTCACTTCAAAAACAGGTAAAAATTGAGCTAAATGAAAAAAAAAAGGAATCACAACTAATCCAAATACATAAAATATTTCTGACATGTGTGACTGTGCAAAACTAAAAGGTACTTACACAAACAGCTTGTCAGAACAGAATAAAAACTCCTCTTGGATCAGAAATGGCAAAAAGAGTCTAAGAGAACAGCACATCAGATGTGACAGTCTGAAGAGAGACAACAAAGCCACGTGTAAACGTCAGACAAGGAGTAAAAATGTCTGTTGATTACTTGCCTTTCACACAGATACTACTTCAGTGTCTGTATGTATCTTCAAAACATACTTCATAATCCTGGCATCATAGTTCAGAGAGACTGCAAAGAAAGCAAATGAAAAACTACCCACCAAGCTGAGGTAGAACTCTTTTGGCAGAGATCCCAAAATATCTCAACCAGAAAAAAAATCTAACCATATTTGGAAAAAAACCTCACAGAATCTGCTCAAACTATATTTGTATTGCCACTTTTTATTGTTAGGGAAGAGAGAGAGAGATGTGAAAAAACATGCTTTCAGAAATATATTAACATATGCAAAATGACATGATTACAAAAATATTTTTAAAATACTTAGAAGAACACTTAAGTCCAAAAATTATTTGGACAAGTTGGCTATAATTTCACATTTTCTCTGCATGGTATAATTTATGCCTTTTTTTCATTAAGTTGTTGTAGTCTATTTTTACTTACATGAAATCACATATATACCAGCATTGTTAAGAGGCAAATACAGAATGTGTCAAAGTATTAGAGGGATAAAAAAATGTATTCCAAGATCACTGTCACCTTTAGAAAGGAAACTTGCAGTCCTCAAGCACAGCAGATAAACAGATACTGAACTCCACTAAGAACTGGGAATGAGGAGGGAGTCCCAGGCTTGCTATACAATTCTAAAACTACAGACTTTATAAAAGATAGAATACTCTGAATTAGACCTTGGGCTATCAACCAGAACCAGGTGCTTGTGCATTGAAAACAAAGTAAAAGGCAAGTCCCACTTGCTTTATTCAAACAGTCCAATTTTTAAATCATTGTGTGGCTAAAATAAGCAACGGAAGATTTGGTTTCCTTGTATATGACTACTAAATACAATGGTACACAACTATGGAAAACTACTGTGCTTAAGCTTCAGATATTCAGAATACACAACAAAAACACCTTCCCCTCAAGACAAACAAATAAACAAGTAAAAAATTCAATTGACAAAACAAAACAAACCTAACACAAACAATCAAACAAAACAAACCAAACAAACAAAGCCCACAAACCAACCAAGCCAGTTTGATTTACCCAATAATGAACCCTTAATCCTTCACAATGGAGGCCATCAATGTGCCACTCAGTTCTTACCTACTCCATAAATTAAATCCTTAAAAAAAAAATTATAGAGTAAAAGCATACATTTATAATGACAATAATAAAATTAAAAATAAGATATTTTAGGCCCTGCCTTTAAATAGTCACTCAATTCACCTTGTTATAAAATAAATCATCCTCCAGGGACGACCTTGGAGCCCTCCCACGAAGCTGCAGCTAACTCTGCCTGCCCAGGGAGGCTCCTGGGGAACCATACAGGAGCCACTCAGAAGCTCAAGTTGTCAGATGTTCTTACCTGACAACCTCTGTCCCATTGGGTTTAAGGACTAAAACATCAATGAAAAAAGACTTCATGTAACAACTGCAGTGTCTGCTGTTTTGCGCCATTAAAGCTTTTCCTTTTTCTTTTTTTAAAATTAAATAAACTATTGAATAAACAAAAGTCATCCAAAGGATGAAGAATTCAGGCTTCATCATATTTGGTCACCAAATTGGAAAAATCCAGAGTACAAGCTTCAAAATGGAATAATTCTAACCACAAAAGTAGATTCTAGCCATACTATAAAAATTTTTGGTCCTGTCGGCATTTTTTTTTCTTTTTAATAAATTGTTGGATATACTGAATCCAGTTGCTACACACTACAGTCAAAAATCTAAATTACATCATGCCGAGATTGTAGCTAAATGTTACAAGGAATGAAAAATTTCAGATGTTCAGCTTGTAAAAAGGTTGAGTTGTGTCATCCAAATTTCCTTTTCATACACTAGCTGTGAACTTCACTGGCTCAAGTGCGTGCCATAGCTCTTGCACCTTTGATAGGGTGTTATTCAGCGTGTCAGCCACTCTTTCTGTTGCTCTTCTTCTGAACTTCCAGTGAAATGAGGATGTGTAAGACAGCAGAGATGATTATTCTCACTGCAGTGTAAAGGATCCAGTGACTAGTCTGTTTTCCTAAGAACATGCATCTTTAAATGCAATGAAAAAAGCATCTGTGTATCTGAAGAAAGAAAGAAGTCTATTATCTGCTCAGCTGTGTGGCAGCCTCACATGAGACCATTAAAGTTGAAATTAATATTTTTACTTCATTGCCAACATCATTTGGCTCCTGGAGCAAGCAAGAACTAATCTTCCTTCACAGCAGTTGTAAGAGACACCATTTTTAGAGCATCATATAATAAAGAATATAATTTCAGCATGCAGCCTTTCCTTTCCTTTTAGTTTTTCTTTATGCATCAAATTGAAGAAAAGACAACTCAAGTTCTCTTTAAAAGAGGAAAGACAACTCACAATAATCCAGAAAATCACCAGTGCTGAGATGATGACACTGAACTTCATTATGCTCTTCAGCATTTCCCACACACTTTGGGGAATAGGGAATGGAGCCTTAGTATGACTGAAATAAAAGCATGAAACTACATGTGAAGCCTAAGGGACTCTTTCTCCCTTTTCAAATATATTCCATACAGCATGTGTTTGATGAACACTAATTAAGTACAGTAGAAGCATTTAATTTGGAATAATGATCTTCAAAGGCAAGATCTGACTCCCTGTTCTTCAATCAGAGTAGACTCTTGTTAAGGTCAAGAGAAACACTGTGGGGATCAGGTTGGACTAATGAATTTCAGCATAATCAATACACTTCCCTTTCTGTGCATGAGTGTGTCTATGTGCACACACACCCCTATATATACAGAATATGGTAATCACAGACACACACATGTAGGCGGAACTTAACTAATCACACCTGTAGGGTTTTGGGGTTTTTTTGAGAAATGGTGTCACTGATGAAGATGCTACTTACTTGAGGAAGTCCTACAAACACAACAAACTAAAGCATACACTTGGATGGGAGAGTGGAAATCAACAGGAAATGAGGCACTGCCACCACCAAGGAATCCAACTTTCTCAGCAGCACACTGTTCTGGAAGTCCAGTAACTGCCATTAGCAGATCTAAAATGCAGTAGGGCATTTTAAAAATAAGATGTAATGCAGAGACATTATACATGAGAAGAGCCAGTACTGACCTGCCTGCTCTATACACAGATAGGTAGCACCAACCTCCACACCTGGGACAAAGCAACCAGATCTCTGCTTGCAGAGATAAAATCAACACTGTAATTAGGAGAGAGAGAGAAAGAGAGAGATTTGCTTCTTGTTTGGGCAATACAGAGTCTACCACACCTATTATAGATCAGTGACGCAGATCTGATGACGTTTTTTTAATTACCACATTTCCGCAGCTAACATTACAAAAAAACAAAAAAAGCACCACAAAAGGTCAGGTAAACCATTAAACTTCAGGTAAGCCATTTTCACTGAGGTAGCGCAGTTAGAGCATAGCAGCACTTCACAATCCCAAATGAAATGAGCCTGCCTCATGTCTGAGTTATAGAAAATACTACTCATTAAACGAACAACGTCATAATGGTGGAAGCCCTTCTGTTTCTGTCTGCCTTGAGGATTTGCAGTTGTAGTCGAGGTTTGGAATGTACAGACTCCTTGTTCACACCCTGTTGGTTAAAACAATGGTCCAATTCGTGGAGATCTGCTCGTGGTGCAGAACACCACCACCTCCAAATCCCAGCAATAACACCACCTCCTACACATCTCCTCAGGAATCACAATACCAGGGAAAAAACCACTGCAAATGTGAGGGGCTTTAACAACACAAACCCCAACTTTTTCAACTTGATAAATCACAAAAAAGTAATTAAAAAAAAACCTTAATGATGTGGGTACATTATTCTTTCTAGGTGACATACCTAAGCAACAAATTGCTGCTCCAGGCAGTAGAGGACTGATCTTATCACTCCTGGCAATGTTCTCTAAGCCTATAACATTCTGCACCCAACCTTCCTCTCCACTTCATTGTTTTCAAGTATTTTCCCCCTCCACTTTATGTTCACCTGCCTGGTGAAGTGACCACAGGTACACAAACCTAAAAGCTAAAATAACTTATACTAAAATCACTAAGAATGCTTTCGGATAGTGCCCATACACATTTTCATCACTGCAATATGGTAGGTGCTGGTTCAAGTAAAAATTACATCTTCTAACCTCCTAACTGACAATGCTGAAAATGGGAAAAAAAGAATCAATAACTGTGGGATTAGAGTTTATAAGAGAAAATGGATGCTGCAACACCAAACACTGGGGAGCTGGCAACTGAGCTGACATAGGACACATATTTGGGTAGAAAGCAGCTCTTATGGACACAGTACTTGTCTCCTATTACTGAATCAAGAAGAATGAGCTTGATTATCAAGTTATCTTCTTGGTTAGTAGATGCAGGCGCAACATAAACTCCACGTGGCAGAAAGCAAGCAGTTTCTCCAGTAAGCTCTTCCAAAATAATCTTACCTCAGTCTTCAGACTGAAGCTGCTCTCCCTCTCAGCCTTCCAGAAGCTTGTACAACTGACAAGTGCTCCAGAGTTCATGACTCAGCCCACATATTTGAGAAATCACAAGGTATCCGAAGAGAGGGAAGATAGGCAACTCTTTTCTCTTATTAGAAAATGTAAGAAGTCATTTATTTTCCACCAGTTAGTAGAAACGGTTTCAGAAATTGTTAGCAGAAATCCTGCTGAAGGAGATACAAAAGCTTTTATCCTCCACAGCTGAGTGAACCGTACAACTGTTTTTTCTGCTCTGACTTTTCCTGTAAGGGCAAATCCCTGGTATGAAGATCAAAGTCTCTTCCTTCTCAAGCAGGGGTAAAAATGCTTTGAAAATCCCTCTTGAGATCACAACAGCAACTTCATAGGGAAAGGGCTGCAGTCCCTAGCAGGAAGGTGACAATCTTTAGGGACAACACACCTTACATGTTGGAAGTCAAGCTCTCGGTTCCCACACATTAGTTATGTAGTCTGATTAATATTTTACCATTCACATGCCAGGATATTTATTATAGATGGTAACTTCCTCAGCATTTGTGGGGAAAAAAAAACCCACCAAAAAAAAATGCCAAAAAACCCAAACAAATCAGAACAACTTATAAATAAAGTATAATAAAATACTTCTACTCCCTATGCTGAAATTTTCATTATTATTTAGCCTATGTAAAGTTTGTTCCAAAGCAGAAGAGTGAACTCAGTAGCAAAGGATTCCATTCAATAAATGCAATAACTTACTGCCACCAAAAGGAAAACAGTGGGATTACTCCACATGGAAAGGAACTATTACCAGTGGACTAATACTAATAAATTAAACTTATGTAAGAAGGAGATAAATTTAGTGTTTTAATCAGGATGAAATAACCTTTGAAAAACCCAAAAAAGCTGGGGCTGAGAATTTGCAAAAGCTGATCTCCTTCAGTTCCTCAGCATTTTGCAGCCTTAAGGGACAGGAGGCTGGGAGGGATGAAGGCAGAGGGCAAAAACAATTAACAGAACAAAACTGAAATTCTATGGTTCTCCAGGGCCAGCCTTCCCAGGGGTTTGTTCTACCTCCCAGGATATTCAACGTAAGAAATTAATTTTTTTTTTAAAGTAAATTTAATAAAGAAACATTATTTCACTACAAAATAAATTTGGCATTTTAGAAAGACGTCAGATGATTCATGCATATTCAGCAGAGCAATGGGCGGCAAAGGAAACAGCTGTAAGAAGTAGATCATAATGACATCTTTTGTAAACATAAACCCAAGACTACTCTCTGTATAATTCAGGGAGGGAAACATTTAAATTTTTTATTGCTGCAGTAAATAAGATACACCTTTGTGGCACTTATTCATCTCCATACTTTCCCTAGGTGCCATGCTTTGCACAGGTGGAATGCAGAAAGGTACTGGAAAGTCCTTCACCTTATTTATGCTCAGCTCCAGTAAGAGCAAGAGGCTGATTTACAGTGCAGATCCACGTTTACTGCTTAGAAGACATGAACTACTGCAGCAATTAAGTCACAAGGGCAATGAATCTCTCTTCTTCGAAACCTTCTGTTGTTATCTGGCTGTTTGCTCCCCTTGCTCCATCACCCAGAGGAGGAAGGAAAAAATAAAACCACAAAAAGGTAACAAAGACGTCTTCCCCCCCCAGTTTTTATAATTTTAATCATGCATATTTTTCACAATGTATTAAGTATCAAAACTGGAATAAATATGCTCAAAAATTCATATGGCAATTGACAAGGAAGGAAAAAGGCAGATCTTGTAATAAGTTTTGCTTCTTCAGGTGCTGAGGAGACACCAACACCCAAGAGGTGTTTCCAAAGACTAAAGTGTTGTAAGCACAGAAGAACTTTTGAAGTTTGCTGTTATCAGCAAACACAATGTGACACAAACCCCTCCCCAGGTTTAAAGTCAGGGACATACCAAAATAGGAAAATAAGTTTAGCTTCCCTACTTCCAAAGCGCAATTCAATAGCATCAACCTTTCCCCTCCACACTGGCATGTGTGAAAGAAAGAGGACCCTCAAAGCAACTAGAAGGCCAAGGGGTTCTTTTAGGATGGTCTCGAACAGAGATCCTAAAAGTATCCACAGGACTTAGGTGTTACCCACTAGAAATAAGCCCTGCAAAATCCAAAGCTGCACCTGCACAAAGCAGTTTGTGCATTGCTTAGCCCAAAACTTCAATTGTAAAGCTGAACTACACAAACTTGAGTTATTTCATAGGAATTTCTCCTATCAGGAGATGAGAAAAGTGGTGGCCATGGAGACAACGAGACACACTCTGAAAACAGTGAGACGCTAATTTATGTTTGAAGGTGTGAGTGATCTCAAAGATCACAACTGCTCACAGTTTTGGCTCTTAAGGCAGCACACATAGTGTGCCCTCTCCCCAACATATTCTCATGCTCCTAAGCTCTGTGCCTATTTTACAACAATGCGTGAACGTCCACAAAACTTCAATTACCTGAGTCTTTTGGGGCCTGAATTAACATTATATTCAGAATGTTGTCACATTCAACAGTGCTTGAATAAGAGTTGTATTTGAGAGAAGGGAAAGAAAAAAGCCCATAGACAAAACCAGAGCACCCTGCAAGAATCAATCTTTACTACTCAGCTTTCATTGCAGGCTTTCCAGGGCATTATATGAATCTGATCACTAAACAAACAACAGCATCTTCATAAAAGCAGAGAATGAGATCATCCTCACCAAATTCCAAATCTCTCAATTATATTTAAAACTTCTGACCACGTTTATAAATCTGTTCAAACAGCCATGCATTTACCCACAAGGTGGCAGTGGCCATTCAAGGATTTAACACCTGGAGGCTCCCTGAATCACATGGAGCTCCTGGGAGCTACAGTACACTTTTCACTTTGAACAGAGACCAGAAAAATCCATTACAGGGAAAAAATATTTTCTCTCTTATACATAAAGCAAAATCTGGTGACTTAAGTAAAATGGCTTGCTTCATAATTGGTGGTACTTTCCCCAGAACACAGTTTTCTTACAAGAAAACTGCAATTCTTCTCAGAAAGTAAAAGGTACTCATTTCCATGAGCCCAGACGCTAAATGTGCCGCCTTTCCCCCTGCTTCTGCTCCTGAGGAGCGACTAGAGAGCCCGAGGCACAGAATCACAGAAGAAGCTGCGATGGAAGGGACCCACAACGATCATCGAGTCCAACTCCTGGCCCTGCACAAGACACCTCAACGTTCACACCACGTGCCCGAGAGTACTGTCCAAATGCTTCCTGAGCTCTGCCCGGGGGAACCTGTTCCAGCGCCCAGCCACCCTCTGAGTGAAGAACCTTTTCCTGATATTCAACCTAACCATCCCCTGAAGGCCATTCCTTCGGGTCCTGTCTCGGCCGCTCCCCGCACCGGGCTGTGCCCGCTCGAGGATGGAGCCGGGGGTGTCACCGCGGACGGGGCAGGGCGGGGCAGGGCAGTGCACACGGCAGGGCAGGGCTGTGCTCGGCGCCCTGCACCAGCAGCACTCTTGTCTGTGGCTGCAACCCGAGCCCCGCGGAGCAGGGGATGCCGGACACCCGGCGGGAGGGAGGCCGATGGAGCGGCTCCCCTCAGACCGCGGACTCTTCCCCTCGCAGCGCGCCCGGGCCCGCGCCGCTGGTACCTGGAGGATGCCGCCCATCTTGGCGCGCAGAGCGCGGAACTCCTCCGGCGGCGCCTCGGGATAGAGCTGGCCGCGCAGCAGCTCCTCCGTGATGTCGGCTTTGCCGTGGAAGGCGGCCTGGGCGATGCCGCTCAGCAGCGCGCTCAACGGCCTGGAGCCCTCGGGCGGCGGNGCGGGCACATACGGCAGAGTCAGTGTACATTTAACTTGGTACTCGCTGAACAGTCCCCGGCAATTTCACGCAGTAGGTGAAAGGTGTCTGATCAAAAAACAAACCCCAATTCCATTGATCAGAACCAAACAGCAGTTACGTGGCTGGGTACAATAAATTTCTGCTTCTTCTCCATTTCACTACTCATGTATTTTAAGGAAACTTCCATAAGCTTTGCCCTCTATCCTTTGCTGAAAGATGTAGGGTTGACACAAAACAAGAGGCCAGTTAAAACAAAGATACTAATAAAGATCAAGTGTTTTCTCTGTACACCATTTTATAGAAGTTTAAATATAAAACCACATTAAAATGCTTTGTATATACAAACATATACTGTCACAAAAGAGACTGTGCTCTCAAAACAGAGAAAGTTTTCTGCTGCTAATACTACAGTGGTATTATTTATCTCCTGATTTCAATCATTTAAAGCCTTCATAGTTGCACTTATTTTTAGGACATTAAAGAAAAATCAAGTTGTCAGAAAGGGAAAACATGAGTTTATTATCCACCTGACCTGTTCTGCCTTGTTCTTTCTTCTGTTTTGTAGGTATAGAACAGGCAAAAAACAAGTTGTTTTTGCATGTGAGAGGATCACAGAGTACCTCTTAAAGCTAGAAATACAGGAAGAATTAAGAATACACACATCTGAAAGTTACTTCCACTGTCTCCATTCATTTGGATAGTATTTTAAATGTCCTCTTTAGCCAGGGGTATTTGGGTTAAACAGCATCTTTAGAAGCTTTAAAGAACCTGGAAATACAGGAGTTACTTTCCATCACTAGAAATGAATATACAGAACAAGAAATTTTAATTCCATTTGGGTACAGTTCACCATTGCTCATATTTTAAAAGGGAGCAGGGTAGAACTCTGCATGCCTTATCCATATCACCCATGGAATATAAAGTAAAATTTCTCTCTGGTTTAAATTTCTGTCCCTCAACAATGTGCTTTCTTCTGCTGGAACCTGAGGTATGTCTTTAAGTCCTAATGAGCAATGCTGGTTTATTGACTTAGGTTGAGGTACAAAGACAAATTTGTTCTTGTAATTGCTTTTTCTTCTCAGATCTCAGCGTACTCAGTGCCTGGCATGAATATGGCAAAACAAATCTGGTGCCAAGTGTGTGTTTTGACTTCAAAAACAGTATAAAATTACTCAGAATGCACATGGCACCGTGTTTTTAAGAATATTATTTATTTGTTTTTGTAAACAACCTCATTTTTAAAGAAATTAAAAATACATTGAAAAGTCTCTCTCTACATATATACACAGTACATGTTCAAATTTCACTTCATTGTGATGCCATGGTTTAAGCAGAGAAACAAAGAGTGCTTTGATCCAAAACTCAGCCACAATACCACCACCCTTGAGGGCACAGCACCTTCCTGCCCTTCCAGGAACACTTCATTTTTTAACACCTGGACCACTTCATTTGTTCTTGATCACCTGGACAGTTTTTCTGCCGTAGTGGTAATAGCTGTAGGCAGATGTCACCGTTGTGAAAGCTGTGATGCACCTTTGGGCAAAAGAGTTCCTGGTAAGTCATGTGGGTCTATGGACAATATAAAAAGTAGGGGTTTTTTTAGCATCTTCCCTGTTTTTAACTACACAGTAAAGAACTGTGCTCCACAAAAATGCAGTTTACAGTTTATATGCTGAAATTCAGAGCTAAGGGGAGGAATTAGATAAACAATAGATCTGCTATCCAGTGGTAAGCGGCATGCTTCAGTGTAACTGCATACTGGGACAAATTTTTACCATACTAGCACTTGTTTCAGAGAAAACAAAAGATTCAGCATTTTCTGCCTATGTAACTTTTACCAGCTTGAGAACTGACTGATATGACAAACTATTCCTTGGTAGTGTGAACAGGGAGCATTTCAAACCACTCAAGACTTGAAATCACCATTTTTACCAAGTTCCAGAGCTGAAGGGTAAGTTCCTATTTCAGCCTCTTCTGTTTCCTTCCCAGACCACAGACATTCCTGAATGAGCAGAGCTCCTCTGTGTGAAAGGCTGACACCACCCACTGAAGTGGGAGTCAGTGATACAGCCCTACCTGTCCCTCTGTTCCCCACTGTCCTCTCTGGGTACCCTGCCAGACTTCAGGGCATTTCTGAGTGTTCACACAGCACCTTGGCAAATCACACCCAGCATTTCTACATTACTCACAACATGGGAACTCTCTGAGTCCCAACAAGGTAAGCATCTTTCACAGATGTAACTTTAGATCTGTTTTACCACTAGAATGAAAAACCAGAGACTGTTAAGATCAAGGCTCATTCATAGTTCCTTAAACACTTTTTGGCTTGGGTTGGTGGTTTTGGTTAATTTGGTATGGCTGGGTTTTTTCTTCCCCCACAAGGCAAGTAACACTGGATTTTGAACTACTTTAAACTAAGTTACGAAGTAATTCTAGCATCTGCTGTTCAGAACTCTGTTTTCTGAACTCTTATCTAATTGCTCAGGAAAAATAACTGCACTTGTAACACCTGTAGTCAGCTACAGCTCAGACTCAGATCAGTTCAGATCTCCACTGACAGTGGAAGGAACAGTATTACTTAAGGAGGCAGGCTCCCATATGCATGTTCTCATTCCATCGCTCCCCTTCCTTCCTAGAGTCTAGCAGGAATCACCCTTTCTCCGTGTGCTTTTTCAAAGAGGCTGCAGAAACCTGAATTTCAAGATAGCAGGTACAGTATAAGGCAAAAATAAGAATGGCTATTTTTAGTCATTCCAAGGTTGCTTTTTCAAGGACACTTATGGCATAAATAAATGAAGACTCCATATAGCCATTCTCCCTGCTCCTTTCTTCTCTACTGATCTGAATTTATGTTTTGCCTGTGTACAGTTCTTTTTGTTCCACACAAATTAAATTCAACTACCAGTTTCGTTAGGAGCACATTAAATTATCTGGAAAAAGAAATTAAGAGATCAGTTACCATAATGTCTGCAGATATATGCTATCCACATAATTGAAAACAGGAGCTGCTAAAGAAGCTGCCACCAAAATTAGCTGAACTGCTGTATTCATCTGAAAAAAGCAAAATAGGAATTGTGAGCAACATGAAGAAGTACAGCAGAAGGAATACCAATATACACTTTTATTACTGCTTTAAGGATTATTCTACACCAAGAAAATTTATTTAGAAACATCTTTTAATGAAGCATTTTATGCTCTCAAAATTAGCACCTGCTTTGACAGAGTACAGTTGAAAATCTTCCAGGATCTATGTAAGTTGCCTCCAAAATGTTGGCACTATTTTGAAACTGTACTCAGCAGAAGTAGTAAATTACTCCCACCCTCCAAACCATACAACACCTCAAGTACCGAGGAGTTATCTTTTGTAACAAGTTACTGCTCTTACCTTACTAATGAACGTTGGTTTCAATTGTGCAGTAGCATAGCAGGGGTTAAAATACCATCTCAGTGTTCTCTGTTGGGGGGGGGAGAAAAGAGGAAAAAACTGCAATCCTTGTACATTCAATTTCATATAACAGTTCACACAATACAAAAAAGTCAACTGTAGTACTAAAGAATTACACTGCTCTTTTGTAAGATTTATTACACATCATGTACAGGAAGAGTTATCAGTAGCCCTGACTCTTCTTTACAAAACATATTTTATGAAACGCTGCTCTACTCAGAAATCTGTCTGGCAAAAGAACAAGCACCATCAGGCCTCAGGATGAAAAATCTCTTGATCAGCTTTGCTAAAAGCTTATTATTTTTGCTATGATGACATGTTTTTAATGCTGTGCACTCACCGGTGGAGAAAGAGTTTTGTATCGCACGTAAAAAACAGCACCAATGAGCGCCGCATCCCGCAGGATAATCATGGAAGTCAGTGGAACTGGAAGATCAAGCCAACATCATCTAGTGAAAAACTGTGTCCATGATCGAAAACAAAACACATCCAAAAGAGCAGAAAATACGAAGCAAGACAAAATAACCACTCCTGAATTCTTCTGAACAAATTTATGCATCACTGAGGATGTTTAACACGACTCCTGAAAGGGTTTTAGCTCAAGTGTTAAAGCAATCCAGTCCACAAAAAACATTTTTATATAGCTAGCAACTATTATTGCTTTAAGGAAAGTGTATTTGAAAGTGGCAGTACATGCTAGGTGTTTTTCTATGTGGCAGCACATGCTTTCTGTGGGGTCCCTTGGGAAGTACGTAATAGGAGCAAAGAGCAGCTGGCAAAGGAAGAGTTCCAAGAGATACACAGCTTTCCTTCTAGAAACACATAAAGGTCATTTATGCTACACATAAATTGACCTCCTTTACCTTATTTAGTACACACAACTGACACTTCCTCACCTGGGATAAGATTTGCACAAGTTAGGCTCACATAGAGCACACTGATGAGAATTTTATCTGCCAGGGGATCGAGAGCACTTCCCAGTGCTGATTTCTGATTAGCCCAGTTCCGTGCAATAAATCCATCCAGCTAAGGAAAACAAAATTCAATAGCTCTCTGTTAGAAAAGTATGAGCCAAAATAGCTAATGTATGCTACCGTTACAGAGATATTTAATTAATGATATCCAGTAAAACAGTGAGTTTAACTATGATTAAATGTGGTATCTCTTAGCTGATACTTGTATCATAATAACAGATCATCAGACACAAGCACTGAGCTGCCAGTACCCACCTGGGGCTAGTCAGGGAATCGTGACATTACTCTTTCCTCCATTAGCATTAAGTCCCCCTTAGGCACCTACAAATTCCCTTTGCAATACACAAAGGAGATATACAGCATTCCTAGAAATCAACAACTATAAGAACCAATCTGTTTTATCCATTTCCGTTCTACATTGGAGTCTGTTTCAATGCGTGCCCAAAGGATCACCGTGAGCCCACTTGTCCCCAAAGCCTTTACAAATGGATGCAGACATACCAGGTCTGTCACGCCAGCCAGGACAAAGACACCAAGTGCGACGTTGAAATTCTCTTCAACGATCAAATAGCCTAAAACTGGCGCCAGACCCATTCTCGCCATAGACAGGATATTTGGGATGGTCCAGGGGTTTTCATACTGTAAAGCAAGCAAGGAAAACACTTCAGGGCAGGAATGCAAACCCCTCTCTGACTCATAACAGAGTTAATCACAACAAATATTTTCTAGGTAAACCAGACAGAAAGCCTGGAAAGTTCCTGGAAATAGCCTGCTGCTTGCGCAAGGCACATGGCCTCGACCTGCTAAATATTAACCTCGCCTTCGAGCGAAAAACACCCCGCCGCGAGAGCCCCAAAAGTTTGACTTGGGTTTTGGGTGTGACACCTGTTCGCCGCGTTCCGGGACAACGAGTGCTCCCGCTCGAGCCGCTCCTGTCCCCTGTCCCCGGTGTCCCTCACGTACCAGCTCGGCGCAGGGCCCCGCCGCGCGCTGC
>VZRN01006386.1:714057-835617 GCA_013397935.1 Dasyornis broadbenti | reverse complement strand
GGCCACCAGCGGCGGCGGAATTAAAAGAGCTGCCCGAGGAGCAGCGCTTTCCTGCCGCAGTCCCGCAGCTTACCTGCTGATTTTCCGCCGCTTTCTCGCCTACCTCCTGGTCCAGGCTCTCCCCTGGCGGCTCCCGGGCGCGGGCGGCCATGTCCATGGCGGCCCCACAGGTGGCTGCCCGGGTTCATCCCGTTTCTCTGCACGGCGGGCCGGCGATGCGGCGCTGCAGCGTTCTCGTACAAGCCCTTAAGGAAGGGGAAGGTTTGCTTTATCTTAAGAGACTTCTCAGAGAGCGCAAGTAGTTTCTTGTGCTCGGTAC
This sequence comes from Dasyornis broadbenti, assembly GCA_013397935.1. Taxonomy (NCBI): domain Eukaryota; kingdom Metazoa; phylum Chordata; class Aves; order Passeriformes; family Dasyornithidae; genus Dasyornis; species Dasyornis broadbenti. The sequence goes on along the minus strand of VZRN01006386.1, from coordinate 835,298 downwards.
TTGCATCTGGCCCTCGCTTGCCCGCGCTTACTTTATCTCAAGGAGAAGCAAGAATGAGTTTACTTTTCCAGGTGCAGTCACTGATTTGCTCCTCAGGCTCGTTCCTATCCCCCAGCACTGTACTAAGCTAAAATCAGTATCTAACACCTACTTCCGATTAGTTGAGAGAGCAGACCTTGCCTTTTAAGAGTTCAGATGCAGAACTATAATTTCTTACTTAAAGCAGCTCATCTGTCAGAGCAGTTTTCAGTTTCAAGTGTATTGGGGTAAATTCACATTTAGGCAGCACTGAAAAGTTTAACATGTTCTTTCACTTCTAAAGCTTGTATTTTAGTACTAAATGTCTGTGGAAGCATAGTGCGCATCAGACCCTTATGTCCCTTAAATTAGAAGATAAGACACTAATCTTCAGTATTTCTGATTTTGTTGATGTATCATATCTTACTGGATATGATTATATATATAACAGAAGAATCAGCAAAGTATTCTTGATTTTTAAAAATATATTATTGTTTAAGGGGGAGGGGGGCTTTGTGGTTTTTTAATTCTTACACTGAAAGCCTCTCACCTTATGGTATTTTATTGCACCAGACCACAATTCTGATTTCATCAAAGTCAGGAAACATTAAGCACTTCACTCCTGCTGAACACATATTTACACTCCTGTGTCAGGAACAGCATTACATAGAAACAAACAGAACCTGTTTGTGTTATAGATCTTGTAATGGCCATTAAAACAGCCTTGAACAAATAATATTTCTCATATATAAAGTTTAATGAAAGTCAAAATCCAATCCCTGTTTTACAAATTAAATATTGTAATAAGGATATTTTCTTAAAGCAGACTTACATTTCAAATAAAACCTCAGCTTCAAAGACCAAGTTTCAAAGCAGAAAATCAAGTCAGTTTCAGTAGAGTGTCATTTGATAACAGTTGTAAAATGGGGTTGTCTCAACATGAAGCTTCACAACTTTTTGGAAACATTTCTAGACTTTAAATGAACTACAGTGCTAAAAGTACAGCTCACATCATCCTCTCGTGAAAGACTTCTGGGTTGAATTTTGTGGGTCCAGAATCTATTTTAGAAGTAAAATCTCTTGTGGCACTGTAATAGTGTAATGTAAAAACATGCCTTCCACTCCTCGAGGATGATGAGGTGCATTACAGCCCTGCACAGTCCCATTTGGAATAGCAGACCAGTAGGATGAGCCAGGCAGCAATACCACATGCTGGTTTGTCCTAACACAGCTTTCCACTTGGTTTTCTGCAGGGGAATCTCCACCCCAGCAAGCACCAGTGCTGTGCTAGGTGTAGCTGAGCTCAGGATAGAGCTCTCTGCTGCAGGTCCATTAGTCCAGTGGAACGATCACCCCAGGGAAGTTCATCACAGAGACTCTTCTCACATGGTCTGAAGCTGATAAACTCTTGAACCTTTTTTCAAAAGGTAACCCTGATCATTTAAGGATCCAATAAAGCTTTCGAAATCAGATACCTAGGAAAATAAAGACAAAAATATCAAACTGGAGAATGACATCTGATGTTAAGCAACGTAAACCATTTAAAAGAACTTAGTGAAATAAAGCGTTCTAAGAATAGGTCAGTTTCTTTAGCAAACTATTCACCTACTAGGAGGTGTCATACCATCAGTTCTCCCTTTTGTGCTTTACTTACACACTATTTTTACTGCAGTGTTATTTAGATGTAGCATTCTCTACTTTATGACTTGCAGGTAGATGTAGTTACATATGCATAAATTCCAGTTCTGAAATGGAATTATGTACCAAAGAAAAGCATGATTTCTACAACTCTCACTGATTTCCAGGTATAAAACCTTGAATGGGCAAAAAATATTCCATATGTGAAGGGAGAATTAGAGTTAATTCAATTTACTTTAAGTAAGTAGTCGATGGAGCAAAAAGTAGAATTAGCTATCAATAATTGTGTTTGGCTGAAGCTCCCACAAGTACAAAATGCAAATCAATTATAGCGTAGAATGCACTTGCAGCCATGTGTCGTACATGATGTTCCTATCAAGATACAACTTTAGGATGTCTGGTGCGGGAATGAAAACCTGAAAGGCATAGTTGGTCCAGAGAAGTTCAAGCAGAAACGTCATTGCACTGCTGAAAAAGAGCACGGACAACCACAAGTCTAAATTTGGGAATAAAACCAGGTGTGTCCTCTGGGGAGCCAGAGGGAGTGAAGCACTGAAACCAACATTGCCTTTCACAGATGAAAATAGAATCTTGCCAAGAATCAGCCTCATCAGTAGAATCAGCCCTTACCAGTGCAAGGAGATGCTGTTGCAAACAGCTGTGAGGCCAGTACAGCTTAGAAGACACTCCAGGAGCACTGCTCAGCCTAACAGCAGTAAATTGTTTATTTGTGTCATTGCAAAGAGACACAACAGAAGTGCCTTTGCTACTCTCCATTTGGCAATAAATAATTGTGACTGGTCTGGCAGTTGGCTGTTGTTGAAGTGCCTGATTGCCAAGCTCACCCGTATTTGCAGCTCACTGGCGATGTGCCGCAGCTGCTGCAGCTCGAAGAGGTTGTTGTAGGTCCTTTCTGCAATGCTGTTCAGGGCAGACACGAATCTCTTGGCCTGTGACCGATTGCTCATTCCAGATCCATGCTGGGAACGCTCGAAGTCCAGTTTTCCAAACTCATCCGAGTAGGTTCCCAGCATACTACAAACCAGTTACAAAAAGAGATAAAACTCTCAAAAGGAGGTAAAAGCAAACATGGTTTTGCTTCCCAAAACATAACTGCTTGAGAGAGCTTTCAGAAGCCATGTAGAAAACCATCCCATATGAAGAAAGTCACTCTCTAGGGAACTTAGATGAAGCATTCATCCAAATCACTTTTAAACTTTAATTGTTCCCCTACAACAGAGAGTAATCACATGGGAGAAAAAAAACCCTACAGCAGAGCCTCATGTCTGAGTTACTGTGCACAGACACACAGAACTACTGTGATCACATAACTCACAAGCCTAAGCAGTTGTGTTCAACTTAGGGCTGCTGTCAGCTGTTAAAGAGCAGCTAACAAATCCAAATATTAGTATCATGGGCCTAAGCCTGATAAAGTTATTTCTTCACTATGTTTGCCATGTAAAATAAAAAAGGTTTCAAATGAATAGCACTGTGGTGCTTTACTTATTTTGAAGCAGTGTGTATTACCTGTATTTCATTATCTCTATTACATCCTCAGCATCTTCCTTGGTAGATTTCTCTCTTAATTCCAGCCTTGATCGTGCCTTAAAACAGAAAAAAAAAAAAAATCCATAAATATTTCTTTAAGATGTATCATACCTGATGTGAAAAAGGGCTACAATCACTCTACAAGGGCTACAAGCCAAATTTTAGGAGCAGAGATAGAACCTAAGCCTACAGGACTTAGAGGAAGATTTTCCTATTTTTTTTTAGTGTGTCAATATCACCTCCTGCATACTTGCATTTTGCAGGTACATACATGCTACTTGAATGTAGCTTGGAGTTTATTTCCTTTTTAGCAGTGTATCCTTGTGAAGCAGCAGATCACAAATAGTGTTGTTAAGGCAGTGCTAGGGAAAACAGAAGTATTCTAAGTTCAAGGTGGGCAGCAGGTTGTTCCTGCCTGCACCTACTTTTTCCTCTTTTGGGGAATGTGATAGATTCCCTTTCCACCTCCTTAGGGGTGTTTTACTTTATAAGAAGCTTTAAGGAACAGTAGCTCTTAAGCACTGGTAAGCCTCTTGCATTCTCAGGTTTTTTTATTTTAACAAAACAAACAAGCATAGTGGTGAATAAGCTGTCATATACCCTAGGAATAATCTCTTTGCTTTCAATCCCTTAAGCATTCCAGCTTGCATTTACCTCTGTCAGTCGAATCAGGGACTCCAGCTGCCTCGTGGTGATGGGGGTGCTGTCTGCTCGTTGGTTCTGTTTCCGGAGCTCGAGGTAGAATTCCTGAAGGACTTGTGCAGCCTCTGGAGATAAGTTTGGGTGGACATACTGCCGAGCATATCCTACATACTTCCTCAGCAGCTGATGGGGAATGGCATCAAAGTTTTCTCCTGTTGAGATCTAGCATAATTACAAAGGGCTTAGATATCTGTCTGTCAGAAGCCTATGCAATAAAAGTTTTAATATAAAATCATCTTTATGCTTTATCTGGTGAAGTCATCATGTTTCATATATTAACAATGTACTTCAATTCCCCACACTATACTCAGACATGTAAGCACACACACTTGGCCATTTCAGAAAAAGCAGCCAAGGCTTCCCACCTGCAATGGTAAGTGCCAAATAGAATTCATTATAAAGTTAAATGCCTTCTCAAAAAAAGAAAATCCAAATTCCCAATTGTTACAGTGCTACAGAAGACTGAACCATCACTGCTGATATCCCATTTCCAAAAGTGCATGGGTTTAGCTACAGTAGGACTATTCCTCCCAAGACTTCGCATTTGACAATATCAGTTCTCAAAGCCATCATCAAAGTCTAGTAAGAAATACGCTTCCGCTCCTGTACTTCCCAAATCCCTCAAGTCACAGATGCCCAAGGATTTGTTTCCACACTGCTTTATTTGGATTCAATACTCCATCACAGATCATGTTATATCAAATTATTACACCCAGCCCATTTCTGTAGCTCCTTACTGAAACCTAACACAGCAAATTTGCTTTAGAGCATCTCCTGCAGCAGCCCCAGGACAAGTCCCACCTTCAGCCTCTCGAGCAGGGGTCGATCTGACGTGGCCTGGAGGACAGAGTGCTCCTGGGAGCTGGCCCGGGTCACCAGGGCGCTGCTGCAGGCTGCACGCCGGCCGGCCCGCATGGCCATCACGTGCTCGGACAGCAGGTGGTCATGGTCCTCATTTGGGGTGTCCAGCAGGATGAAAACCAGATCAAATCTTGACAGCAGAGCACTCCCCATTCTGGAGGAAAGACAAGGAACCACAAAGTGCTTGGAGAAGAGGAAAAATTATAGCAACTCTGTTCCATGTCAAATACATGTAGAAGATCCTGTCCTGCTCATTCAGAATAAAGAATTACAGCAATTTCTCTCTCAAAAGACACTAAAAATTATTAGTTTGTGTTCACACTCCAAAGAATTAGAAAGCAATTGTACACAATTTCCAAGACTGCCAGAAGCATCTACTCCTAAACGTGAACTAAAACCACAGCATTTCAGAAAGTGCTTACTTTAAGTTCTCAGACACTGTTTTAGCTTTGTTATAATGTCCTCCAACAGGGTTTGCTGCAGCAACAATGGATGTCCGAGCTGGCAGACTGCAAACAATGCCAGCCTTGGCAAGGCTGATGCTCTGCTGTTCCATGGCTTCCAATAAAGCCTGGTGCTGGCTTCCCATCTTATCAAATTCATCTATTCCACAAATTCCTGTAAGCAATTAAAACAGGATGAAGACTTATTAGAAAACACATTAACTGAAGGACGAGTGTGTACTATAACCCAGGGCTACATCAGAAGTCCAAGTCAGAATCCTAAGGACTGCAGGAGACACTGGACAAAGTCTCCATTACAGCAAGGTTTGTTTTCATTCCATGGTAATGCAGCCAAACCATTATGAACGCAGCCTGACTTGGGGATGCAGCACCTTGATTATATATTAAGATGACAAAAGAAGCTTTTTAAAAATAGACAACAAATCTCATAAGCTATTTGATGAAGTGCCCTTTTTCAAAACCAGTAAGAGTCCAGCAGCTGCCATCCAGTCAGATTCCTAACAAAAGAAATCCTACTTCTTTGACACCACAAGTCTAGTATGTGAATTGCAGAACTGAAGTTTTCCTGCACTCTAGGAAAGCAGGAATTGCCCCCAGAAAAGTCACTGGAGAAGCTCAGAACTTCCCACAGTGCGAAAAACCAATTTCATACTTAAAACAGACATTAAGTCCAGTTAAGTAAGCACTTTGACTCAACAGCCCACACAGTCCTGCCCCTCACACATGGCTATACAGAACCTGTAGCAGTACATGGATTACCTTGATCTCCAAGCACTAAGGCACCAGCTTCCAAGGCAAAATCTCCAGAAGTGCCATCTCTAGACAGAGTAACAGTCAGGCCAGAGCTGGTGGAAGTATTACCACAAACATACACACCTCGAGGAGCGATGTTACACACTGCCTATAAGAGAAACAAATACTTTTTCCCTCCCCAAAGTGAAGAATTTCATAGCCCTTATTCTAGAGAAACAATTCAAAGTAAACCCAAATTTGTTTCTTTCTCCTGAACATGGCCCAACAGTAAAGTTATAACTACTTGCAACCCCAAGAGACTTCTGCAAATCAGCAGGAGTAATTTTTCTTGAATGGCATTCTTTTATTTTGTAACAAATGTGGAAAAAGAAATCAGTTACTCTGTGCTGAGAGTCCCCATTCAACAAAAGAATAATTTAAAAATTTTGTTTGTTAAGATGCTTGCATACAAACCCATTATTTTGGCTAAGTTATTGCAAATCATATCCTAACATAATAGGTGCTTATGAGAAAGACTCAGACTTTTTAGATGAGGTATGCAGTGCTGCAGGTGTAGGTGAACTCTGTCCTTCCTTCACTTCACAGTAACCGTGGAAAAAGATGTGGAATTTTAAAATCATTCAGTTTAAGAAAAGAAAAAAAATCTATTACCAATTGAATAATTTATTATTTATAATCTATTACTAATTGACTAATTGTCATGCAGAAATGCCTACTAAGATCAAAACCCAAACACAGCAGCAGGTCCCTTTCCCACAAAGCCAAGATCTGTGCTAGCAACATAGAAGTAGGGTAGGGAATGGAAGTAAACCTCACAGGAAGAGAATCACAGGGTATTTTAAACTGCATTTCTTCAAAGATTAATTACTTTATTTGACAGTGGACCAGTAAAATGAAGATAGGAAGGAGTGAACCTCTTCACCAAGGAAAAGGGTTGGTGAAACAACCTGCATCAGGGCAGGACAGCAAACCTGTAAGCCTGTTCATGAAAGCCCATGGTGTTTTAACAGCCTCCCTGGAAGGGGAGGGCAGCAGGAGAACCCTTTGGGTAATATCCTATACCTGAGCCATCCTATAGGAAAAGATGGCTCCAGCCAGACTCAATCAACCCTTTGGTCTTAAGCACAATTATCCTACCATGATTACAAATCAAGATAACGAGGAAATAGAGGAAAACAGAAAATAGTAATAAAGGAAACCATACTTGCAACATTTGACTTTTTCCTAATCCTGGATCTCCAACAACCAGAACATGTGGATCTCCTCGCACTGGGATTCTGTTCTTGTCATCTACAAACTTCTGACATCCTCCAAACAAGGCCAGGACCAAACCTGCCTTCACAATCTGTTGTGGTAAAGGTCAACACTGGTAAGTATTTGATCATTTGATCTGACAGCTCCCTAGAACTGGCTGTAACAACCTTTCCTTCTGGATGACTGAACTTAAGGGTATAAGGCTGCCACTTCCCTGACACCAAAAGAGACTGTGAGCCACAGTCACCTGTAAAAACAGTCCCTGCCCTTTCCCTCATCCCAGATAAGCTTTATAAATCCTTTAGGAGTTGAATGTGGCATAAACATTTCAAACTGGAATTGCAGAGTTGTTAAATGACTTACCTCATGGCCATAGATTGCAGGACAAAGAGAGCTGAAAAGCAAAGCACAAGGTGACATAAGTGGAATATAAATCATGTATTACCATAAATAATCACTTTTTCTGTCTCTCATCACAAAACACCTTAATAAACATAAAACTTTTGGGTAGCTGTTGCCGAATTTCCAACAGAAATCAGCATAAAATTTATTGAAATTTTTAGATAACCAGAAATTATTGAAATAAGAAAAACCTACCACTTGAGTTCCCACAAAGACAAAGGAGAACCAGCTTTCCAGTGGTATCTGCACCTATTTTTGTCTTAATCAAGTAACTACCTGTAACCCTCCTTTTAAAGTGACAGTGTTTTGTTCCTCGACTCCACTGGGAGGGCCTGAGGGACACCCCAGCTGGAAGAGTACTTTTTAGTCTGAACTGAGGGTCTTTCACACCCTCTGCTCAGTTCTTGCACCTCTTTCCTCCACTGTAGAAAAGCAGAGGACAAAATGGTACTTGTAAGTTGAATTTACACAGTGAGGAACAAAATTAACCAATTGCTTTTTTTACCCAGAGCTTTCTGTCTAAGGTTGAACTAGAGCACAGATAATTTCTTGTACCCTTAAAACCCTCCCAAAGTCCCAACATTCCCACTGCAATACTTTCACTTCCTCCCAAGTCCCTTGCCCACTGCAGTTTGTTAGAGCTATGTGGTTTCTATTGGACAAGGCTTAGACATTTCACAACTTTAGGATGAGCTGTCACATATGTCTGAAGGTGGTCACATTTATTTATGTGTAATCCTAGACCCAGTCTAGGTCTGATACAACTTACTTCACAATGAGCCTGAACAGATTTTCCTCAGCTTGAATTTCTTGGATAGCATAGAGGTCTTTAAGGGAAAACTCCATGAACGACCTCTGAGAAGTCTCATCATCAAAATTCTTTAGTTTATGTCCTTTACTGTTGCTGACAGAGTTTGCCTCAATGTACAATAAGAACATACATTTGTCATTCTTATTTTTAGAAGCTCCTGTTACAAAAATTGAGAAAGGATGATGAAGCATTTTTTCTATCAATAAGTACTCATATTATCTACTAATGGCATAGAGTAGTTCAGAAATACCACATACAGCCATGTTCATATTTAAGTACTGAACATCTGCATTTTGTAAAACTGATGCAAAATAAGTTTCTAGTTACATTTGTTCTTTTAAGTTCCCTCCACTTATGTACACAATAAATATTTTGCTGAATTTGAATATTTAGAATTTTGTCCCAGAAAAAGTTAATTTTCCCAGGGATTTAAAATTATTACAGTATTGTAGTAAAACAAAAGTTGAATATAAAATGTTTCCACTCAACATTTAAAGAGAAAAAAAAGCATGCTGCGGACGCATTAAATATGCTTAATAATTAACCATTAATTATGAATTAATAATTTTCTATATAGATTGATTACTGAGCAGAGAATGAAGTCTCAGAGTAAAACAGTCTTACAGTTATCTGTAATGTATTCTTTCAGAGCAGCGCACAACACATTTCTTCACTTTGAAGACAAAGGGGAAAAAAAAGTAAAAAATTTTCTCTAGGGAGACTAAACTAAGAAAGACAACTATGCTTCACAACAGCGTGATAATTCTCCCAATGTTTGAAGGAGATATTAAAGGGAAAATGTTAAGCAAATAATGCCCTAAAACAACTCTTCATTGTAAAAGTTTGGTAATTTCTGAAGAAATTCACATTTTATGCACTTACAACACTGAGAGCTCCATTTAAGGGGAGTGATTGTTGTTGTTCTCGTGTAAGCACTACAAAAAACAGCCCCACCCTAGGAAGAAGGAGTACTCAGATGCTGTACTTCACCTTCCTCAGTGCTTGCCACCTTCACTATGCCTGTGATTGTGACCATGTCTCCTGGGACACAGCTGTCCACGAGATCCTGGACCAGCTCACACTCGATGGTGCGTGGGATCCGTCCTGCTTCCCGCTGGTCATCTGACATGAGCTCCTGCACCCTGCAACACACAAGGGGAGCTTGGACACCATGCAGTACCTTCCAATCCAACTGCAGCACACATCTTTACCTATGGGAATCTTTTTCAGGTCACACTTCACTAAATGAGTATAAACTATGCATAAAATCCAGAAATGCAGTAACTACAAAATCGAAGTTGAAATTCAGATTTTCTACCACTGATGAGCACGTTCATGTAGAAATAAGTACAATACACACAGAGATTTAGAGCTCAGACATTATTGCCCTCGTGAATTAGTATTCTCACCCTAGAAAGGCCCAAGAAATTTCTCAGACCATAACAAGAACAACAAGAAGAGCTGTGAAAGTTCCAATTCTGGCTCTGCACTTGGAGCCCTGAGATTTCCTTGAAGCCAAGCCAAGCTTTACCAACGAAGCTGTGATAAACAGCGCCCTCTAGAGCTGTTAATACCAGCACGAGTTTTCACATGAGTATCTCTTCGAACAAAGGTTTTTAACCCTCCAATTTACTTCCAGTTCATTCAGGTCAGGTAGCACAGCTGACCAATATAACCTAACAGGTTTTTTCTAGCTGATTTACAGCTCATTAAAGGGAATCAAGAAATCATAGATGCAATTAGAAATGATCAAGAAAAGTTGCAAGGAGCACAAACTGATCATCTTTCCAAGAGCTTGATAGTGGCAGAAGGAGTTTCCAAGAGCTATTACATCGGGTAGGTTACAAAGTATATGAATGCTTGGATAAAACAACTGCTTTGTGATACAAATCTTGGAGAGTGCTTGCTACAAAAGAATAATATTATTAAAATCACACAGTGTAACATGGGTTGAGCCATCCTGTCACTTTTTGAGTGTCCTGTCACATCACATATTTGTGCTTACTTGACAGACTGCCAGTCCACTGTGGTGGTTAGAGGAGAGCTCCTGTCAGCTGTGAAGGACCGGCCCCGGCACTCAGGAACAATGCACTGCAACAACAGGCATTCTAATTTATTTGCAGCCTTTTTTAAAACCCTAGAGTGCAATTGGCTTATTTGATTAAAAAAAAAAAAGCAAAGCAATATAATTCAGTATCATTCCAGGAAAAAAGCCAGTTAAATTAGGGCTACAAATTAGGATGTACATAATTAATGAAGAGCTATCAAGCACAGACACCTGAACTCTGACTCAGCTATTAGAGCAAATACAGCTGCACTGTGTGATCCGCCTGGTGAACGAGTTTGAGTTGGGGAAGAGGAGGTAGAGGGTGGTTTTTCCTGGTTTTTTATTGGGTGGTGTTTTAATTTGGTTAGTTGGTTTCTGTTTTGTTGGTTTTTTAATACCTACAGATCTTCCAGAGGAGATAAATTTTTTCCCACTTGAGCATATCAGGTAACATAAAATAACCAGGCACTCTCCTGTATTTAACGACTTCTTAAGTCCAGATAACAAACAGTGAAATTAAAATAGAAAGTTCTAAACGAAAAAAACCCCAAACAATGCAAGCATAGAAAACAACCACAGCAAGGTGAGTCTTTTTAAACATAACTGGTGAAATGGAAATTAAAAGAGATAACATTTTTTCTAGATTTCAGGGAGTTTCTATGTATTGCATGTCACATATCCAGCAGCATACATTTTTCAGAAGCAACAATGGTCTGAATAAGAAAAGTTGCATGGTATGCTTAATTTTTTTTCAATGTCTCAGTTCTTTAACCTAGCTTTAAAGACTATATTATTAATTATTTTTTTTTTTTTAATACCAGCAGTGCTGCTTTTTGTCAAAACACAACAAAAAGCACGAAGCTAAATGGTTTTAGCTTACCTTGGTGGGAAGGGTGTACTTCCCATCAGGGAGAGGAATCCCCTGCACATCCCCACAGGTGGCACAGACGAAGGCCAGGTTGGTGCACAGGGGTTTGATGTTGCTGACCCTCACCACGGTGCCACGCAAGGCGAGGTATTTGCCGTAGCAGTTGGCCCTCACGTTTTTCAGCTGGGTTAGAGGCTCATAGTTGTACACCCTGCACCAAAGTTCAGCATCAGCACACAGAAATGCAGGACACAAATAACCCCCAAACCCATCCGAACATAAACCAACAAAAATCCTCCTCCCAATTAAAAACAGTAATGCAGAAAAAAGGCTTAGGAGTAATTTTTTGGCAGACTAGTGGCGTAGTCTTTGATTTTTGTTCTAGAAAGCAGCAGAACATTTCATATTCTCCACATGAATCGACCTCAACAGCTGTACAGTTTGTTTATGCAGTGACACCTCTGGCCTAGTAATACAACAGACATTACTTTATAATCATCCATAACTGTCTCTTTCCATTGTTTCAAATAAAGACTGGAGCTTAGACTTGCAACACAAAAGGACCAAAGTTTTATTACAGTTATGCCACCACCAGCAAGGAATGAAAAGCAATAATAAAAAATAAAGTAATTTTTTTTAAAGTAATTTGAACTTCAATAGAGCTTATACACCCAGTTCCCTCAGACTTGAAGTCTGAGATGCCATTACTTCTGATAAAGAAAAGAAGTTCTAAGGACTTGTTTCATTAAAAACTTCTCCAGTTAACAGAAATTTAAATAGTTCTGCTTTTATTCAATACACGTTTTATAGAATAGTTGTTCTACTTATAAATCACTTCTCCACTTAAAACTTCTTCTAGTTCAAGCTGTTTGTTCAGTTTATAAGGAGATTTCATTTCACTTTTTTCTTTATAAGGACATGAAGTCATGGTGAAGAAAAAAGCAAAATGTGGAGTGTTCTCCTGGAAATGGCTTCACAGAGCCCAGTTTTTCCATAAAACATGTAAGCCTTCAGCACCACACATGGAGACTGGCAAGGGTTAGACAGGAAGCAAACAGCTCGTCCTTGGGAAAGAGCAACTGCCCGGCACCCATTACCTGGCATGGATGAGAGGTACATTTATGATAGGTTCTCCATCCAGGGGCAATCCCTCCTGCACCTGCAGCTCTGCAGCATGTCTTTCCAGGTCCTTGGTGAGCACCTGGATGGAGCAGGAAGGGGAACATGGATGCCCACAGGAATTAGAACTCCCAATAGGGAGAGACACAGGTATTAGAACTACATTTAGTGTTAGTCAATTGCTACAATGATCAATAAGCAAAATGGACCAAGACCAAAGTAACTTCAAAATGTGATTCTGTGGGTCATACAGAAAGGGGAGAGATTAAAGGATTTAAATTTAAAAAAAAACAGAGATTTTCCCCAAGACAGGAAAACACAGAGATTAGGGGGTTATAACATAATTGCCTTCAAGTCTCACTGATTCTTTTTCGCTGTGAGGGTTATGCTTCTGTGTATTAGAACCTCTTGTTTACCTGATGAATTGCCAGACCCATACACTGCAGTATTTTCTGAGGCATATCCCTTAGTTCAGTAGATATATTTGGTATTGATTTAGTCAGTTCTCTGTCTTGAATTAGTTCCTTATAATCCACGAGAATGCTTCCTTTTCTTTCTATTTCATCCTGGGAAACATCGTAAATTATGAAGTACATTTCAAATTAGAAGCCAAACATACCCAACTTATGTCCTAAATGTTTCAGGTTTATAATGAAGGTTACTTTTGATGGAAAAAACAACTCAAAATTTGTAGTGTTCCTGTCAACAACAGATTGTTGGGTGGGATATGTTTGGGTTTGTTTTTTACCTTGTCATAAAGCTCAATGCGCTGCATGAAAAACTTTTCAAAAGCTTGAGTCTTCTGGACAAAAGGAGACTTGTCATTGTAAACTAATTAAAAACACACCACATTAGTGACAGAAATAATTCTTTCCACTTCACAAAACACATAACCAGGTTAATTTTTCTTCCCTTATTTTTCTGCATTGCAAAACTAAGGAAGATGATGGATCTCTACAGTGTCACAGTAATGATCACAGAGATTACAGTATATCACAAGAATGAAGTCTTTATTGTATTTAAATTTTTATTTTTGAAATGTTGGTTGTTGTCTATTGAACTTATAACTCTACTAACAATACATATAACCAACTTTAGAAAAAAAAAATAATTTAACTACTTGTTACATATAATTTTGGCCTAAAAATACCTTCAGAGAAATAAAGTTTCCAGCCCTTATAGGGAATAAATTGGTCCATCGTTGATTGGACTAGTCGAGATTTTGCTGGGGGAAGCAAAAAAAAGTTAAAATGTGTGTTAAAAAAATGTGGATAGTGAAACTTTCCAAGTTTTATTCTCAGTGATTCTTTTGACCACGGCAGACAAGCAGCAATAATTGCCTAGCGCAGTACGTTAAAAGCATTATGGCTTCAGAAAGCAGGTAGAAAGGTAGAGGCTGGCTCACCAGGTTCGGGCATCCTTTTGGGCTCTCCCTTCTGTCCTCTGCCTCGCCATCCTCCGCCTCGCCATCCTCCTCCTCTCCATCCTCCTCGCCAGCCCTGGAAGCCTCTGCCCCGGGCGCATCCCCTGCCTCTCGTGTCCCTGCTCATCTCCCTCTGCCGGCGCCAGTCTGGGGACGCGACAACAAACCGAGGTGAAGAAACAGAAATTTTAACAGACGATATTTAATGTAAATCAGTGCTATTTTCCAGAAGGGACCTCGGGGAGGCTGGGCCTTTCTATCCCTACCACAGGGCCAGGGGAAGGCACAGAGCAGCCCTGCTGAGGAGCCCCGAGGCCAGACTAGCACTCGCTGCCCTCACCGGCACCTCCCGCCTCCCGCGCCCTCAGCCCGCGCGGCCGCACTGCGCAGGCGCTGCCAGCGCGGCCCCGCCCACGAGGATTCGGCGCCTGCGCAGGGACCCGGCGTGAGCGGCGGCGGCGGCCATGGAGGGCGGCCCGAGCGCGCGCATTCGTGAAGGCGACTGCGCCGTGCTCAAGCGGGACGAGGTTTTCAAGGCCGTGTCGGTGCTGCGCCGCAGGTGAGGGCCACGCTGGCGGCTCCCGGGGCTGCTCGGTGTCTCGGCCGAGGTTTGCACCTTGCGCCTCTGCCACCCTCGGTGTGGCTGCCGAGGGCCCCGCCGGAGGGAAGGGGGTCCCGGTGCCGGTCCCTGTCCCGCCGGGGTGGCCCGCGGCTGTCCCGCCGCGCCAGGCAGGAGCAACAGCCTCGCGAGGCGGCAGGAAAGGTTTTAATGTTGCCTCGGTTCCTATGGCAAAAAAAAAAAAAAACCCAAACCCGGAAGATCTCCTGGCTGCATTTCTCATAAGGCTTTGAAATAGATTTAAGATGGTTTTGCGTTGTGGGCGTCGATTGAAGAGGAGCCTGAAAAGCGTCTCGTCGTCGTCACGCTTAGCTTGCCGTGGCACGCAATTTCTGTTAAATGCTAATAGAGATTGTTAATTGCCCTCAGCGGTGCTAGCATGCGGGAAGATGCTGGCACTGAGCTCTGGATAGTTGCTGCTTCAGAGAGGGGTGCCATGAAATGTCTCCTGTTTCTTTCTTCTGGGCCGACTGGCATAACAAGAAAGTGCCTGCAGCCCAGCAGGAAATGCAAAAATCATTTGGCACAGCCTGGGCTCATCACTTTGCAGCAGACAATTTTGTAGACCAGTGTGTAGAAGTCAGTGTCGGGTAATGTGGGCAGACATCTGATTCAGTAAGATGGAGATTTAAAGGTACTATGCTTGAATGAGACTCGTTTGAAAATGTAGTTCAGACCTTAGAATTTGGGAGTGCTGGTTATTGACAGGCTTAATGTTCACCAGTGGAATCTGGCACCAAAAGCAGGGTAATACTCTGCTGGCCTGCAGAGCAATGCCAAGATCTCGTTCATTAAGTTGCTCTTAAGTTTTTGTTTAAGATTTTGTTTAAATTCTGGAGCATATTTGGTGATACAAATAATATCACATATAAGATATATGCATAAACTACATGTTTCAATCAGAAAACCAGAAGTAACAAGGAACTCAGCCTTTTTGCTGTGCTTCAGAATTAGTGATGAGTATAATTTGCATAATTAGGGCTCATAGTAGCAAGTTTGGATTTGAATGTGAGTGTGGATAGATACTGCTACCTGTTTCGTTTGCCAAGATTGGTATTTCCAGGGATGGCAAGGCAGCCTCTGTTGGTCAGCCTGAAAATTAAAGTTTGTGGATCCTGCTTTGTGTGAAGAAGGAAAAATGCAAACCTGCCTTAGTGCAATCAAAATGAAAGGGATGGTAAAATCTTTTTTTTTTTACATAAACATTTCTAGGATTATAAGACACACTCCACTGTCTGCTTTCTTCATAGTCTTTTGACAAATGTTATTTCAGAGGAGCTCTGTGAAATACAGGTCCATGCTCATCTTTTTGCATTACTCTGCATGATCCAGCTTAGATTTAAAGCACTTCTGACTTCTGTGAAAAATGATGCTGACAAGTGCCACAGCCTTGTTTTATCTGTCATTTGAAAATTCTTTTGAACTGAAAAAAAGAAAAAGGTTCTTCCTGTGTGGTCTATTTAAATTCTTTGTTCTTTCCCTGACCAGTTTCAGTTTACTGTGCGTTTTGTGGTTAATTTCACTCTTTATACTTGTCTTGCTTTTCTTCAAGGATATAGATGAAAATGTCATATATAAAGCTATAGTTTAAGGTCAACTCTGGTGGGTTTCAGACATAGTAAAAAATAATGCTTTAAGTATCATTGACTTTTCTGTTATTTCAGAAAAATAATTTTTGAGAAGCAGTGGTTCTACCTGGATAATGCCATCGGACATATTTATGGAACTACATTTGAAGTAACCACTGGTGGAAACCTCCAGCCAAAGCAAGAGATGGAAGAGACTACAACAGGTATCTCAGAAGATTGACAGTTGGAAAAACTATTTCAAATTAATTTTTTTCTTGGATGATACCAAAGAGATTGGGAAAGCTTTCTATTAATCATTTGTTAACTTCATGTTACTTATATTCTTTCTGCCATAAAAGTGCATGGTTTTTGTCTTGGTCAGTTGGTTCATTAGTCCTGTAACAAATAAGCTTTTTAATGTGGGAGAAAATTTGACCCTTAGTATGGGTGATTTTATTTGCATTAAGGTTTACTTCACATATTACATTTCATTGCTGAGGCTGTACTTTGTAAGGCCGTTAAAAATGTGTGTTTAACCACGAGAAATCTGCCTTCTGTGAAACTAAAATCATATGTTTCTCCCACTTACTTAGAGCTAGATTTTACAAATCTGTATCCTTTTCCTTTAGAAACAAAAGAAGCAGGGACAGATAATCGTAACATAGTTGACGATGGGAAGTCTCAAAAACTGACTCATGATGACATAAAGGCTTTGAAGGACAAGGGTATTAAAGGACAGGTAAAAATAAGGTTTTGGTGTCATTTCTGTGCTACCTTGATGGTTATATTTTAGTTTATGAAAAAGGATATTCTCTTTATCTGTGCATAGATTTCAGTGCTTTTTCTTTGCTCTTCTGGTCAAGTCATGTTCTTTGGTTTTACAAAAATGCTAAGGCTGTTTTCAGAGAAAACTTTATGTAAGGTTGGCAACTTTGTCAGTGGAGAGTAAAGTATAAATTTTGATGGCATCGGAAGTTGTAACAGATAAGAAGGTACAGCTCACATTATCACCATAAAGTTTTGCTTGTGTACAAGGTTCAAAATAACTACTTCTGTATTACAGATGTATTAAAATGGTGCAATAATTAAACTATCAAAGGTGTAGGAAAGGATTGTGGCCAAACAACGAAGTCTTAACAAATAACACTTTGTAACAAATGACCTTTAGTGTGCCTGTAGGCAATGCCTGCCAGACAGCGGTGATGCTGGTGCTTTATCTGTACCTGGAAAGTTAAGAGTATTCCCAAGAGGTCAGTTCTGTTCTGTTAGAAAAGGAGTTGGTATTTAACCCTGCACCTTATCATAAAGTAAGGGATCTTTGAGCCATCTTAAATGTTACTGAAGCATTGCAGCCAGTTCTGCTCTGCAGATGCTGTCAGGCAAAGTCCTCCCTCTTGTCTTTGGTTTACCCTTTCTAATAAAAACAGGAAATTTCTCATGCTTATATCAAGTTTATCTCCTGTTTGCATATTGCTATTTGGTGCTGCTCTTTGGAGCACTTTTTCTGCTTTTGCCTGCTGGTTCCAAGGAGTTTGGAATGGTACTTCTGTTTCCATGGTTGTGCTGCTGGTTATCTTTTGGAGATGAATGTACTAATCAGGCTGATAGCTTTGATGGTTTTTATTTGTTTTCACTATCCATGGCTGAAGATCACTCTGACTGGCCTGTGTGTCTTCAGCATGCCTATGCTGTGCATCTCCTGTGCTTTTATTAGCTCTGGTTTCTGAACTGTAACTGAATACTCATTTTAAGTTACATTAGCAGCAATACATGTTATTCCTCCATAAATGTCTGTTAACATCTGAACTCCTGTTTGTGAATGGCGTGTCTTGGTGATGCAGAATGCTTCCCAGTTTCCTCACTGTCAATTTTACTGGAACAACAACAAAAAAACCCTACAAAACAAGATAAACAACCCAGACACTGCATTTATTTTTTTTTTCCAGGAATAAAGCAACAAAAGAAAGAGATTCTGTTTCACACCACTAGTAACACATGTTAAGTGTTTGAAGGAATAATGTCCTGGAAAGCAGCAATAGGAAGTGAGGAGTACTTGCACCACTGTATGTTTTGAGCAGGTTCTTAAAGTGCAATGGGAGGTGCAGTGTCCAGATTGAAAATACTCCTTTTGTCATTCCTCCCCTCCGTGTTTAATAGAACTCATAATTTTAGCAGTTCAACTACTTGGATCACAGAACCCAAAATAGCAGCTTCTGTTCTTGTGTTGCAGTCATGGAAACAAACCCTGAGCAAGGAAAGTTCTGTTGGTTTGGTTTGGTTTTGTTGGAGGTCCTAATGATCCCTCCAGCTGGAATCAAAGCATGAGAAAGAGCTGGATTGGCAAAGGGTGGAGATTACAACAGGGAGACCAAGAAACCAAAACTGGAATTCTGGGAAAACCTGGGAGCCAGAGAAGGAAAAAAGTCAGGAGGAGTATTGCAGGAAGTAATAAATGCTAAGGAGTTGGACACTTGCAAGGAGTTGGTACAGGAGTAATGCACAGTTTGTGAGAATGAGAAGGTTAATGGAGTGAGGGAGATGTCTGGTGGTTACCCAGAGCAGAGGGGAGCAACTACATGTGATGGGGAAAGAAGACACCCTCAGAGATGCTGAAATCCAAGTGTCCCAAAAAGGGAGTTGGATTAAACTAAATGTTACTGAATATTCCAGGATATGCATTTTCAATTTTATCATTTTTATGCAAAATTATATTATTGAATTTCTACACTTAGTCAGTCTAGTGCCTCATTTATCATGTTGATGAATAGAAATTTACTTTGACATTGGTGTCAGGAGAAGTTAATGGTATACATGCCTCTACTGGAAGAAAATATTTTCAGTGTCTGTTTAAAAAAATGCTATATATGAAATGAATGAGAAATAAATGCTAGTTGTAACAAAAATAAATTGTCTCTTCCAAGGAAATAGTTCAACAGTTAATAGAGAACAGTACAACATTCAGAGACAAAACAGAATTTGCTCAAGATAAATACATAAAGAAGAAGAAAAAAAAGTAAGTGAATTTTAAAATGTGAAAAATACTTGGTAATTCCCTAAATTGGTGAGATTAAAATCAGACTATTACCATGTGTTTGTTACAGATATGAGGCAGTTATTACAATTGTGAAACCATCCACTCGCATCCTTTCAACCATGTATTATGCAAGGGAACCTGGAAAAATTAAGTGAGTCTTCATTTGTTTCATTTTCCAAATTATAGCAGAAAGATACTTTAATACTTTTTTAAATACATGTACTATACCACAGTAAATCATATTCACCTTTCTTCTCTTTTCTTTCCTGTGAATGTGAAGATTACAAGCAAATGAAAACTAATGATACAGAAAACTAATCAATATTGCAGCAAATAGGAGAACTCTTTGCATGCAGCACCAGTTTTTACCATTTCCCTATCACCACCACTTTGCTAATTACCTGTGCAGACAGAGGTTCTTTGCATTTTCAGAGGCATCTGTTACGTGCTTTGGCTGGTGGCACAATGTCTCTGCATTCTGGTTCAGTAATCAGAATAAACAGCCACTTACCAGACGCAAGAATTGTTGCCTTTAATGTGTTCAGGATTCAAAATCAGAAGTCTCCAGAGTTTAAAAACCTGTGGCTAGCTTCAGAGTCCAGAGTCAGAGGGGGCCATGACTGCAGAGATCTGGCCCTGTTGGATTGTCACTCACCTAAACTAAGAGATACATTATTACAGACATTAGAGGTGGACTGAGACACGATTTTTAATGTAGTAATAATAAAGCTAAGATGCTGAGATTTAAAATCTTCAAATACAGATTATTTAAGGCTTCTCAAACCTTTTTCTTTCTCCTTCCACCATCTCTGTCAGTTGGCTTTATTTTACTATTAAAGATTAGTTGTAATTTGTGTAGCTATCACTGAGTGTCTTCAGTGCACATGTTGGGTTTTGGTCCAGGGTTGCAGGTGGTGCAGGCTGCTGCAAAACAGGTGAAAATCACGCGGCATACATTCTTGGATCAGGAAATGTATGCATACCATTTGTTCTTTACAAAGCTGACATGTCAGAGAAAATCAAACAAAAGTGTCAAAAAGTATTTTGTCTGACTGGCACAGCACAAGATGTCTGCTTTGATACGTGCACCCAATTGCATATCCTACTTTTGCTTTTTCTGGCTGATTTCTTTTTGGCTCTAGTTCTAGTTCTTCTTCATTACCAGATGTTTAATTATAAGTTTCTGCATGGTCAGACTTCTGGTGAAGGTCACTGTTGCTCTTCCTGAAAATCTTCCTGTAATCCAACTCTTTTTGGCAGGCTCCTGAGCAGGTAGGCAATATCTCTAAGAAAACTTTGATGTGTGTTAAACCCCTCTTGTCTTCCAGCCACCTGAGATACGACACCCTGGCTCAGATGCTGACTTTGGGAAATATCCATGCTGGCAACAAGATGATTGTCATGGAAACGTGTGCAGGATTGGTGCTGGGGGCTGTGATGGAGAGAATGGGGGGTGAGTCACACCTTAGTCATGCCCACACCAAGGGAGACTGTCACACTGCGAAAAGGCAGGACTTCATAAGACTTCTTCAGCTTTTTAAATCTAGTTTTATCACCTCCAGCATTCAGAGAAAGACTTGCTTTTCCATTGGAGAAAGTTGCATTTTGCATCAGTTGGATTTATTTTTGAGTGCTTCAAGACTGTAAAAAAATTGAGAATTAAATTTTATATAATTGTTTATTTAGTTAATTTTTATTAAATTGGTAGTTTTATATGTAGAGCTGTTTTAACTCCTGTCTTAGCATAATGACATTGAGTTCAAAAAAAGCTGTAGGGAGCTTTTATGGAGATTCTTCCCAGACGCCTGGAAGTCCAAGAAAGTGAATGGCAGAAAGCAGGAATAGTACCACTGGAATTCAGACAGCACTGGAAATGTTGCCATTCCTCTTGTTCACTGCACCAGATTTAATGTGTATTTTGAAAATATGGGACATTTTCTTCAACATATTCTAGGAGAAGTTTAACTCCTGTTTTGTTTTTCAAACTCAGTTAATCAGTTTCATTATTCTAAGATACCAGAGTGAGGTGACAATTATATTCCAGAAGCCTGGAAAGGTAGGAAGTGTGATGTGACGTGCACACAGTTTGGGAAGCACACAGGCAACACAGCAACTTTTGGCCATAGGGCTACTTTTTGAAGTAAATACGATACAATTTCAGCTAACTATTAAAAAGTTATTTTTAGTGTGTTTAACATCTCACAGCTCTGCCTTTAGAGCCTGGATGTTGAAGAAATTCTTTGCCTACTAATGCTGTTTAGATTAACTTTTGGGTTTTATACAAGCAACTCCATAAATAAGTAACAGAAACTGTAGAAATTTTGTCTTTTAATTATTAAGTAAATTAGCTTTTTTTTTAACAGTTTGCCACTGCTTGTGTGTACTGAGCTAATCCTAAATACGTGTTTAATACACAAATATTCTGAGTTACCCTGTACTTTTGAGTTTCAGTAACTGTTGTCCTTTCAATAAAGGTTTTCTACCTTGAGACATATTTCCACAGGTTGTTAAACTTGATGGTTGGATTAGGAGCAGGCAGCTTACTTCCCTGGTCTTAAATGGACTCTCTATTTAAGCAAGTTTAAAATGTTAAGAATTCCATCTTTCCAATGTGCTTTGATTCTTTCCCTCCGATAGGCTATGGATCCATCATTCAGATGTACCCAGGAGGAGGACCTGTTAGAGCTGCCACCAGTTGTTTTGGATTTCCCAAACCTTTCTTTGATAATCTTCATGAATTTCCTCTCAGCAAAGTGCAGAGTCTCCTCTCTGGGACATTCACTACAGAGACTCTGCCTGCAGACCCTGAGGATAATGCACTGCTGGAAGAAGAAAGCAATGGATTGACTGAGGAGAAACAGAGTTCCCTACAGGAAACAGAGGAGGAACCAACTACTGAAGCAGCTATGGAGATTGGTCCAACAGAAGAGCAAGACACAATGGACATTAATGCTGAAAATGTAGAATTTAAAGAGAACAAGGAAAAAGAAAATAAAGAAAATGTAAGAATATTTATTGTGGCTGTTCAAGTTTCACAACATCCGTGTATATAAAATTCTGCTCTCTGACTCAGACCTGCTGAAATGCAGCTTATTCAGGTGTTAAAGTGGAACTCTGGAAGTTGTCTTTTGTCTTACATTAAGATTCAAAAAATGAAAATTCAGCCCATGCAATAATGATTCAATATATAATTACCAGTTAAAGTGCCAACTGTTTGTTTTGTTGTTCAAAGGTTCGGGAAAAGCAAATAAAACAGTGGGAGAGAAGAAAAAAGCTGATAGAAGCTGCTGCTCTGTTGAGAGAGAAGAATGCTGATGGGTGAGTCTGGTTAGAGCTGTCATAGTTTGGGAGTGATATTCCCCAATTTAGAGCTCCAACTGAACATCCCAGCCCATGGGGGCCATGGGATGGAGTAGAGAGCTGGGGACACAAAAGGTAAAGATCAGGGGTTGTGGTAAGAACAATTCACTGGAAACAGCAACGAGATAAGAAACAATCAGGAACAGCAATAGTGCTAATGACAGAGGCTACAGGACAAGCAAGAAAAACAAATGTCTCTTGGCCTTGGTTAGTTCTTCCCTGGTTGAGATTTTTCTCTTTTATTTAAAATGATCTTGAATGGCTTGAAATGATCTGAAAGTCAATTAATTATGAGCAAATATTAAAATAAAAATGAAAAAAAAATTATTCAAAGAAAAACAGAATCCAGGTAGAATCTAATATAAAATGACTGCCAAAAAACCACAGGACTCTAATTGGCAAAGTAGAACCTGAGGTTTTAGGTTTATTAAAGTGGAACTAAATTTGTTGTTCTGGGGTTTTTTATTTGGTTGCTTTGTTTTTAGAAGTTAATTTCTTTTTTACACAAGAAAAAACTTTATTTTACATGCTTTAGCTAGGGTCAGTTAGTCCCGAGGAACAATTTAGCACAAAGATTTAATATCATAAATTTAAAATAAATGCAATAAACACATTCCTAGAAATTCAGCCCCACAATTGTGTAAGAGCATTTGGTGGTTGTGACTTTTTCACTGTGTTCTTAGCAAATGCTGAAGTGATTCAAGTTAACCAAACAACATTAATTTAGTTACATTCACATTATTTCTTTTTCCTCCAAAGAATATTGGTTCACTGGGAATAAAGGTGTTCTGCTTGGATAAGTTTTACTGCACATTTACTGGTTATTTTTAAATGCATGTATATAATTTTTGGGTTTATTATTAGGAAATGTTTTAATTCATGCTCATTCATATACCTCATGTGCATGTAAGCGGTAGAATTTATACATGCGCAGAACCAGGTCATTCTGTGTTCTCCAAAGCAGTGAAATGGGCCAGGAGGTTTGTAAAAACTGCACATCTGCCTGGCAGTGCCTGTGGGTGTGACCATTGAGCTGCCTGAAGAGTGGCAGTGTTTGGGTCTGGTTTCACTGCTGCCTCCTGCACGCATCATTGTAATTAACGTCTGTGCATGATCTGGCAAAGGGAAAATTAATATTTGACTTCACTTGATATTTCCTTTTGTGTAAAATAGTACATTCAGTTGTTGATTGAGTTCAAGGAGGCCTGTTTGGTATTTGTCTCGTTTATTTGTTTTCAATCACTTTTATCCTCCTCTTGTCCTTTGTAATGTGTGAAAGCTGTAACAAATGAAATTCCTGAAGAGATGACTGATTCCCTGCTTCAGGAAGGCTTCATCATGTTGGGGGTGAAGAGAATTTATGGTGCCTGAGAGCACTGTCCCAGATGACTCAGCCATGACCCCTCTCTGCAGTCATCTGCATTTTATAGGCACTGTTCCTTTAGACCAAGTACCACAGGGTAACATAAAAAACTTGGCATGAAATAAAGAAGTGCTTCAAATTAATGACTCTGTACCTGAGTAGAAGCAGGCAGGGAAAGTAAGGGTTTGGTTTTGTTTTGCAGGAGAGAAGCAGGGAAAGGATAGGGGAAAGACTGGGACTTACTGGCAGAAAAAAGGAAAGCTGTTCATTAGGTGAAGGTGGGTACCAACTTCAGGAGAATTAATTCTTGCAGTCCTGAATTTAACAGTATTTATTACTGAATGTAGAAGATACTATTTCAGTAAAATTTCTATCTTCTGTGCTCGTGTGGTAAAACACTGTTTGTACTGGATCTGTTTGTTCAGTTCTTTTAATGAGAATTGAGGTCTGATGTTAGGCCACTGAGGGGGAAAAAGGAACATATTCATTGAGTATTTGGTATTCTTTTAAAGAAGACTTTAGAGATAGTCTATTACATTTTTCTGACACTATGAAAGCAGAAATTGGTTTGTAGATACTCCATGTGCTCAGAATTAGACACCTCCCTCCCTCTGTCCTTCCCTGCCTCTTCCTCCTCCCCTGTCACCCACTGCATTAATTTTGTGCCTGGCCAGGCTCCCTGCTGGCAGCAGTCTGTGCTGCCATATGAAAGAGCAGCATTTGATTTTACCCAGTCTCTCATCCCTCACTTCCCTTCCTGTAGTCTGGCAGAGCCCCTGGCAGTGCCAGTGCATCATTCCAAGCCTTGCAAGGCACAGTACAAGTCTTTCCTTTATGGCTTGCTTGGTTCATGATGGAACACAATTCTTTTGAGGTTTGCATTTGAAATGAATGGTCTGCAAGGCCATGGCTGGCAAACAACCAAAGTGGGAACAACTGGAAAAGAATTATCTCACTTCTTTATCTCTGTTGTGTTTAGAAAATTGAACATCAATTTTTACCTCCCTTTTGTCAGGCAAGTTTAACGCTGCTCTAGTGCTGCACATTCCCCTGGAGAACAACTGTTAATTGATGGGGCATCTCAGGTAGTCTCTCTACACTGGAGAAGTTTA
Organism: Dasyornis broadbenti; assembly: GCA_013397935.1. NCBI lineage: Eukaryota > Metazoa > Chordata > Aves > Passeriformes > Dasyornithidae > Dasyornis > Dasyornis broadbenti. The sequence continues at coordinate 810,334 of VZRN01006386.1, read as the reverse complement.
ATTAGCCCATCCTTTCTGCACAAGCACAACTTATTAACTAATTGACTAATCATCAACCATGTCTTACAATCTAGTTCAGCAGTGATTTTTTTTGGATTAAAACTGGAGACAGCTGTAGAGAATCTCAACCATCTGTAGATCCAAGTTATCCTACGTTGTTAAAATGAGGATGGAGAATAAAATATGAAGCCTTTAAGTTGCCAAGGACATAATTTATTTAAAAAAAAAAATTTAGTCATGCCTATTAAGGATTTGTTCTCTCTTTAAATATTCTTTTAATGTAAAACTATTTAATGAAGACTACTCAGTTGAAAGAGTCATGACTGAGGTTACATTCTAAGCAACATTTGGCAGTCACAAAATTTAAATTGTGTTTGGAAATGGTCTTGGGGCTGACCAAGCAGCCTTCAGTTTCATAGGTTGAAAGAATTTTTGTGAAGCCCAAGACAGCTGAAGTGAGTGCTCCTGCAATGCAATTCAATATTCTGTACTTTGGGGAGCAAGTGCCTCAGCCTCTTAATTATGGCGGTAGGAAGTCATGATCTGTTTTTATATTTCGGGAGTTGTCAGAGCAATGAAAACATGCTGATGAGACATTTTTAAGCTGTAATTGATTGCTGTGCTAAGTGGGAGGAAATGTCACTTGATGAGTAGGTTTCAGAAGCAGAAAACTAATGAGCATGAAACTTCTCTTGCAGCTTAATTGTAGCCAGCAAGTTTCATCCCACACCCTTGTTACTTTGTTTATTGGACTTTGTCGCTCCCTCAAGGCCTTTTGTTGTCTACTGCCAGTATAAAGAGGTAAATCAAGATGTTACTTCAGCTGTTACAGTTCAAGTTTGATGCTATTCTGCTGTAAAACCTCCTCTTTGTTTTTTTTTAAGCCATTATTAGAATGTTACACCAAGCTGAGAGAAAGAGGTGGAGTCATTAACCTGAAGCTGTCTGAAACGTGGCTACGGAACTACCAGGTAAGGATGGCAGTAAGGGGCTGCCAAAACCACGGGAATACTTGGGAGCAAAATACTCCCTGAAAATAGAGGAGGGTTTGGCCTGACTGAAACAATGTATCAGCTCAGGCATTTGTTCTGCCTGAGAGCGGTGGGTGTTCTGAAAGAGTTTAATGCTTCATTGTAGCAATTTCAAATGGAAGACTTTACTTTCGTACAAAGCATTTCATTAAACATTTGCTGAATATTTGTACCAAAGGGACAGTGTTAATAATTCCCAGATGCCTACACAAGGTGGGCCTGAGAAGCGTCCCTGTGTCTGGCTGCTGTGAGAACAGCACTGGAGTGTCCTGGACACAGGTGAAACCTCTGAGACCTGCAGTGGCACTCAGGGCAAGGAGGAAGCACAGCTGAAGAGAGAGTGTAATGTGGCTGAAAGGGATGGCTCAGTGCTGTGTCTGACCTTAAGGGTGGCTGCAGAACGGTCATAGGGACAGAGCTGGGAATCACAAAATTACTTCAGGCTGGTTTGTGGAGCAGCTGTGGTTTCTTGCAAAGTACCTCACTTCTGAGCTCATAATAGCACTGCCATGTGTCTCAAACCTTGGCTTTATAATTTTGCTGGCAATGCCATGAAGAAGTAACCAGCGAGGCAGCAGCCTGTGTTATTATGGATTTTGATAACTGGATTTTCATCTGCAAATACTTTAAAGATAAATACACTTCCCAAATGGCTGTTTGTTGTTGTGGCTGGGAAAAAAAATTTACATCCTATTCTGTAAGCTGAAATTGCACAACATGATGTGCACATAGAGAGTGGATTTTTACAGGTTGTGGCGTGTGGTTTGTTGTTATTGTTTGTTTGTTTTAAAGGTTTTACCAGATCGAAGCCATCCAAAGCTGACCATGAGTGGAGGTGGAGGGTACCTCCTGTCTGGCATCACTGTTGTCTTGGATAAGGGCAAATCTGATTCCAGTAATTCAGAAGCACTGAAGATGGAGGAGCCATCATCTAAAAGATGCAAACTTCAAGACCTTCCGTGTTAACATCTGAAGAATTGATTTGTGGTTTAGATCTCAGGAGTCTTAGTGAAATAACAAGTCGTTTTCTGTGGTGTTGACAGCACAGGGCTGTGCCTGTCGTGCATCTGTCAGAAAAAGCAGCAGAACTGCAGGGGAGGGAGGATTGTCCTGCTCCTTAGCTGTTCCCATCATCTGAATGGGAAGGAAAACCCTTGGGAGCAAATATCCCACGGCACTCACAGGAACTTCAAGAAGAGAAGATCAAGCCTCGGTAAAGATATTCTGTTTGTTTGTTGCCAAATCTGAATATCATGTAGTTTTTTAAAAGGTCCGAATCAACACATCCAAATTAGCTTTCCATACTTCCAGAAAGGCATAAGAGGATTCTCCTATTTATTCCACGTGGTGATCTGCTCCCACTTGGGACACAGAACTCAGCTATTTTCAGTAATTTAAGAAAATACAATGAGCAGCAAAAATCATACCTTTTTTCCCCAAAGGAACAATATAAAGAGAAAACTAATACTAGACATGACCCCATGCTTACAGCATCACTCCATGTTTTCCTGAAATAAATACAGAAGAGAAAGTGCATGTTCTTAAATTAAAATACTAAATATTTAAACAGAATGTCTCTATTAGTATTGTCTGTCATTTTCCTGAGAGTTGCTGTGTGTTTTTAAGATATTACTATTTTGAGAACTGCTGTATGTGTATATATATTTATTCTACTGTTGGATCTTTCAGATGTCTGGCTTTTTTTATTAATATTTTTTAACTTTGCATTTGCCATTTCAATTAAACTACAGGGTGTTTTCCCTAATGAGATTTATCTTCTTACTTTTCCCTCCTTTTAGAAATAAAAAGATCTAGCATAGGCTTTAAGAGGACAAATACTCTGCTGGGTGCCCCCAGTGGAAGCTCGTAGGGCCAGGAGGGCTTGGCTTCCATTCTGGAACTCCCTCACTGATATCCAGACTAACTGGACAGACTCTGGAGCTTTGAGGTCAAGTAATCAGACTTGATAAGGCTGTAATATTCAGTATTTTGATAAAGTAATGCTTTTTCAGGGCATCATTAGCTCAAAACAGGGGTTTTATTTTGTGTAAAGAAGCAGTTAGGAGAGCAGGTACACTACAGCTTCACATTTTATCTACCATGCTTTTTGTAAACTTCCCAGTGTTGTTTTTCTACTTTTATGGAAAGTTTCTCTTCTCTCTTTTCTTCTCCTACTTATGTGAAACACCAGTAAATGGAGAGGATGTAGACTTCACCATCTCTGCATTCCAGATGGCTGCTTATCCTAGACACTGTGACAATAAAAACAGTAACATGGGGAAAAACAGATTTGCTTAATAGATTAGTTTGAGAAATAAACCATGTTGGAACACCTGAAGAGTTAATTGAGCCAAATTGGCTACATTTTATCACCATTGACACTGACATAGTCTTAACACTGAATCCTAGTTTTCAAATGTGCCGTAATCCTTGTTAAGTGCAGTGAAAAACAGCGAGGAAACAAGATATAAATCATTATTGAGATTTCAAATTCCTTCTTCCTTTTCATGCTTATGCAAACTGGTAAACAAAATCCACAGGTGGGCTCCTTGTAACTTTGAAAAGCTATTGGTGAAGCACCAGTATTTTGTGCACAACCTGACACAGCTCACTTTGAGATAACCCCATCAGTCACATACACAAGGAGAAGGTTTGGTCCAAGATCAATGGTTTTTATTATTGCAAACTCAGACAAATATATTCCTGAAGAACACTTAACACAATCTCCAAAAGCATATTAAAAATACCTGCCCACATGAAAGGTTATATTACTAAAATTCATGCCATTCAGGTCTCAGGAGCATAACAGCAAATTAAAGACACTTTCAGCTGTGTTAATCACTACACGAGAGTGGACAGTGAATAGAATTTCCTGGGTTTAGGGCAAACAACAATCCAGTGGCAGTGAATTTACCACAAAATACAGGTATTGCGAGGACACTTTCAGCCTCTCCTGAGGCTGTTAATCTTCTCTGCTATGTTCTGCAGCTCCAGATCCATGGTGGCCAAGTTTTCCAGCTCCTTTTCCTGTGAAAACATAGAGTGCTTTACACATCATTACAACACAAAAAGTTGGGAAACGTTTTGTGCCACGGAAATGAGAGAATAGGCCATTTCTAAGGCAGATTCTGTCCCACCACTTCCCAGTCCCTGAACAGTGGGGGTGTTAACACCAGTGCTGCTCATTTTTGGGACATTGGTGCAATTTCCTGCTTTGGACTGAATTGAGGCTGGGGAAAGCATCAAAATTTTAATTCTGAGCCCTGGCCCTAATTGCAGCCTCATCTTTGCAGGTCTAAAGCACCATTATCCAGTGGTGGCCTGCCGTGTCACAGCTGCTGTCCTTGGGGCTTAGGTGAGGGTCCCTGGGAGGTCACACAGCGAGCACAGTGTGCAGCAAGGGGCACATCTCAGCCACACAGAGCAGGAGAAGCTTGATGCAGCCCATTCTTTGATGGGCTATGATGACTTGATAACACCACTTAACATCTGTATAAATCAGTGTCCAGCCTCCACTGCTCCCAGCACAGCCTTGTGCAATGCACAGGTACAGTGACACACATGAGGAGGATCTGGCTGATGGGATCCAACTGATGGGTGTAGGCTCAGTTTTCCTGGATACCAGAGCAGAATGGCAAGTCCAACAAAAAAAGGAGGATTCACTGCGTGTGAACACCACACACAAATTGGACTTACAGGTGCAAGTCAGGTTCTGCTCTGCAATTCTAGCTGGGAAGTCAGTGGACAGCTCATTTCACTGTGAACACCCAACTCCCTTTTCAGCTCTGTATTTTAAACAGCCTGACAGACCAAGTGGTTCTCATCAGTTACCCCTCTGCTCCTGCTGCAATGGCACTTTTGTTTTATCAGTGTGTAAGAGCCCAGAGGGAGAAGCAAGGCCCAAAGAGGAATAAACGCTTTCCCTTCCTGTCTTGCAGCTGACAGAAGCTGTGTCTTTATCTCACAAACTGTGCCCTGGGGTAGGTCACTGAACTCAAAGTTCCACTGTTCAAAGAAAGCAAATTTTTAAATCACTGAAGATCTACTCTCAAAATGTGACTTAATCTTGTTTGTGTTTTTCCATGCCCAGATTCCCAGCTGCCTTGGGAATGGATTAGGAAGTGTGCTCCCTCTAGCTTTTCAGAGAAACTGCTATCCACATACCTCCTCTTCTGTCAGGGCCCTTTGGCTTAGACTCCTTCTGTCGTTCCCAGTTACGTGATGTTTCTTCAGGTCTTCTCCAGAGCTGTACAGCTCTGGGAATTCAGCTGACTTCTTCCTGTAGTTCAGAAGTTGTGCAAGTTGATCCATCTTGTTGTACTGCCTTCCCACATCATATCTGTTCGTTTTGCCAGGATTCCTCTTCTCGGTGCGCCTGTGGTTCAGAGCACTCTGCATTTGCTTTTCTGACCACCAGTCATAGTCATTATACTCAGGGAAGAGACTCTTCTCACTCAGGGCAGGCCTGCCTTCCTCTCTGCCCTCCAGAAACTGCTCCCCTGCATTGTCCTTTTTGTCCAAGTGCCGGCTTTTCCACCACAGCAGGGGGTAGAAAGGCCTGTAGGACGCTGCAGTTCTCTTCTCTTTCTCTGCAGGGAGATGGCTTCTGTACTCTTCCCTCTCTGCATATCTTTCCTCCTCTTCATTTTCCACCTGGTCACTGCTATGATGCTTCTTTTCCACCTCCTCCTCCTCCAGGCTGTCCTCAGTGCTGTAGTGCCTCCTGGCCTGCCCCTTGCGCTCTCGTGCATAAGCCTTCTGTGACCCTTCCTCTTCCTTGTTCCATAGGTGAGATGTCCCTCCAGCACGATGCTGCTTCTCCTTGCTGAGATACCTGTCCAGCTCTTCCTCATTTTCATCTGCAAGGTACATCCTCCCCTCAGAATGGTGTGATCCATCGTGGTGTCTCCTCTCCTCATGCCACTTCTCATTGCTTTCCTCACTGTGGTGATGCCTCTTGTTTCCCTCTTCCCTGCTCTCCTGGCTCTGCTGCCAGCTGTGTCTGTGCTCCTCACTGCCCTGCTCTGCAGGCCTCTCCTCCTGCAGCTCCACAGGCCCACGCCTCCCAGGATAGCCACCCTTCTCCTCAGACTCTTCCTGATGTTTCTGACGGCGGTTCCACTGCTCCCAGAGATTGGCCTCCCCTGGGTGTGATCCCCCAGCTGGCTCCTCTCTCTCACCACCACGGCCCCTCTTCTCTTCATAGGAGTCACCTGCTCTGTGCTTCCCATGATGATGTTTGGGTTTGTAGGGTTGCTTTTCCTCCTCTGTTTCTTCACTCTCCTCAGATTCTTCACGCTCCTGCTGGTGGGAGAAATCACGTTCCTGAGACTCATGGTGGTATTTCTCACTCCTTCCTTCCTCTCCCTCGTCACCTTCCTGGATTTGTTTGTAAGGGCTCTGCATTCCCTCCTCCAAGTGCCAGCGGCCCTTGGAGCTCTGATCATTCCCACCATGGAAGTCCTCTGTGCTCAGGCCCTCAGAGTGGGACTTCTTGTTGAGAACAGCAGCCTCTACATCTTCACAACACTCACCCTCTTTGCTTTCCTCTTCACTGTGGTAATTCTCCTCCTCTCTCCCAATTTCCTGATAGTGCTTTTTAACTTCTGTGTGAAGTGTCTCATCTTGAGCAGGTGTGTGGTGTCCAACCTCCTCTTCCTGGTTTTTACCTTCCTCATGAGCCAGTTTCCCCTCATCACCTCCTTCCACGTACTTTTTGGATTCCTCTTCTGCCTGGCTTTGCCCTTTCTCCATGCTCCCAGTAGGATGTTTGTCATTCTCTCCTGGGTCTTTGGGATGCCTCACTTCAGGTTCTTTCTTTTCACTTCTCTCTCTGTCATTTCTATCACCTACAATAACAAAAGCAGCACTAAGGAGTAATCCAACCCTTCACTGCAGTGTTATTTCAAAGACATAACTGGCTTCCCAAAGTACCAAGGAAAATTGGACAGAATTGATTTCTTAATTCTGTTTTTAAAATCAGTAGTTTGCTACTATTTTGTATGATTGCCTGGAAAAGGATGAACTAACTTCCACATAATTAGGCATTTTAAAAGTTCCCCTGGAACCTCCCAAATATTTTTTTGGCTTCTCTGGCTTTTTTGTGATCACATTTTTAGTATTGAATTAAGCTAGCTCTCATTCCCATTAAAAACCAATGGGATCCGGCATTGTGTTCAGTTCTTTGAATGTCGGGCCCTGCCCATTACAGATGTTTATTCACAATATGAAGACAACCATCTATTTCAAGATACTCAAAAACAATGGGAGCTTTTAGCAAATTAAAAAAGTTTTTAAAAATTGACTGAAAAAAAAATAAAAGAAATGTGATGCTTTGCAAAGTTATGCTTCATCTTCTCAGGCTACCTGAAGAGTTTGTCAAGTCCTCTCAGACTCTCCAGGTGGTTTAAGGAGAGAGCCACAAGTGTCAGCCAGGAATCCCTGACGATTCCCAGGTCAGGCTGTTTGTTCTCTGAGCGAGACAGACTGAACAGAAGGAAACCAGAATTTTGACACTGAAATTTGGAGGTACCAGTTTCACACAGGCTGAAATAACGGTTCACCAGCTCCAACACCAGAGGGAAGCCATGCACCAAATTCCTTTCATAAGTTCAGGTAATGTTGTACTTACTTTTCTTCAGGATTTCTTTGCATTCAGGATTAATGGGGGGTGCATTTGGCTTAGACAGAGCATTGGACAGAACCTCCACTATGCACCGGGTTATCTGCAAGAGCCAAAACAGGAGAAAAAAATCCTCATGGCAAAAATGGAAATTTTACTTCTGACCCAGCTGGTAGAAAAGCTTGTTTGATGTTAGAATTCAGGCTACTATTAATGAGTTTTGCGTAATCCTGTGCATTTGGGCTTTGCTCCTTGCTCCCATAGCAGTAAGAAGAGAACAGGCATAAGGTGTTTTTATATCCCCTTTTGTTTGCAGAGGTAACAGGCTCTTTTTGTACCTTTTTAAATATTAAACACCCTACTCACACAAAGGAGAGTCAAACAACATGTGGTAACACACCCTATCAAATAAACAAACAACAAAACACACATTCAAATGATGAGGATTATCCCGTAGGATCTGTCCAAATAAGGATGCTGCACAGGCAGTTTGGATTGCCAATAAACTAAAACACCTCCATGTCCTCTGTAAGGGATACACCTCCACACCTTCCCTCGTGTGTGTGCTCTAAGCCCTGCTGCTTGTTAGCATTGAACATTCAACTGAATCTGAATTGTCTGGAAGCAGAGAAAATGGATTGATTTAGGAAAGTCACACAATATACTCTAATTCTAAGCACTGCCAAAAGTAGCTCCTCTGTATAAAATGATTTTCAAGTGCTGAAGCTGTTGGTGTGAACAAGTGCTCTGCTTGCTGGGGGTACAAGAGCCTCAGGTTGACAATCCGTGGGGATGACTGGGAGGAGACAATAAAACATTTATAGAGTCATTTGTCTTTTAACCATTTTTGGTTATTACCAGGCGTTTACCAATCTAAATGATCACAGTAACAACCAGTGCAGGGGGGCTGGTGTCAGGTTAAAGGGTCTGAGAGCAGCTGATGGCGTTTATTTACTCACACAGGGTAAGATCTCTTTCTAAAGCAGGAGATGAAGGACTGCATTAGGAAGTCCGTTACACAGTTGGTAACTGTAGATATTTCACCTTTCCTCCAAGCTGTCACCTCCCTGTTTACAGTACAGTAACAGGCACTGTGTAATATTTCAGATCACTTTTCAAGCAGCTGTACAATGCAGAGTTTCACAGGTACCACACTGACACAAGAGCCAGCTCCCATTTCCACCAAATGCAGGCAGGCATCTCCTGAGAGCTAAATGCACTCTGAGTTTCCGAGTTCCACTTCAGACATGAGCTTTTAAAAATTTACCCTTACAAAAAAAGTAAAGCATTACCCTGAGAGTTTAAAGACAAAACATGGAGAACACATCGCTGATATTTTCTGAGGTTGGTTTGACAAGCAGCTACTCACCAGTTCTTCGGTATGGTCTTTTTCCACTGGAACTACACTGGCACCTGCAAGAAAAAAAATCAATTATTACACTCATTAATACAAGCAACACTGACAGGAGTCCTTGGCCAAATTGGTCTAATGAGACAGCTTGAGTTTTGGGTTGGCCTGTCACTAAATCAGGCACATCCCACATCAAATCTTTCCTTATTCGGATGGAAAAGCCATGTGAAATTGCAGTACAGCATGAGAGATGAGGCATGGTAACACTTCTAGCACTAAAATAATATACACCAAAAATAATCCCACCCACAAAAAAATCCAACACCAAAGAAAGCCATGCTTAAATTCCAAAATGGAACATTACTGCAAATCAGGTCCTTATGTAGTTGTACCTGTTTGATGGTTAAAAAAAATAAAAAGTCAAAACCAACAAGCAAGGCCTGTTTGCACCCCAAGAACCTTCCAGCTTCTTGAAGAAGCTCTAGGTGCACCCCCTGCCAACAGGAAACCATTCTTCAGGACTTTAAAGCAGCTACTGTCCCAACCCTGCTGGAGAAATCCTGTCTCACTTGGAGGTGGCTCCTGGATGGAAGGAGAGAGCCAGAAGGGACAGGAAAATTTCCATTCACTGAGCAGTCCATTATCACTCCAAGACATACGCAAAAAAACCCCAAATCTCAGTGGAAAACTACTCTGGAATGAAGCAGTACAACTATCCCCCCCCTCTGTCCTGAGGACATGTGGGGTAACTCACACTTCCTTACACGAGTTCTATTGAACCTGGGCCAAGGTATTTGCTTTTGGAAAGGAGCTACTGCCAATAAAATCTCTGTGCTGCCTTATTTTGCCATCACTGCTGCAAGGTCTCCAGCTGGTTAATGAGCTTGGCTGCTGTGTGTTATTAATAAACTGTGTCAATTCCCATCCACCTGGAGATTTCTAGGAGCGAAGTTAAGCACCTCTGCCAGCTACACAGGAGTGTGTGGAAGCAGGGCCTGTTGTATCCTGCCTTTGCAGAGCCCCCACATAGTGCAGAATCACAGCACACAAACACACAGCTTGGGGTACAGCCCTGAAGTCCTTACACGGGTCAGGAGAGTCCTAAATACAACTATCACCTCTCTCTGGCTGGGTCAGTGAGAGACCTGAAATAGGTGAGCACAAAGCACACCATGTAGATAAAGAAGGTCAGTTTTACCTTAAAACGTCAGGAAAATGAACACTGCCCCAAGGAGGACGGGAGCATTGCACTATTTAAAGCAACACAACCTTTATTCTCTGTGCTTGCAGAGGAAGCAGACATCCCCTGGAGCACTGACTCTGTATAATAGCTGAACATCATACAATAATAACTCTGGATATTCCTATTATCCTCTCCTTCTGCTCCCCCAAACACATATGTAGGGATGTGCTTCTCCAGCCCTCATCCCTTCCCTGCGTATACAAGTGCCATCAGAGACGGGAACCCACACAAGGATAGCACAGAAGGGATTCCCCTAAAATAGCACTGCATCCCTCCCCCAGCATTCCCCCAGAGTGCCAGGTGGTGTGTGAGGGGAGATGATGCTGCACAGAGCCAACCCTCTCCCCCGTCTCTGGCGTTCAGCACTGACTGAGGCAGGCTGCGAGCTCCTTTACTAACCCAGTATGCAAATAACGATCACACTGCTGCAGCCCAACCTGCTGCATGCACATAGAAGGATGTACATACATGGAGGCAGGAGACAAAGAGACAAAGCCCTTTGTACTAAAAAGATGTTATCCATAAAAAGACATTCTCTCAATCCCACAGGTGTTGGAGATGCTGGTCTTACAGCAGGAGCTGCTCCCAGCCGCCACTCATATGTAAGCACAGGTATGAGCCCCTTCACTGCCTCTTCCTGGGGAGGCTCCTCTGCTCCTCCAGCCCCTGAGAAAGCCTGACAGGCACCAGAGCAAATGCCCGATTTTGTCCTTTTACTGATGCAGCCACAGCACATCTCCTGTGAGTGACACCTGGGTGATGTGATAAAGCACAGAGGAGACAAACTCCTGGATGTCTTTTGCTACTTCAGGCCACCCCCTGAGTGCTGGCAGCGGCACAGGAATACAAAGCCAGTTGTACTCACTGCCGTTGCTGTGTCATTCAAAAGCTCACAAGTGCTTGGTTAGCAGTGAAAGCCAACACGAACAAAGAGGGAGCATCATAACAACGTCAGAACCACCAAATGGCATTGGACATATGTCATATTAACCTGCCTGGAGAAACCGAATGAGCCTCCAATCCATGCCAGAGCCTGAAATAACACATTGAGGCAGCTGCTCTGCCAGGGCTGAGCCAGGAAGGCAGCAGGGAGCCAGCAATGCCCCACTTTCCACACGTGCTGGCAGTGCCAGCCCATGCCAGCTGGCAAGAGCTCCCTTGGGGCCACCTGCCACCTGAAGGTGCTGGCCAACACAGCTGCCTCCCTCTCCACATGTGCTCAGGAGGGGTGAGGCCACCACCCTGACAAAGACAGCAGGGTGAGGCAGCAGGGCACCCACACATGGGCTTGCAGGAACACAGCAGACGGGACCACTGCGGGGCTCCACAGCAAAGTCAGAGCACGTGCCAGTGTGGGAACCTTGCACCTGAACACACAGAAAAAACAAACCACAGCCCCGCAAAGCAAAGCCCTGGGTCTGCTTTACCTTCCTGAACCAAGTCTGCCCAGGCAGTTATGATTACATTATTTGATTTTGCCTAAGCGCTGAGAGTTGATGAATATCATGAAAAATGATAATAAATGCAGGACAAATTCACACGTTTTTTGCTTGCATCTCCAAGATTAGAACAGATCTTCGGGTGGGTCCCTGATGAAATCCCCACATGGCTTTGTTGCATCAATGCAGATGACTCAGTGAAGCGTCATTCCTCATCAAAATGTCACACAGTGTCTTCCTAGGCAGGATCACTGAAATTTTGGTATACTGATTTGCAGGAGCACTAGAAAGTTCTTGAAGTTAATGTTTCACTGATTCAACATTTGAAAGCAAGACAGCCACAAAAGATGTAAAGAAGTACCTGATCTATTTGATGGTATAAACAGGAAACAATATTTGGTAAAAAATCCCCATAGAATCTATGGTGCAAGGGTGGTGAGCTTCTTTGTGCTGGGGTCTCTCCCCCCCATATTCCACCCTCCCTCTTTGATTTCAATAAAGGCACCTGAAGGCGGTCAACTTCCTTACAGTCTCTGTATAAGTCCCAGAAGTGTGGAGACTTCTAATAGACCTAAAGCCAAAATACTCAACCCAGAATGACACCAACTCTTTCAAGCAATGATGTAAGTAGACATAAAAACACTACAGAGCCAAGCCATCACCTCATTCTATTGTCTTTAAGGTTCATTTCACAGTGGGGTTTAATTTTTAATGCTGCGTGCAAAAAAACTAAGAAATCCTGATAGTTAAAGCTGCAGAGCCGCTACTTTCCCACCACCTCCCAGCATCAAGCACCGGGCTGGCCAAAATCCAGCGGTACCCTTGTAACGAAACGACACCGAGAACTCTTTGTGCAAAGACGCTGTACTGGGATAAAAATCAAGGCGGAACAGCCGAGGAGCCCTCGCCCAGCGTCATCCCCACACCCCGGCCCCACCGCCCTGTCCCGAGGGACGACCCCGGGCTGTGGGTCCCGCATCCGCCGTCGCCTCCATCCCTCCACCGCTGGATGGAGGGAGCCCCTCCATCGCTCCACCGCTCCCCGCGCCCGCTGGGGCTGTTCCCTGGCAGTTCCGCCGCCTTTCCCAGCGTTCTGCCGGCGGGATGTGCCCGTGCCCCGCTCACCTGCCAGGGCGGCGGCCGCCAGGAGGGCGAGCAGCGCCCGCGGCCCCATGCTCGGCTCGGCTGCGCTGGGCTCGGCTCGGCGGCTCAGCGCGGTTTAAAAGGGGAGTGGGGGCGGAGGAGACGGGTGGGGGGCCCCGCCGGGAGCTGCGTCACTGCGAGCCCCCGGGGGCGGTGCCGCCGCCGCCCCCGCGCCCTCCCCCCGCGGCCCGGGACCCGCTCGGCCCCGGCAGCCCCCTCCCCTCCAGAGCGGGGCAACTTTCTCAGAGGCTGGGCAAGCCGAGCGCATTTTTCCTTCCCTGGCAACTACCGCAGCCGTCCTTCCTGCCCTCCGCCTCATACTTCCGAGACCCCTGCACATCCCCACGCCCCACCGTGCCTCAGGAAAGGGGGAAAGCAGGAAAGGGGGAAAGCGGGAAAGTGGAGCTTCTCCGCCTCTTTCTCCAGCTCGGAGGATGCGGTATCATCCTTAGGTCTTTCCCACAGTCAGAGGATGCCGCCGAGCCTCTGCCTACAGGGCGGAGGTGCGGTAACCCATCCCTCTTAAACAGCTTCCACAAGAAATCACCGCTGCGCTTCCACATCCATTTCCGATCAAAGCTTCTTCAGGTGCTGCAGCAGCCTTTCCTTCTTCCAAGGTTTTTGTCCCTTCCCCTCCTCTCACAGCCTCTCCCCACACAGCAAACCCAGAGCGACTGGGAAGCAATCCCGGTACTTATGTCACCTGGTGAGGGAATGACACGCAGCATTCCCCAAGAGTTCTACCAGAGAAATCACTGCTCTCAGCAGCCACCTCCCCAGGCAAACCTCTTATTTACTGTGATGACGCTCTGGGGAGCCAGAGGAAGCCTACAGAGATCAAGTTTTACATCTTTCTTTTAACAGCCCCCGCTGTCCCAATTAGTCCTTAGCGGAATAAAAGGCTTAAATGACAGGTTACAACGAGGTCTTCATAGAGGAAGCCTGAATGTTCCACACAGTTCCCTCCACAGCCAGGCAAAGACCTGAACTCCTTTTGGTTTTCATTAATCCTCGGAGGGCCATCTCCAATTTATGTATGTTCTCAGCTTTCTTTTTTGTTTGTCCTCAGAGCCAAGCAGATGGCCCTCTAATTGCCAGCGTTCCTGGAGGACAATAGATCTATACATCAAGTTGGCAGTTCCCCCTCTACCATTATTCTATTGTCCATTAACAAGGCCAGGCTGCTATAACCATAGAGCCTTTAAACATAGAAAACAGCACACAAGCACAGGGCTCCAATTAAACTTACATGCAGTTTCACTGGTGCATAAAGGAAGCAGGAATTCCAGCTTCACTCGAAGGCTGTTTCAGGAGACAGCATGGGATGCCAGGAGGCAAAGCCAGACACCTTGTTCACCTTACATCCAGTTTGCAATTTCTGCAAAATAACAGAATCCCGTTACCTGGCCAGCATGGAAGGCAAATCATCTGCAACATCTCCTCCCAATCTCACCCTCCTGCATGCTACTCCTGTATTGCCCATGCCAGCTCCAGCTTCGCAGGCAGATGCTTCTTTGGAAATCTCCAGCCTTGGCTTTGGGAAGTCCAGAGCCTGATTCAAAAGACTGACCAATTTCCCTGGCTCCAAGGTCCCCGCATCCTCCCGTCTGTGTGAGGATTCAGCCTGGCCTCAACTTCCTCAGCTGCTCATGAGAAAGAATTTTAAGTGAAACATTTGCCTTTCGTGTGTTTTCTGCTTCTGCAGACATATAAATAGCATGTTTTGCCATCAGTTACATCAGGGTCTACTTGAGAGCACCTTCACACCTTCAGATTTGGTCAGATTCGAGGTTACAAAGATTTGCAAGTGTTGCAGGAGGTCTGTGACAAGAGCAGGATGGACTATTCTATCTTCAGGGTACGATTCCAGAACAGGATCCCACAGACTTTTCTGCCAACACTGGAACACCAGAGCATCCAAGCTTCTTGCCCCCAGTTAATTAAGTCAGCCTCTGTTTTCAAAGCAATGTTGCTTCACAATGGATTTTTACACCCAGGTATCAGCTGGGATGAGTTTCTCTGCAGATCAGGAGAGAGCTGTGACTGCATTAAATCAGGATTACTGCAGGCAGATGCACATTTCACTTGATCAGTTGTGAGCGGCACACCCCAACCTCCTTTCTCAGATGTGTCAGTACTCTGATCGCAGTGATATACACGCCTCACAATGTTGTGACAATCTATTGCTCTATGAATAAACAGTATTTATCCTGTGGGATTCTCTCAAATACAAATGCTTTAAAAAAAATTACACATTTGGCTCATGCTAGAAGCTGGAACTTCAAAGGATGACAAGCAAATTTCTGTGCCTGAGCTCCTTCTAAATTGAGAGGAGACTACATGAGGAATATGAAGATTGCTCTTCTAATTAGATGTGCTAGTGGGGATTATCTCCATTCTGGGATGCCAATTAGTTTTCATGGCATTAAAATACTGCAGCCCATTTAATGAACAAACTCCTCTCTTCCATTCAGAGGACAGGTCTGGAGAAAGACAATTGAATAGGAAAAGCCAGACACCATCCATCCAGTTTCATTGACAGCAACCAAAATCCTTTCAGAAACCTTGTCATATGCAGTGCTCATTGCAACATAAAGAATAATGGAGCTGCACAGCTGCTTTGGCTCTGCTGCTGTTCTACATCACCCTTCACATATATTTACCCACAGGTCACTAATTCCAGCTGTTACAGTGGCTCCAAGAGTTAAACACCGCTCCAGGAACTGAGTCAGCATCTTAGTAACTCTACAATGAGTCAGGTTCAGGTGCCTCTTTATTCATATAGTGACAGACTTCAGAAGAATTAAAATCCATCAGCCACATCCACTGGAGAGGGAACAGGCCAGTGCTCAGCTGGATCTCATCAGCACTGCGTCCAACAGCGTCTGCTGGAGCTGAATCCATTGGAGATGAAACAATACTGATATTAAATCAGCCAAAATGCTTCTAAGCGCACCTGTGTTTGGGTGAATCAGGCTGGTACAGTTTGTTACTTGTAATGGGGGGCCAATCTGCACATTTTGCTTTAGTCTCTCTGACATCCAAAGCCCAGTAGTGATAAAAAATGTACCCTCAGAGTAGAGCTGAGCCTATGGGATGCAAATCACCTGAATGTATCAAGATATAAACCCACCTAATTCTGTATGTATACAATTACCAGCTCCTGATTTAAATCCAAAATGCACAGCTTTTGCCTCCACTGATACATTTTTGGGTCATTCTCCCACGGAAGTGAAACATGACTGCCACCACCTGTGGCCTTAGCATTGACGGTACCAACGAACTGCCCAGCAAACTGAGCTCCAGCTGAGAGACAGAGGAGCTGTGAAGAACCCTGTGTGGTACAGATGGGTGATTACTGTAGCATGGGCAAATACCGTTTTCTTCCTTTCTGTATTTATATAGCACCCTGCACTGTGGGGTTTTGTCCATGCCACATGCTCTTAGGCAGTGTCACTGCTAGTTTTCAGTGTCAAAGACTTCCTTCACAAAAAATTCAAAGAATTTACAGGGTGTTTTTGCTTGAGAACCTTAAAAGTTCAGTCCAACTCTTCTTGAAGTCTTTCTAGGTCTTCTTCAAAAAAAAAAAAAAACAAAAAAGCAGATTTTGTTCACTTGTAAACTTCTCTTCCATGCAGGATCCTTCTGGCTCCTGCTTTTCAGTGATGTATCTATTCCACAGAAATAAGGTCAAATATTATATGGCCAAACTAAAAAGAGGTTTAAAATATGCCTGCAGTGCATGTCATAACTGTCAAGTGATATCAAAAATACATGCACAGACTCTGCTCTGGTCTTCTGGAAAAAGCCCTGTGCTAGCTGATATATTGGGGCTTCTGGATACGCTCACAGGCTACAGAATGAAAAAAAAAGAAACCACCAAACCCAAAACAAAGCCAAACTCAAAACAAAGGTGAGAGAGGGATAACCAAGTATAAACACAATTTCCCCAACATCCCAGGTTTTCCATAGAACATTTTCCCATATGCTGCTCACACACACCTTGCTCCCCTCCAGTCATTCCTCTCTGTTGGCTCAGATGGCAGAAAACTAGATTATGCGGCAATACAAAAGTAAGTAAAAAAAATACATACAAAATAAATAAATAAAAAGCAGACTTTGGGGCCTAGGGAACAAAGCACAATTTTCCCATCCTACCGTCAGCATGAAGTGCCACTTCCTAGGTCCTTCCCTGGCAGCAACTCACTGACCTTGCTTGCTCCAGGCAACAAATGCAACTTAGCTCTTGCAATTCCACTGGTAAATTCTCCGTGGGAAACATGACACTGATGGGAAACAACATCCACTTCTCCTCCTATAAGAAAAGCTGGAATTTGCCTAATAATGCAGGCACCACTGGGATTTTCAGTCATAAGACTTCATTTTTTCTGTGCTGCCACTTTTCATCTGATGGCTGTCAGAAAAGGATCTGCTGCACTCCAAGTCAAAACTTCCCTCTCCACATGAATTGGTCATCAAGCGAAAAGGCAGTTTTTGGATCTTCAGCAGGGGCTCAAGAAGCCCTGACGTGATTACTCATGGCTTTACAAATTTGGCTATGACTAAACCTTCTCCCAGTCTCAGCTGTCACCAAATTGCTTTGCTGACAACAGAAGGAACCTCCACAGTCCCAGGTGCCTCCTCCTCTATGAGGGGGAAATAAGAGCACCCCAACACCCTCCTGACCAGAACAGGAGTCCTGGACAATGAACAGAGCCCAAACGCTGCCAACACAGCTCTCTGGCCTGGTTTTTGGAGGCTTGGCATCACTGCAGAAGCAGAGTTCCCAGGGAGCTGATGCCCAGAGAGCCACCTGAGAGTGCTGGAGCATCTCACCCTGCAGGCTGGGCACAGCTGAGCTGCACACCCAGGTCCTGCCCCAAAGAAAGCCCTTCATGAAACAATCCCTGCCCAGAGCCCCCTGCCCTTTGTTTACTCACACTGGTTAATTAACCTCCTTGGTGAACTTTGGGACTTGTGTACTAGAATATAAAACAGGATAGAAATTTCTTTCAGCAAGCAAACATGGACTTAAGCCCTCGTATTTTGAGTATTGCTTGACATTAAGCAAAAATTACTTTAATAGTTGCCTTTGCATTGCAAATAATTACATTTAGGCAATTAAATTGCCCCACTCAGTGTTTCTGCCTGCTTTTTGTCAACTGTGTATGTTCCATTTAATATTTAAAGACTGGGGCACTACTCTGGCATATTTAGTAATTAATTTTTTTAAAATATTTATAGCACTTTAACACTCAGCAAGGGTTCTGTTTGCTAAGCACAATGCTGTTCTGTCATTGATAGTGTCATGGAAATTTCAGAGGCAAATTTCCATTTTGTAAGACAAAAACACAGATTTCTGCAACAGCTAATGATTTCAGAGTAAAGTTTTTATTACTGAACAATGTACATACTGAAAAGAAAAATCCCATTATGGCCCTGTACATAATTCCAGACTGAAAACAGTGTTGAGAGATCTATTTTATGACCATGGTGCTTACACAGCAAAAGGAATCGCCCAAGAAATTTTCCATCACCTTTTTCGAATCGCCACTGGCACAAAGAACAGAAACCCAACTGCAAGAAAAGCCTAGGAAAGATAGAGCAAAACCTACAAAATGCAGGATATTTTGCTAGCATCTCTTCCCCCCTTAAAACATCCTTTTTTCCCTTTTTGTACACCTTGGTTTTAAGACTTTTAGGCTCTTTGTGTGAAATGCTGTGTGCTGATAAAAAAAGGCTTAAGAGGCTTAAGCTTAAAGGCAGCCTTGGGAAATGAATATACCTGGAAGATCCTCCATCTGTGTAAATTTGTCTAGTAACCCTGATGGTGTGAAGGTGACCCAGACAGGAAAAACAGAAAAAGAGACCTTGAAAGAGACCCTGCTACCCTGGATATGAGAAAGGGCAAGCCCCAGTGGGTGGTTTTGCCAACACTCAAGTGAGGCATACCAAGCCTGCAGGGTGTCATGCCCTGGCTTTGGGAAAAAACAGTTCCCACATGCCTCCTCCTCCTCCTCGCAGACCCAGGTGGGGTGGCTGCTTCAGGGGGAGCACTGAGGCTCAAATGGGCTTGGGTGGCAAACTTAGCCTGGGAGCAAAGTTAAGAGGACACCTCTCAGCACTCAAGCTGGTCAAGCAGTGTATGCAGGTGACTGTCCCACCCAGGCTGAGTAGCTCTGAGGGCAATGTGGGACTGGGGCTGTCAGGGGTGCCCGATGCTCTCAAACACTGAACAAGTGTCTGCACTTTACCAGCTTCATTTCTTCTTCCTTGTGGCAGCCTGGGCCCTGGCACCCTCTCCTCTCATCAGGCACTGGTGCTGCAAAGGCACCCCATGAGAATGGGAACAGAAGGAAGTAGCACAGGAACCAGCCTGACCCTTGCCCAGCACACCACTGCATTTTTCAGCCTAATTCACTGCTGCCTTTGGAAAGACTCCCCCAAGCCTTCAAAACAGCAGTTTGTCTCCTCATTCCAGAAGGTTTTTTCTCCCAGTAACTCATGTGCAACCAGTCTATTCTTGAACACCAGACAAGCAGCATTAACACTCCCAGGGACTGAACCCAGCCATGGGACTTGTCTGCACTCACACGTTCATCACGTGATGCTCGACTTGTCCCAGACACCAGTCAGACCCAGGGAAGATGCAAAAACAAGGATCAAAACCAAGCTGGCCTCACAGAACATGTGCCAAGTTGCTTCTTAAACAGGGGGCCTTGGACCACAGATGCAAAACTTCTATTATTGTTTCAACCTCTAATTCCAGAGTTTTGAGCTTTGCTGTTACACAGAGATGTGGCTGTAAATGCCCTGCCCTTTCACCCTTTCTCTGAAACTCTCAGATACCCAAAACAAGCTGCTGGGAACTTAGAACAAACTAATTGGTGGAAGTCACACTGAAAACCACAGCATCCCCTCCTCAGTATCCTTAATTACAGAATCATCCTGGTTCTCTGGCCCGAGGTGCTGATTTTAGCACCCATTAATTACCATTCCTGGCTCATTTTACCTAGCAATGCAGATAACACTGGATAGTGATACCTGTGCTAAGGCTGACTGACATTTCCCATTACAAGAGCCTACCTTCCAAAGCAAGTGAAAGTTTGTTTGGCTTGAACTGACAGTGAAATTTTCTATGACAGCTGTTCTTTCATTACGAGACTTTCCCAAGTCCCAGCACCTGCAAACAAACAGGCCATTGCAAAGGCAATTTAAAAAAAGGTTTGACCTTTCAGCCACAAATCTTCTGGCTTTCGTTAGCTCCAGCCAGCGCTTTTATCACATCTTATTACTTCATGCTCTGTGTGCTATGTGCCAGATTTTACTTTTAAGGAAGAAATGCTGGCATATGTTGTTGCCTAATCGATGTCTGTGGGAAAATAGTCATTAGGGAAAGCCTACAGAACAGGGTATTTTTAAAATGAACTTCTGTGTTGTGGGCAAACATATGCCCCACACAAAATCACCAATGCTCAGTAATGAAATAGCCACATTTATACAGGATGTGTACTGCCTGATGTACACCAATTTTAACAACCATACGTCCTGATATATCCAGGTATACCAGAGCACCTTAAAGTCCTGGGAGAAAACCCTCTGCTGGTATAAATGGCCCTGGCTCCATTCACTTGACTGAGGCCTGCTGAGGGCCTGCTTCAGCACCTGTGGCAGGAGCTCAGCTCTCCCTGGCTGCCTCTGGGCTCCAGGACTGGGTAGGTCACTGGCATGAATCAGCATCTCCCACCAGCAGCTGTGTGGGAGGGAAAATAAAAATGCTGTCGGAGTAAGCAGCAGAGAGGCCATTGATACCAAACATCCTGGAGCAGCTCCCAGCCGAGTGGCAGGATTCGTCAAGGATGACAAAAGAGCTTGGATCAGGCATTTATGTAAGGTTCATTCTGGGAATGGAGGCAGCACTCAGAGCCTGCCAGACCTAGTCCAAGGCTGAGCCCCAAGGCCACTCCAGTGACTGGTGTGCATGGGCAGGGGCTTAGTGCCTGCAGCAGTACCAGTCACCCCTCCTGATTCTAAGGGGTGCAAACTTCTCAAAAGACTGCATGTTTCAGCAGCACAGAGATTACCATGTCCTCTGCAAGATGCCAGCCAAGATTTGTAGATATGAGTCATATTCCAAATTTTTCAGCAGCATCCAGTCTGTTCTGCCTACGTTGGTCTTTAAAATTTAACAGTTTCATGCTCTCCTCTGCCAGTATCTCTTCATGCTCTTTCAGCAGCCATCTATTCTCTATTTTGTCATTGTTTGCATGTCATTACCTAAAGGGTTCAAGAGTAATGAGTCTCTTTTCTTGCTGCACCAGAAATTTCTAAAGAGAAAACTGTGCTGTTAAAGAGTTGTGCAGCCCCATCAGCCAGAGAAGCCGAAGCAGGAGCTCTCTGGAAGTGCCTCACCTCCCTTCTGGTCTCTGGGGTGAAGCAGTATCATCTCCCCACAGAGGGATCCCAAATTAATTTCCTGTGTGGACATGCACCTTCCAAACTAAGACTGCCTCATTTTGCCATCTCTGAAAACACTTAACAACAAATGAACAGCTATTCGCTCAATGTTTTCTGTATCTCATTCCAAAAACAGATAAAACGATGGCAGCTCAGGTAAATGAGGCCTCAGGAGGAGCATCCTGTGCACACCCCAGACGGGCTCTAGGCAGACACTTCACGTTTTGCTGTGAGTGGGGAAACCCACGTCTGTCTCTAGGGCTACTCTAGGGTCAGACTAGAGTCAATCAGGTCTTCTTTCCTCTTCCATCAAAACCCAACAGGGATGTCTCAGACATCAGTAGCAGCAGGTCTCTCCTAAAGAGCAGGAACTTCCTATTTTGCTGCAAGATTTCTTTGTGGAAAATGAATGTCTTTGGTTTTTTTCCATTAGAAAAAGAAAAAGAATAGGAGACCAGATGGTTTTAGAACTAATCCAAAGCACTGACCAATTCATCAACAAAACAAATACAGCAACTAAGGGGATTCAGATGCAGAGCTCTGATTTCTCCGTTTCTCTCTTCATGGGAGATTATTTCTCTTAAAATGTTAGTTAAAAGGTTTTGCACAGCAACTAATTTAACTGTGTGGAACAGCAGAGATGCTGGCAAAAAATTAAAAGCAACATCATCTGATTCACACTGAAAACCTTCCTTCTTTACTGTACATCCTCAGCAACAGCTCCCACATCTGTCAGTACCAATGCCCTTGTGGCTGTGACAGATCCGTGGGGGTTCAGCAGTGTGAGCTGGCAGGGAGGCCAGTGGTGTTACTGTAATTACTGACAGCACACTCGGGAGCATGTTTGCTTTTTTCAGCTGTATCTGTGGCTAAACTAGCTAACATTACCTTTTTCTATAGTTTTTGCCAGCAGGATGCTTTCATCTGGATTTTGATACACAAGCACCTGTGGATTTATTTGCTACTACAGGAATGATGCTGCATCCTCAACTCTCATTTCCCCCTAGCACCATTAACTTGAGTGGCTGGGGAGAGCAGCTGAAGGTCTGCTCCATATTCTGTGTGTCCTCCAGCACATGTAAAACACCTCTGCCATAAAAACAAGCAAGCAGCACACCAAGCAGGACTACGACAAAGCCAGGAAACGAAACACAGGCAATTCCAATATAAATCTATTTGCAAAGAGAGATTACACCAAGTCCTATGACTTTGGCCATAACTTGCAGCCAGCTGGGCCTCCTCCTGCTCTGACTGAAGTCAGCAGTCAAATTTCCATTGCCTTTGCTGGAAACACCTGCAGAGCACAGCCACTGTGCCAATGCGCCAGGGGCAGCAAAGCAGGAATAGCAGCCCCATGTGGGACTACAGCAGGAACACAGAAACCAACTCAGAGATCTAGCCAGTGTGGAGAGGGAGTAGATGAGAGGTCTCAGCTGACAAACACTGGATATCAAATATCAAAACTGGTGTGAGCAGTGTGGCTGTACTGGAGTAACCACATTGATGTTGACCTTTGAGAACCCAACCACCCTTTCTTTCTTTCTTCTTTGTCCATCTGCTGTCCCCTTAAACACATCACTTCCTCTGGCACTCTGTGCTTCCTTTCTCACACCCACACTGAAAAATGGCCTCCCCAGTGAGCAACCAACAACATTACAGCAAACCACTCTTTCAGTGGTTGGAAAATATGCACAAAGACATTTATCTGCCTGGCAGAGACAGTAAAGCAGCAAAGAAGCCACTGAACCAGTAGGTTTCCAAAAGAAAAATCTTTTAAGTTGTTGTGTATGGGTTCATTGCTCTGCTGCCGACTGACATCAGCCTCTTTGGGCTCAGAGAGATCTGTTTCATTTTACAGGGAACATTTCCCCAGGGATCTCATTAGCATCATGAAAGACAGGATCTGAAGGTTGTTGGGGTGTGATGGAGGGGAGGTAAACAGGACAGAAGCACTGTGAGAGAACATGCTCAGATGCTGTATTTTCTCTTTCTCAAGCACACACACACTTTTTCCATTGGAAAAGTTCACCTGGCATTGCAATCATGATCTGTGGGGTCATATGTCTGTAGGTAAAAACTCAGAGCTAACAGGCACCCTGTGGAGGCAAATGTGTTACAGTATCAGCCAGGTACAGAACAAAATCTTAATTTTCCCTCTGTAAGGCTGGGGTACACTGTGCCAAGGTAATTCAAACAATCTGTTTGGGATGGACAGCCATGCCTGCACAGGGGCTGAATTTGGGCTGGATCACTGCTAAGCTGGGGTAGAGATGTAGGTCATCCTACATCCTTAAAAGCCTGGTAGGAATCAATTATCATCTTTGAAGTCCCAGCAGCAAACACGGCATGACCCATCCCAAGTAGTTACATGGGGACCACAGATGTTCCTTATGCAGTGCTGCCCTGCAGAGAGCAACGTGCAAGGTCTGGTGTGGGTGAACCCCTCCACTGAATATCTGGTGTTGAAAGTGGTGCTTGGAGAACCATGTCCTTCTAAGAAAGTCACTTCTTTCTGGAGTGAAAGCAAAGCTTCAGTGACAGAAACAAAGCAGTGTCTTGCTCACTTCTGGAGTGACCCGTCAGGGCTACGTTCTGCCTGTGTTTGTTTCAAAAGGTACTGCAGGATGTCATCTGAGAGTCCAGGTGTCCTCCTCCTGTTTTCCAACAAGACTTCTCCTTCAGCTGGTTTTGAAAAGCAAGCAGAAGGGGGATGGTTTGGAAAGATCTTACATCCATCTCTGTTCAAGACCAGCTGTGCCATTTGCAGGCAGCGTGACACATATTTTGTTCCATCCTTTTGTTCAAGCTCTGAAATCTTCTGTGACAGACAACGTGAGGCAGCCTCATAGGTCGGATCGTTTCTCTCTGGCTGCTTTTGGCAATATATTTTGTAGAAGCCATCCAGAGATTCCCTGATGCTGGGATCTCCTGCACTGTCATGTTCATACTTCCACGAGAGCACAGCAGCTTTAAGTTCAGAGGGCTCACACAGCCCTGCTTTTGGGTAACATCTCATGTTTGCTTCTTCAGAGCCTTCAGCAGAACAGCCCGCAGGAGCTGCAGATGATGGACTGCTCTCTCCTGCAAGCACAAGATCAATGAAACTCATTAGACACCAGGTCATCCCTGTGGCAAAGTCTTTTTCTGTCCCCCTTCCACTGCAGTCTGGCAAACAGGCTCTTTGCAGGAGCAAACCAAGTACTGCTCTGAACACAGCTGGGCTGCGACAGAGCCTTCCTGCACAGATTGATGTAAGATGGGCTGATTTGGGGACCTCACAGTTGTCCCAGCCTCTGCACTCTGCACTGACTGGACCTACTTGGTGGTATAGACCTCCTGGCTCCTCTCAGTTACACTTCCAAAGAGGTGGAAATGGGGATCTGCTGCTGCTGCTGGAGATGACAGTTGTCCCACAGGGAAGTCTGGTTTGCAGCTGAGACAGGTCTGCATCTGTTTCAGTTTTCTCCCCTCATCCCTAAGTCCAATCCTTACCTCTTCATGGTTCTCAATTTTACTCCTATAGCACAAAGTGCAGTTCTGACCTCCAGCTTTCAGCCAGATTCACAGTCTCCAAACCAACACTGTTCTGCTGACTGCACAGAGTTTCAGAATGGGGACTGCAAAGGGGACTCTGTGCTTTGCCATGAAGTCCCACTTTTGCAGCCCCACTGCACTAAATGCTCTCCCCACATCCTGATGGAATTTCTAAGGATAAAATTTATGTAAAGGCCAAGGACTCATTCTTGCCTAGCTCTTCTCCTTCCTGTTAACCCACACCTCTGGATAACAGTCAGGGCTACGGTTTTCTCCTGCTTCAATGCAATCAAGTGGGATGCTTTGCACTAATTAATACAGCACAACAGAGACACTTGGCAATGACATGACCAGGATGATCAGCAGGCTTCTCTAGTAGGAAGAGCCTCCATAAGGAGACCTTGAATTGGGCTCTGGTACCCAGGCAGTGCCTCTGACTGCAATCTCCTCTCCAAGCCCACTGCGCCAGACCGTTTGCCAAGCACCTGACTCACCGACAAGGAAATTTTCCAGGGCTCAGCCAGAGGCTGCACAGCCGTCATCTGCAAGTTACATAAGCTGGATGCAGGCAGTCAGAAAACAGCTTGGTCTTTTCTAATTCTGTGAAATGTGAAGCAGAGTGCAGTCCTTCATTTTGGTAAGAGGAGACCATGTTCAAAGGGAATCTCAGTGTGGTGGCAGAAGGCTGTTTTTTCTCTCCACACAAAGAGCCACCCTTCCCTCTCTGAGCAGAGATTCATTAAAATGAAATTACAATGTCTGTGCAGCCACACTGTACCATGTCTCTTTCTTCCTATCCTTACTTCCTATCTTTGATATTTCTTTTCAATTTCACTTCATCTCCGATTATGCAA
This sequence comes from Dasyornis broadbenti, assembly GCA_013397935.1. Classification (NCBI taxonomy): domain Eukaryota; kingdom Metazoa; phylum Chordata; class Aves; order Passeriformes; family Dasyornithidae; genus Dasyornis; species Dasyornis broadbenti. The sequence goes on along the minus strand of VZRN01006386.1, from coordinate 784,660 downwards.
TTTTAAATAGAACTTTCCCTCCCCTTGCAATATGTCACGTCCAGTGCAGTACAAAGCAAAGCTTGGTGGCCTTCTTTTAACAGTGATCTATACCATCAGAATAGTAAATCAGAAATCAGGTCCATTTTTCCTCAGTAATCTCTCAGCCTATGCTAAGTTAGAACTGAAGCCTCATACATCTCTGATAATTCAATTAAGTGGCACTTGCACTCAGACTCCTGTGGCAATTGCAGACCCCTGTGTCGTGCTGGCTTTTTGCTACCTCCTGCTCACAGCCACATTTTGTGACAAAGCAGCAGCTGCCTCCAGCTACAGATACCAAGCCTGCATGGCTCAGGAAAAGAAAAATTCTGTTGGTTTCATGTCATCAGGGTAGACTTTTGCAATGCTGCTCTGCCTTTCTCCTACCATCTTAGTTTGGATATTAGGAAACATTTCTTCACAGAAAGGGTTGCCAAGCACTGGAATAGGCTGCCCAGGGAAGCGGTTGTGTCACCATTTCTAGAGGTGTTTAAACAACATGTAGATGTGGCACCTGGGGACATGGTTCAGTGGTGGACTTGGCAGTGTGAGGATTATGGTTAGACTCAATGATTTTAAAGGTCTTCTGCAACTTCAATAATTCTACTGTACTTTATTCCAAGGTCAGTATGGCCCATAAAGCAGGCATCCTCTGTTGAAGCACAACCCACTAAAGAACTGACCAGTAAGCGTCTCAGGGGTGTATCTGGGGGTTTCATTAGTCAGAACGTACTCAATAATTATTATCAGGAGAATTTTCTTTCAGTTACTGATACAAATGTATGTATCTCAATTTTCCAACAGTAGGCCCTATCCTCTTAGTGGATTACTTTTACTTCAAAGCCTTCTTAATGCATGATATCTAACACAGCTGGATGCCCCAGCCCTGGGAGTATTCAGAGCAAGGCTAGATAAGGCTTTGAGCAACCTGGTCTAGGGGAAGGTGCCCCTGCACACAGCAGGGGGGTTTGGGACTACATGATCTTTAAGGTCCATTTCAACCCCGTAGCATTCTATGGTTCTATGACATGAAAAGCTGGATGCAGGACTCCCAGAACCAACACATACCTCAGAAAGTTGTGCCTTTCCTCAGTCTTCCTGACATTTTCCAATACATTCTCAAACTGTGTGCCAAGACTGAGGTTTGAAAATACACCCTAACCTTTTCCTCCCTAAAAGACATCAGTTAAGACAGAGATCCTTCCTTGACACCCTCTAAAGAGCTGGTACTGCTGTTGAAAGGTGGAAATCTCCTGAATGATTTATAAACCACAGGGAACAAGCACAGTAGCTGGATGCCTGCAGGGTCCAGAAAGAGCTTCTCAGCTGGGGCACACAAAGAGCACACAAGCACAAGCTGTAGGCCAGCAAACATGCTGCTAAAAGCAAAGACAGCATTCAACTCATCAATCCCCTTGCCTCTCCATGCACCTGCACCCCTTAGGAAAGCTGGGATTCTCAGCTTACACACAGCAGTGTTGCTTCAAAGCCTAGACCTCTCTAGCCACCTCTCAGCAGCCGGAAAAATGTAGTTTTATAAATTCTTTTGTAAAATCCTTCCATGGTGAACTTAACAACACAGCTGTCACACACCCTTGCATTGGCTTGGCCCAACACCCGCAGGAGTCAATGCAGAGATGAGCAAGGCTGAAAACTCTCACTCTGCCTGCAACAGAATTTCATCACCAGAGAATCTGGCTCATAATTTTTAGCTTTTTTTCACTCATTTAAACTACTGAGTACTAAAGCAGGAAAAAGAAAGCCAACAGAAAAGCCCCAGAAAACTGAAACAGTCATTATTAGTGTCTATTTCATTCTCACATGATGGATAATCATGAGTAAGAATGTGTATTTCATCTGCTCCTCCACTCCATGCTAATTGAAGTTCAGCATTTGCAGCTAATTAGTAAAAGAGCTGGGGGCAGATAAAAGGATATTCTTGTGTTTATAAACCTGCTGATGAAAATTTAAAAGCTCCATCTGGTACAGGCACATAACCCTACTGCCTGAAGCACATAACCAAATGCTGCTTTGAACCTGGCCACTTTCAGTGAGGCAACAATGCAGCAATATTATTGTTTGCACTTAGACAAAATGTAGCTGTTTGAGTTTCCGTATAACTGTGTTCACGCACAGTGAAGTTCTCACAGATTGTATTATTTCTCTTACTCCATCAACCTGTCAGGATCTACCTGGGGTGACCGCAATTATCGACAAGAAAGGGTCCCTAATTTCATGGTTGCCGTGAAGTGCTAAAACAAGTAAACACAGATGCTGTCCCTGAGAGTTGCTCCAGCTCTCACACCGCTCCTAGAAAATCCCTTCTTGCCTCTCCATCAGACATGTCCATATGGCATGGGAAAGCTCAAGACAGGTGATACTACTTGGACTAGAGCAGAGTTCCCAGCTGACACAGAGTCTTTACCAATTCACATGAGTTCAGCGATGCATCCATCTGCACAGCAGGCAAGAATAGGTCCCATGTCACACCTGAACCACCTGATCCCTTCATGTGTTGAGCACCTGAGACAGCTGATGCATAGAAAAGCATATTTTGGGGATTTTTTTCTTTCCACCTGGCTTATTTCCAGTGGGAGTGCATGTATCATCATGGGAACGCAATTCCGCTCTGCTCAGGGAAGAAAGAAGAAATTTTGGGAGAATTTGGCAGGAGCACTTTAGCCTGCCAGTAATCACATACCTGAGCATTTAGAAACTGCAAAATTGGACATTTTGGGATCAAATTCTATTGCCTTTACTTGCATTAAGAACATTTCCTTTGATTTCAACAGTTAAAAACCCATGTGTGAGCTGCTAATCACATTCCTTTACATGAGCTGAAATACATTTGCATTGTAGGAATTTTATTACCAACATTTAAATTGGAATAGCACCAAAAAGACAAGTATCAAGAAAACAAGTACCAGACTGCTAAGTACTGCACAAACACCCATCACTTTGAGTAAATGACAGATCCTAAAGCCTCTGGCGTACAGTATCAAAGAATTGTAGAGATTACAATTTCTCTGCCTTGCAGAAAACAGTTGTTGTCTTCCTGTGCAAAGACAAAATGAAATTTCCAATGACATTACCATTCAAAAAGGCTGCTCTAAGCAAAGCAGATTTGTTCCTTGTGGGTATTTAAATTGTGAACTGAAAGTGAAAATAAGAATATAATTAGCCTTGCTACCTTCCTGTCTCCCTGATGACACACAAACCAGCTTTTTCCTGTTGGCATCTGCAGTAGGCTGTAGCTCACAAAATGGGATCTGTGAGACTCTGCTTCACACATGACATAACCTGCTACATTCTTCATCTCCCAGCCCACAGGAGAGGCACATGTGGCTGTGTCTGATGCCTGAGTGCTGGCCAAGAGCTCTGCAAATGCTGGCTGTTCTGTCAGACCTGGAGAAAGCAAGGGTGGGCAAAAGGCAACAAGAAGGGAGGAATTTGGGGACTGGAGTAGAAAAGGGAGACAGTGACACAGGAATAGCACTGGGTATAGCCCAATACTGAGTCAGGCTCTCTGTTTTCTTCTTCTACCTGTTGCACATTTGTGGTGTGAAAAGTTGTGGAGGGGGGCTTTAATTTGCGTGGAATAAGACGTAAGCAGTTATTTTAGGGAAGCATAAAAACTCTTCCATTTCACTCTAACTCCCTTAGGAATCTGAAATTCAAGAAAAATAAATAGGCTGGCAAATGGTAAAGTGCTCTTGAGATGCAACATACTGGCACAGTGCATTCCCCTAGACACTCTTCCAAATGTCACACTGGTATTAAATGCTGCTCTGCACTGAGAGCTCACATCTGATGCCTGCTGCACCGTGCTTTTAATACAGCTGGGAAACTCAGCTCAAAGAAAGCTTCCAGAGAACACATTGGTAAAACACACTGGATTTAATAAACCACAGACAAAGTCAGCTACAGTATGAACTACAAATTAACACTCCTTATGTGCTGAAGGCCAGGAGATAAACACCACTGCCATCTCACAGATCTGTTTCTAAGCAACCAGGCCCCACGGGCCAGGGCAATAGGTACGGGGAGAAGTAGGAGCAGATCATAAACACCATCACTTACAGCTGTGCCCCAAGAGCCGGATGATGGTGATACATCCTCAGCCAGCCCCCAGAGCAATGGGATTTGGATGTAACTGCCTGTGAACAGCTGCTGTAAGTGCAAAAGCATTCAGGGACTTCATTGCAAAGATCACAGGTGTCTTTGAAGGAATAGGCAACAAGGTAACACTGGGGTGCCTGACATTTCATTTTCACAAGGTAACTCCATCCCTTGGAGGAGTTTTATAATAATCATTCTAAAAATACAAACAGCAAAGTTAAGAACTCTTCAAATAGGTATAATTAGAGTGGTTTCATTTATGATTCTGTACCCAGTAAAAAAACCTACAGCATCCTATTTGTCTCAAATTGTGATTTTAAAAACACTGCTTAAGATCTAAGGTTAAAGATTCTTTTATTAAGAATAACATTTCTTTGAAACATAAATAATAATTTAAAGAAGTTTACATACCTGAAAACATTAACTGTCAATTAAAGTTATTATCCAACAGACGAGGGCATCAAGGGGCTTTATTAAACTGCAACTATCTGCTGCTTTCCTGTTATATGCACAGCCTTGGGAACTCAGCCACACTCACCATGTCTGTGCAACACTAAAGGCACCAATTTCCCAAGGGAAACTCTTCAAGCTTCTTTTTAAGGCTTCCTGAGCTAATGGCTCAGCTTCTAACTAGGCATTAGGAGAGCACAGGGAAGTGGCTGTAAGAACAGCATCATGCAAGCTCACATGCACAGACACAGCGATGCTGTGCTAAAGCACCCTCTCCTTACCCTAACCCAAACATCTCAATGGGCTTTCAAGCTCTGACAGACAGGATCCAATACAAGCATCCCCAAACCAAGCCTCTGCCTTCTCTGTTGGTAAAAATCAGAACTGTCCACCCATGTCGAGTCTCTTACCACTATAATCACTGCACTGCTTCTGCTCACAGGGAAGACTCACCATCTGAATCAGATTTGACCTTTGTCTTCCTGGGAGCAGGAGGATTTTTCAGTAAAATAATGGATTTTTCCTTTTTTTAATCTGTAACTTGCAATATTGTTTTTTTATACATGGAATATAATTTAGCCCCAGATCTTATTTGTCTTTAAGGTCATCCTATTTCAGAATAAAAGCAAAAGTCTGGTGCTTGAAACAGCTAAGAAACAATCCTGCCTACCTGATTTTCACGGTTCAAGATTTGTAAAACTTTTACGGAGGAAATCTGTGTTCTGTGGTGCCTGAAGAAGTTTTCTCACTTTAGTTACATTGCACAGCTCAAGCAAATGGTAGCTGTTTCTGTTTATATTATTTTCCTGCCTAGAAATTGTAAATTCCAGTCTTGTCTATTTTCTTTTACCCGGCAGCTAATTCCATAAAGAGTTAGATCTTCATAAACTGTTAGGTTTCTGACCCAAGAAGCATTTCCTAGGGAACCCTATTTTACTATGAGGGATGAAAACTCCAGAATTCAGAAAAGGATTTTCTTTGCCCACCTCTTCAGCTAAGGACTGAGAAAGACCCTTGGGAACCTGAGTCATCCAAGGAGACCTCTCCTGGAGAGGAAGAGGGACTGAAGACAACATTCTTCATAGTTTTAATGTAAAAGAAAGCAGGGAGAAATCCTTCCTGTCTCTGGCAAGGCTCACAAAGGAAAGATACTGAACTTTTAGACATTTTGCTGATGTGGTCATTCAGAACTGATGAAGTTGTGAGCTGAAATTAAAAGTGGACTTGAAAATCTATCTGGATGAGAATTAGTGATCATAGCCAAATCTAGCAAAGAAAAAATCTGGAAGAGTTATTAAATCCCATTCTTCAGGGCTTTAACAAACCCTCTGCTAGAGGCAAGAATGGGGCCCAAGAGGCAGCACATTGAATACTGCAAACACCATTTTGAGGATGGGGCTGACATAAAAAGAGGAAAACTGCCACTTATTCTGAAATATTCCGTAATGGCCACTGGCAACGACAGGAAACAGCCCTAGATTACAAGTATTATTGAGTAAGACAATATCACTCTATTTGCAATTATTGAAAAGAAAACCCAAAGCAATATCCTTTCTTGATATATGAAATACCTTGTCTTTCATTCAGTTACACATTTTCAGCGATCAAGAGGACCAACAATCTTCAGCTAATGCCTTTGGCAAGAATAAGAATAAGCAGACAGCTCTCACTGGAGATCAACTGCTCAAGTCTCAACATCAGTTTACAAGACTTCTACCTTCTGCATCTCCTTGGAGAGTGACATGTATGACAGTTTGCCTGGAAATAACAGGATATTATGCCATTCATAAAGCTAAAGTAGAAGGGGGAGAGCCTGCCATGACTGTTTCTTTAGTGAGAAGAGATTAGAAGACTAATACAGCAAAATACTTGCTTTATTTACAGATTGCGTGAACTTGGAAAAGGAGATGGGGTGAGGGGTTGTTCAGTGTACTCTGCCTTCCCTTGCCATTATAGCACTTGAAAGTCCAATTCTTTACAATGTTAACACCCACAAACACACACAGAGGTTACACTGAAGAAATTCACAGGCATTTCAGCCCTGATTCCAACCAGCTCTGCACACCAGTGGGCACAACTGACATGAGAATCACAGGCAGAAATGCAGTTTCTTGACCAAGAAAATACTGCAAAGCAAGGTATTTTTTAAGTATTCCCCTAGACTTGTAGGTAAAATTATACTACCTGTAAATACTTTCGAGAACAAGAGATTTATGACCTATAATATTGTCATTACTCATCTCCATGGGAGGTCCTGCATTTTGGAGACCTGAATCCTGATGTGGAGCTGATGCCTGGGTACCACAGATAGTCTGTTGTAAAACAGCTGCTGTGGGGAAGGGAAAATGCTCTAAAACCTGCAGAGGTAGAAAACTGGGTCAAATAAGGCAAATGAAGGTGAAAGCTGACTTAAATACAATTTCCTCCAATTCTTTACCCCCTCCAACCTGCACAATTGTATGTCTCTTAGCCAAGTGCGTCTGTGTGAGTTTGTTCCAACGTTTTACCAACTTACAATGAGGTTCAGATCCCAAATTGTTGCACTGAATTTCAGGAGTGCTGAATACACAAACGTTCTTACCAAATTTAAAAGAAGCCACAGAGATTTTACTTCTTTGGAAAACAATTCCATCTAAGGTTTAGCTTTACTAATACTTCAGCAACAGATCACTGCAAGTTGTACAGCAGAAAAACAAGAGAGGTACCTTGTGGTTATCAGATTTTAAGATCCCGATTTTTCATTTCTGTCTAAGGCCAAAAGCACGAATGTGGGAATACTGCAAGAAATGCTTACATATGGACTGAATCCCTCTAGATGAGAGTGAAACAGCTGGATGTGTGCAGCCTGCACCTCTTCAGATCAAAGGTCTTTACCTCCAGTCAGGATTGATCTTTCACAAAGAACAACAGAAGCACATTTGCAGAGACGGTTTCCTGAATTTACCAGAAATAAGATGGCTTTGAAACCATGCTTCTTGTCTGTGTCATGCTCCTGAAAATACGCTGCATGTCAGACAAACACGGAAAGGTTTGCTCTTGTTTTAGAAGCAGGAATAGAAAAAAAAACAACAACAAAGAAATAATCTTAAAAAGCACTGGCAAATAGCAGGTACAAAGATAAAGAAAACTACTGATATTCTGCTGAAAATCTGCAGGCAGAGTGAGGCATTTTCCCAGTCTCCCTGCAGGCCTGATGTGGCTGTGAGCACTGAACAGGCTGTGCAGAGATGTGCCAGCCTCCAGTGCCTTGGCACAGAAAGAGCAGACCCACATCCTCTCCAACCATGGGGGTTGTGAGATCACACAGATTGTGGCTTTCTTCTTCTGCACTGCCAGTGAGAGCTTGTGCATCAGACATTGATTAGAAAATGAAAAAAACAGACTAAAAAATAAGAATGGAAGCAAGATACCAATCTCCACCTATCAGCTTTCCACAGGCTAATAAATGAAATATCCTGACATTGAAGAAATCAGGGTCAGATACATCAAATAATCATCAAGGAAATTTTCAAGGGACAGAAAATGCAAACTGAACAGACTACAATGAAAAGATATACAAGTTTAATAACTTAGGAGATATTTTCTCATCACTAGTCTGGAACAGTTTGGCTTGCTACTTTAAAGGTACACTGAAAAAACCATTTGAGCCATTCAGTTTTGCTGCAGTATTACCAAAAATCAAGTAATGAATAGAAGTTGGACTAGAGCAATAGGCACATTTACAGACCACTCACAAATGCTGGAGGCTTGAGAACCACAAGGGCTTTCGCTTAATCATCTACATGCTGTTTTGAGAATTATGGAAAAATCTCTTCCATCAGAACTAGCTTGAGAGAAAACTGGGCTTTGAATAGAGTTGTTTTGCCATTTAATCCACCAGCTTTCCACAGGAATTGCTCTGTTGCTAATAAACCAAGCACTGGAAAACCGAAATTGGAAATGGTTATTACTTAAGAAGGATATTGGGAATGAATCCTCAGGCCCTGAATAGGCTGCACTCACCTACCCAGCTTTTCTCAGGTAATGCCATGGCTGTGATATTCTCTATGCTTCTGAGAAAACCTGAAGTATAGAACAGAAGGGAGAAGGTCCTTGAAAAGGAGTATGACTTTAAAAGCTAAAAAGAAGAAAAATCACTGAGCAAGCAAGTCTCCATCCCCATCTCCTTACTCTGTCTTGTCAGCCAGTCACAAGACAGGCTTGGCAATGCAGGCATTTCCCAGCTTTGCCCTCAAAGGGCAAACAGCAAAAGGCTTCAGTCACTCCAGACCTGTTTACGCCCCTTTACCTGGCTCTACAGCCTATTAGTCCTGCTTTTCATGAAAACGTCTTAGCCATGAGTAGATCTGGGTGCACCCAAACCTCTCAGCTCTGCCCCAAATCAAACATTTCACCCAAATTAATTGTGGGCACAATTCTGGGTCAACTATGAAGGCAAGTGAGAGCCTAAATCCTGTTTATAAAGCAAACAAAAGTTATGTTGCCCATCCCATACTATTATCCCACAGCAGTTCTGCACCAGGATGGCTCTCCTAGGAGGCTGCACACATTTCATCAGGAAAAAGCTTGGTGCTGTGTGTGAAGCACTTGCTCACAGCTTTTTAGTAACTCCTTCAACTACTGACGAACTGTGGTTAGTGATAGTTACTGCAACCAAATACTTGTGAACAGAAAAATTAATTATTCCTGCAAAATAAGGCGAATAGAAGGACAGATAAACCAGAGCAAGTTAGGGCAATTCCAGTGTTCCTTTATTAAAGGGAACATTTTTCACCCACCTTAGGCCCTAAGATTGCCTAACTGAAAATACCTACTTCATTCAAAAATAATCACACAAATAGCAAGGTAGGGGAAGAGATAAAACTTTAAAAAACTTAACCCATCTGATATTTGCATGTACAAATATTTTTATCATTTACAAACAGTAAAGAACCACTCCCCAACTCTTTTTCAAGGTGATGTGGGAGTGTTTGTATGACTTTTAACAGAGCAGGGAGATGAATAATGCTTGTGTTTGTTTAGAATTTGTTCTCCGAGTAGGGGCTAGAGACTACAGAAGCAGATAAGGGGAAACACCAGCAAGTTCAGAACTTGCATCTTATTGATCAGACTCCCAAAATTCCACTGCTCTTATTTTTAAAATGTGAAGCAACCTATGTAATTGGGGCATTTAGCAATTCCTATTGCTCTTTTGTCATCTGGATGAGAACACAGGCACAACCACATTTAAAAACGTCAATGAATTAATGACAAGTCACTGCTGATTAGCACTCCCGGTGAACATTAGTACAAACATAATTAATAGTATTAATCTTATTAATATGGCCATTCACCTGTTCAAAGGAGAAAGCAGATTTAAAGTAATGAATGCCTGAAAATTTACATTTTTAGTCAATGATAAAATTGGGTAAGTATGATATGTGTATGATATAAAACAGATCCTTAACAGAAGGTAGATTCCATTTCTCAAATAAACATGGGCAATTCCGTATATCTAAGCTGGACATGCTCCTGACAGCTGTGTTCCAGTACAAGCTGAAGTCTCCTGGTTCTTATTTGAGATTGGTTGGTGGGTGGGATTTGACAGCCCACATAATTTAGCAGATCACACCTTGTAGTAATTTCCTTTTAACTTCTGTTAATCTCAAAAAGTTCATGATTAGCTCAAGAATTTCATTTTACAAGGCCTAAAAATTCCAACAGATTGGATTCTGTTATTGTAGCAAACACATCTGTTTTATTTCTAAATAAAATGGGAATTCTGAAACAAAGGCTTCAGTGAACATTTTCAGCTCAGGTTTTGGGATTGGTCTTCAAAGCCTACTTAATAGGGTTTTTGTAGATCATATGTGGACAATGTGAGGACATAAGTAGTTAATTTGTGTTCCACTGCCTTGACAACCTGCTTTCTTAATCTCTTTCATTTCTGCACAAGCCATCTGAAAGCCTCAGTACCTTTGGAGGAGGACACTTCTGCACAGAATATGGACACCTGAGCCTCTTAAAGAAGATGTACCTGCACATACAAGGGCATACCAGAAAATGCACATATTCAAAAGTGATTTGGATTTGAACATCATTGAATTAAAAAAAAAAAAGGTGGCTATTTGCATTTTCCATTAGTTAAATTATATCAGGAACAGCTGTCAAAAAATAAAACTGACATTCAGGAGATCCCTCGGCTTTGAGGTTTTAAAATCTCTATGTTAGAGCATAGAACAAGAGTTTTTTATTCCCTTCACTCTACAAACAAATTCACTCCCCACTTTTTCAAATTCTTCCACTTCCCCTTGGCCGCATTCACTGCTGAAGTTTAGTCATGACTCTTAAGACAATGAGAAACGTATCTGATGCTTCCTTGACCTGAAAAAATGTTTAATGCATTAAGGGCACAAAAAAACCATTGGTGCCCTTGAGTAAGCAATTGAATCAGGATAAAATAAAGGTCATTGAGAATTAAAGTAAAACAAATATCTGCCGGCCTGCATGGAGGCTTAGTGCCCTCTCTGCAGCTACTGTCACTCATTCTTTATAATAAAAATATTAGAGGCCAGTCTGCTGCAGCACAGCCTTGAAACAGTTCAGAGGTATTGACACAGAGGTGGAAACAAAAAATGTATTTAGTGACAAAGCACTTGTGATCTAATGCCAAAATCTAAGCACGAGCAGAGCACAAAGTGAAGTCGTCCTAAAGAAGGCATGCAAGGTTAATCATGGAGTGTGATCTCACTTCTTTCTAAGAGTGTATAATCACTGCCACATACTATAGAGTTTAAAAGACCTTGGGTTTTCGGGGGATTTGGGGATTTTTTTTCAACCTTTGGTTCAACAGTGAAGGCTCGTTCATGCTCCCGCCAAACCATGAGGAAAACGAGACATGGGAAAAGTTGTTTAAATCTGCTCATGGTCAACAAAACAGCATTACAGGCAGCACAGAGTTAATCTGAAGACAGCGAAGGAGTAGTCTGTCCTGGAAGAGCAGGGATTGTGCCAAGCAGGGAGAAAGGCATCATTTGCTACCTTGCAGAGAGGAATTAGGTGCCAGTGTCAGTGGCTGTTTTCTAACATCCACTGCTCATGTCAGTGGGGCTCTCTCTGCCTACAAGCACTTAGTGTCCAGATCTCATTGCCTTTGAGAGACCAGTGTTTATTTCCTCAACTACATTATGGAATTTTTCCTCATATTACAAAAAATTAATTTAAAGGAAACTTGAAATAAATACAAGTGATGGCATTTCTTATAATTGTACAAAGAGCCCTAAGCTTTTAAAATGCAATGTACATGAGAGGAGACAAAAGGATTTTGAACTCTTTAGCAAAAACCATCCCAAGTTTAAAAAGTGATTCAAAAGAAATTAGATCGTGGCTACAAGTAAATTATATTACAGACAGCTAGCTGTCCAACAGGAACACTTTGGACTGTGATACACATCAAAATAAATCCGATTACCCCTAAAAATCAGACAATCTATAAGTTTACTAAAAAAACAGGAAATGAGCTTTTAATTGTTTTTGCTGCAGACACAAACAAAAGACACCGATTAACTTACTGGGCTCAAGAGGGGTAATTATTTTGCAGGAGATGCATCTGTAAGAGCAATTCTGTGACAGCTCCAGATTTAATCTGCCTTTGTTTTATGAAGACCATCTACACAAACTACTTTTTCCCTCAGATTTTAGGTTTCGAGGTGAACTCTGCTCAGACAGAATGCAAAACTCAATTATAGCCCAGTATCAGGCTGATACTGATACTAGAGACACATACTACAGACTACATCTAATGAAAAGCTCCTAGCTGAAAACAGAATTTAATTTCCTTTCAAAAACCCAAAACACTCCCGAGCTTTGTAAAAATATTACAAATATTATGAAAAAAAGATGAACAGATTACTGAGCACATATGAAAGGGAGAATATTTGAAAAGTTTCTTGCCAGGAAACAAGCCAGGAAGTATTTTAATAAAATACTCTCTTACAACTAATGTGCTGTTTCATTCTGCAATATTACCCCAAGAGCAGAACATCTAGGTAACAATATTCTGAAATACTCTAAATCCACAGACTTGAAAAAGTGTTTAGCAAGAGATGCCAACATCTCTGCTTTAACTTCCACCATGCTGTTTCCCAGATCACTGCTGACTAGAGCAAGGCTTCAACTCTTTTCCAAGCATTTGTCCCCACACACCTACACCAGCCCTCATCTGCAGTGCATTTAGTGTTTGGAGCTCTGCAGAGATAGAAGTGCCTTGGGTTTTATTTATTCCAATTAATCCACTGAATGAACTATACCCTCCACATCAAGTGGATGGGCCCTGAGCAGCATGATTTCAGGAGGCATCCAGAGAGTTAGAAGCCATACAAAATGCAGCTATCAGGATTCCCTTCCATGCTCTCCAGGGTGTCACATGTAGTCATCCAGCCCCGAGAGAGCTCTTTGTATCAAGGTATAGCTAAGGTGCAACAGATGGTTTATTGCACTGCCTTTGTCTTAGGTTTTTGCCTTTAAGCAAGACTTAATGTGCACCAAAGCACATTTTGGACAGGGACATGTTTTAAAGACTGCACTGAGCTTTAGGGAATACTCACATGAATGTTAGTGAGACCAGAGATGTTCCCACAAACACTCACAGAGGAAGAACAAGGATGGTTTTGGGAAAAGTGTTATAGAAAAAGACAAAGCAAGAGTTAAATCAGCATAGTCACTTCTGTTGCTTCACTAGTCACTACAGCAAGAGCAATTAGAGATATTATGGTGTCCTGAAGAAGAATAAAATCCACAGGAACACACTGGTCCCTCAGAAAGAAGCAGGAAAAACTGTTTTCAAATTGGCAATCAACAGTGTTTTGCAAAAGGAAAACCCCAGACACATTTACCAGATGTAACAGCTTTCAAAACAGCAGCAAAGCCTGATTATTTGCTCATGCAATAATCAAGTGAGGGAACCAGATTATTGCAGCAAGCTAATAACTTACTGCCTGAGAAAAGCTACAGAGGTCTGTTTGAGAGGTGAGGGAAAAGGGAGGTCCCAGCTATTGCCTGGCAGGGCTTCAGAAAGCTTGGAAGGCTCAGGTAAATACCTTCACTGAGGCTGCTAAACCAAAGAAAGCCTTCTGTCTTCTCTCAAATTTGACCACCCCACTGTTTTGGGATCACTCTTGCCTTAATACCTGCTCCAAGATCCCACAGGAAGCGAGATGCGCAGGATCTCGTGGCACATAGAATTGTAGTATTTCTAAGGAGGCCAAATTTGGCTCTAGCTCCAATAGTACAACCCTGAAATAATGCATTTCTTTCCATGGCTTTGCTGCAAGAGCATTTGGCTAAATTTCATCCCTACACATTTGTTTAGTGCCAGTTTGGAAAGGCAAATTCTGGTTGTAGTCAATAGCTGAGAGACTTCTGTCAGATCCTCTCTGAAGCATTTCCTTCTGAAATCATCTCTTAAGAAGTGGTTAAAGTGGTTGGTTTGTTTGTTTACTTAACAGGAGGATCAAGAGTGGGGAAACCATCAGTATAATTCCAGAAAGCACAGGCTTCCACACTTCAACACACTGGCATCTAGAAACATCACAGTGGCTTTGTTCTGTAAGAGAGCAAGAAAGATTTTGACAAATTAAGGATGTAACAAAGCAGTTTATTAGACTGAAGTATTAAAACCAGCCACATGCACTTTTTCAAGATGGATTATTGCCTGAAAGACACCATTAGGTTTTATATCCCCTCATTCTATGACCAACTCTTCAGCAGCTGTAGAGATAGCAATCAATTAACCCATAATCAAAGGTTCATCTACAAATATTTCATTGCCGGGTACTGTTAATAAAAGAGAAGTCCTGAAGAATTTAAGTGATTGACTATTTCATGCACATATGTGGGAATAGCACAGGAAAACCCAGCATTTTGTTTTCTTCATGAAGAATCTCATTTACCAACAACACATGATCACCTTCTTTCACCACATAGTCTAACTCATTCCACAGCTCACAGTTGCTAATTTTGGAGCATGATGCTTTCATTCTGAATATCAGATCCAACTATCAACCTCATTTTTGCTTTAGTCTTCTGCAAACAAACGATCCCTCAAAACAAAAAAAAACCCCAGTTAGAGTGACATCAGAAATAAATCACTGTCTCCATTAACTATCACCAGGTTGTTGAAAGCTAATTGTGATAGGTGATTTCTTAACAATGCAAACATATTTCCTTTTATATTCCAAGATTTCTAGGCTTAAGAATACTAGTATTTCCTTCCATTCAATCCAGTCCAGGCGTGAAACCCACTGGCACAAACTCAGTGTCTCAGCCACTGGAGCTAACCTCACTTCTGGAATGCTGTCACAGGCTCTGCAGATGATTCACATGCACACAAATGCTATTGGACAAGTGCCTCATACAAAATAATAATTAGCAGCTATAACAAACATCCTACCACAAAGCACTGGTGCAGCATGAAATGGATCTTCTCCAGTTATTTTATTTTGCAATTTCTGCTGCCTTCATTATATTTTAATTAAGACTGCATCAGGAGAAAAATTAACCTAGAAATAACCTCATTAGACATCCAGAGAAGCAGCAATGTAGAGCAATGTTAAATTCAGCTGGGATTGCAGATGGTTGCTCTGTAAATCAGGCTCTGCTTCAATTCATCACTTCAGCAGAAAGTTCATCCTTTCAGGAAATTGCTACTGAATTGTAAAATATCAAGACACAGATCCCACTTGTGCTGCACCATGACCAGGAGTAGAGATGATACATTTCTTTGCAATTTTAATAGATAATAACTGCTTCAATCATTGAATTCAAAGTAAGTTTGTGTTATGAAAAGCACAGAAGGACTCAGGCTAGGCACTGGGTCAGCATATTAAGGATGAGTATTCCTTAGGTCTGTACAAGTTACTGTATTTTTGATGTATGCTATCTGTGAATTATTCATTAACAAAGTAAAATACCACTGCAAAATATACTCATACACAAATAGAACCTAAGCCGTTGTCTTGGTTTGGAAGACAGGTGTCTAAGGAAGGTGGAAACCTGTCTTAGAGGATATGACCCCCCTCCCTCCAAATTGTTATAAGGTCGAAATCAAAGGCTCTCAGGCAGAGATATGGGAAAAGGAATAACAGTTCTTTACTCGTATCTATAAGGAGGAAAACAAGCAACAATAACAGCAGCAATAACAAATAAACAAACCAGAAACCCGGTGGCAGCTTTCTCTGGGCTGCCAGACGCCGCCCCTTCCCTTTGGTGCAGTTACGGTCACGGCCGACAGGGGGCGCTGTGGCGCGAGCTCAGCCCCTCGGTGATGGCGGCTGGAGCTGAGGGCGTGGCGGCTGCACGGCGAGCGGAGCTGCAGCAGGGAATCTCAGGGCAGCAAACTGGGCAGCAGAGCTTGTCCACTCGAGCCGGCGAACAAAAGGGTAGCAGAGACTCCAGCAAGGAAGAAAAAAACAGGCAGTGCTGAGCTCCCGCGGCAGCAGTGAAGGGGAAGAAGAAACAGCAGCTGTCTCCTCCAACAAGTCCCGGGAACAAGTGTGTCTCTGCCCACGGCCAGCCACCTTTTTCTTCTCTTGCCACACCTGGCTATGTTTTTAGTCTCTTAAGTGCGTCTTTGTCCCTTAGGTACCCAGTCGTTATCTCTTAAGTACCCAGTCGTTAAGGCTCATTAAGGTATCTCTAGCCACAGGATGGAAAAATTCCCAACCTCCAACAGCCGTGGACCCCAAAAAAGTTTGTGCCCTCCTTCAACTTTGCCTTGCCTGCTTCTCTAGTCCAACAAAGCCCTTCTGCTTTTGGGCATGTTATCCAAGCATTTATTTTCAAGTAACAGAGCTTAAGAGGTACAGATTAGTGAAGGCGGGAGTTGTACCTATGACAGCATTGGTATCAGCTTTGCCACCTGCAGAACAGGGATACTCTTTTCTAAAGGGGAAAAGAAGGAGGTACCAAGCAGGATCAGATCAGTTTCCAGTCTAATATGTTCCCTCCACGTGAGGGCTGTTCTAGGTGGCACTGTTGTGGTGGGGATATGTAGGTGTGATCAGACACTTGAAATTAGACAGTGATTAGTAAAAGCCTTGAAACACCATCGTTTGTATTCAATATCTCAGCAACATTTGTATCAGCAAGAACTATTGACTGAGCTTGCTCTTATTATCCAAATCAGTGCATAGTCCCCATTCCTTCTCTGCTAAGCTCTGAGCCTCGATGATTTCCTGTTGCACTGAGTTTTATAATCTAATTACCTGCTGTGTAAGAAGTGCCTGATTTTGATTCTATTGCCTTTCCTTTTTCTTGTCTTCCAATAGACACAGAATCAACACTCAGATTCCTCTTGAGATCACTACTGGCTTAAATTTAATTTTTAAAATAGAAAAACCCCAAAGATTTGCATCATTCTTTGAGACAGAAATACACATATAAAACAGACCACTGTGAAAGTACCAATGCCTCCATTCATCTAGAAGATATTATAGTATACCTGTTTGTTTTCTCACGCTTACTCTTTCTGGTTGTTTTTGTCTCAGATTTCCAGATTCAAAAAAACCCCAAACGACAAACCCAATGAACAACGTAACTAAAACAACAACAACAAAAAAACCCCACACACAAAACCCCAAAACTTTTCCTGTCAGGCACTGCAGCCTGTACAAAGCTGGGACCTCCTTTAGTACTAACATGCATCGTGTTACTACTTAGAGCTGTATAGAACAGTCTGTAGGCACTTACAGAAGGTACAAACACAAAGGGTTACCTTCTTCAAAAACCTAAATAACTTTTGGAATAAGATAACCTCTCCAACATAGGCAGTCCTATGTTTATAAAATACAGTGAACTTGCAAAACTCAAGCCACCACTTGTGTTGACCTCTACCCAGACTGAACATAAGCAGAGCAAAGCCTGCAATCCCTAGGCAGGCTGAAAAGAACAGCAAGCAGCACATAACACAAAATACTGTCACTTGCTTGTCAGTGCTTATTGCAGCAATAAATAACCACCCTGCCACCCTTCACAGAAAAACCCTTAGCATGGAAGCCCACTGAAAAGGCAATAGCACTGCTCAGCCTGACAGCATTCCATCTGTCTGGGAAGAGATTTCATAGGCATAGAGATGTGCATGCATAAGCCAGCCAAGAGGCTCAGCTACTATGGAATTCACAGCATAAAACACAAAGAAGGGACGGCAGTGGGGTGGGGGGTTGTTAAACTCGTGAAATGAAGGAAGAAATCAGACACAGGAGGGCTTCAGGACAAAACTTCATGTACTACAACCCACACTGATGCTGAATCACTGGCCTGTGTTGTTTTGTTTCAAAAAATATTGTGGATGATGATGTGTGCTGTATCTTATGCTTTGCAGTCTGCTACTAAGGGCTGTGACTCACAATTTTTTATGCTGCAGCCTCATCAGTTGCACACCAGTGAGCTCAGTGAAGTAAACCAGAGAAAGAGGCAAGAAAAGTGAAGCCTGAATTAAGACAGAGAACTAATCTAAATTCAGTGCCAGATGCCCCATAGGTATGTGGTGATAGGAGTCTGAGCTCTAAGGCTTTAGGAATATTTCAACAGGACTCAATCCATGTGGTGTGGCACAAGCCAGATGTCACAGAGGGGAAGCCAGGAGACACTGAGAGCAGCAAATGAATGTAAAGGCAGGGACTAAATAACTACATACAAATCCAGGAAAAACTCCACAGTCTTGGGATTAATCCAGGCCACATCACTGCAGAGAGAAAGGACCTGCAGTCAGAAGATGGTAAGGGCAGGCAGCAGTGCTAAGTCCTACATCCTCAACACAGATATGGAGCATCCTCTGCAACACTCCAGGCACTGGATCCACCCTGAGCTCTACTCAGGCACGTGGAACAAACGCATCCTGCCCACATCCTGCTCAGCTTACTCCAAATGTGCCATGGCAAAATTGGGTCAGAACAATCTGCATCCTTTCACAGCAACAAGTCTGGCCTCTACACTAAGCAGCATCCTGGGAGCACAGCAAGGAATGCAGCTTCACATTTAAACAGCACCAGTAAAACTTTTTTGTTCTCCTCCCTGCCACTAGGCACAGAGGATTCCCTGAAATGTGTTTTTCTGTTGCCAGTTCACAGCAGCTCCTAAAGAAGCTTCAAATTCAGGGAATAAATTCAGAGGCAATAAGAGACCATGGCAATCAGGGCAGATGTATCTTGTTTTCTGTTGCTGTACTTCAACAACTGACAGTGCAGAGCCTTCTGGGTCCAATAAACTCCAGATGATTTTTCTACCACACAGTCACAGGCTACATCTGAAAAAACACATTTGAATGACAAAGAGGTAAATGTAAGGAAAGCTTCCTAGTGAAAACAAAAAAGCCAGGCTGTGCATAAATGATCCAAAATTAGGATCCTCCAAGGTGTTCTGTGTATCAGGACAGGTGAATTTGATAAATGACAAGACAAAACTTCTACATTTAGAATGAGACCAGAAAAAAAAAAGTAAAAATCTTACTAATAGATTAATGAAAACAAGAGGTTTTAAAGAGACTTGAGGAGTAACATTTCTTATTTAGGTGCTGTATATAACCAGAGCATCAAATTGCCCTCCAAAGCACAAACACCACTCACACCTGGACTGGTGGCGAGATGTCCCAGAGCATCTGAACAAATGTGGGAAGCTCAGAGTTTATTGGAAGCTCTGTACCATCATTTACCCGGGCTCTCTGCCTCAAATACAGCTGCATTTCAGACCAATGCAACTGCGCTTCATCCCCAAGTGCTGATGCTAACACGGGTGACCCCACAGCACCGTGTACCAAGGAAATATCCTGGTGGACTGGCACAGGCTGGCCTCAGCATGGCTCTCCAAGCCAGACTGCCCTTTTTCATTGTGCTGTCCTAGCCTGACATCCACCATTATTTAAATTGCCATTTTTAAGGCACTTTCACAGATCTTTACCACCCACACATAAGTAATGCAGCTGAGACACCAAGGCAGGCTCTGCAGACAGCAGGGAAGGGTAATGCCGGTTTTACATAACGATGTTGTCACAGGCATTCCAGGTTTTGCCACTTGCTGGCTGGTCAACACAGATAGCCAGTGAATCATCTGCACTACAAGACCATAATACCAAACTGCAAAGAGCAACTCTATTACACAAGAAGGAAAACATCTTGGGAGTCCCACATAAAATCTAACATTGATAAAAAGATGCCATGAACACGTGTCCAGATAACAAGAACAGTCACAGCCCTTTGCAGCTTTCCACAGTTATTTCATGATTAATGTTATTAATGATCCATGACATGTACTTTCATTTCTCCCCAAGAAAAAATAAAGCATTTTGTGGAGGTGTTTCAGTTGTACAGCAGTTCCACACTCCAAAGTAAATAGAACAATACATTCACACAGGAGAATGTCTCACAACTGCTGTTACTGCCTTATTGTAGCACTTTGTTAGAAAAATTACTACCCTGGCTTACAGGCCTCAGGACTGCTTTGCAGCTTCTCTTCTCCAGCTGCTATGGAAAATTGGGAGTTTCATTGAAAATGTTTCCTACATAAGATGCCTCTTTTCCTTAAAAGCAGAAGGGAAAAATGGCACAAGTCTAACCTGGACACGCTACAGAAGGATCTGCAGGAGCCATAGTCCAACCCCTCTGTGTTCCCATTTAGCACTGTGGTCTGTCCCTTGTGTAACTCTCTTTTAACACAAACTTCTTGCACAGTTTTAAAGCTAGAAACACATCCTAAAGGTTTTGTGTTTTTTTTCTTTTTAAAGGAAACCAAACCTTTTTCTCCACAGTACTAAAGTGAACTTCTTTCTTTGCCTCTCAACGTTTCAAACATTGAGCACTGAGTGTTCACACAGACATTGAAATCTGGTACACATTATCCTTGTTTAGACACAAGCGCACACAAATTCACCACTACAGCAGGAAAGCAGGGGACATTCTCCCAGCACTCTGCACATTGCTTGGTGAAATACTTTATAGACACCTGGACCCAACACAACACAAATATCCTAACCAAAAGTCACTTCTCAATGGTAAGAAACACCTATGGAAGGTTATATAGGAATTCAGCACATAAAAATGCCACTTGCCTGAAAAAGAGGAAATGTATTGAAGTTAACATGGTAACCCAAGGTGATGGATAAGAGCTCACACACACATGCAGAATACTCTCTGCATCAATTGAGATGTCATATTCATCTTCCCATACCCTTCCAGCCCCACAGTTACATCAGCAACTGTTCCCAGAGCTCCTGAGCTTCAAAATAATGACAAAGTTAACCAAAACCTATTAGCTAGTGATTAAACAACAAAACCCCTTTTGCACAGGATTTCTGGCCTCTTCCTCAAGCTGACCATTTAATCTCTCCTTTTGTTGAATCCTGCACTTTCATTCAACCTATATCCTTTCTATTGGCACTTTGCACAGAGCCACAATAATGTTAAAGGGAACAGATGAGCAGAAGCAAATGAGGATCTCTACAAGACCAGCCTGTCCTTGCAAATCTGATTGTGACAAGGAAATGGCTCAAAGCCAGCACCTGAGTGAGAAGCAGGTGGTAAAAAACGTCCCTGGGCAAGATGGCACTGATGAGTCCAAACAAGGTATTTATCTCTCAGAAAAGAATGGAACTTGAAGAATTTCCACTACAGCTTTGCACTAAAATAACCGCCCCAGGAAAATAAGAATCTCTGATCTGCCTGCCTGTACCAAGTCAGACCCCCCTGGCTTGCACACTCAGTATATTCCCTGCCGCAATATGCAGAAAAATGAAGAGCACCAACCCCAGTGTGTGAAACTGCTATCATGGCCATTAGTGCATTCTGGAGTCATGCTCTGGAGGGACTAACAAGAAATGATATTCATTTGCTGAAATATTGTCCTATGCCATGGATTGCGTGCTGGCTACCCAGATGCCACACAGACCTGTTAACACAGTCTTTCCCTGAAAATTCTGGAGCCCAACTAAAGACAGTGTACAGGCAAATTTGTTTCAGATAGGAGTTCAGTGTAGTGAAGGCAGCCATCCCAGGTGAACCTTTGTTTTACAGGTGACTATTCAGTAACCACTCTGCTGCCTCCAGCAGCATCAGCTGAGTGCCAACACCCAGCAAACAGCTGCTCCAGGATAAACCCACTTCCACTGATGATTTCCAGGGGCAAGGAACAGAGATCACTGTTTGGAAAAAGCTGAGTATTGCACTACATATGTGATAAACAAATATTTAAGGAATGGGAAAGCCCAGGGAAGCACCCATGAAGGAGGAACCCAAGCAAGAACCAGCTTTTCACCATGTCTGCACTGTATTTTGTATCTTCACAGAGCCAGTAGTGTCCGGCTTCCCACAGCCACCCCCATCCCAGCCTGATATCAGGCTGTCTTGGTCAGGAAGAATTCTTGAGGTCTTCTTGTACTAGCTTAGAAATTGTTTATTGTTCCCATAATGTTTAATGGCATCATAGTGGTTGCAAATGATGGCTGAATTTGTTTATTATTCCCCTGTAAAACACATACTTGAACAGTTTCTGTTCCCAATTATAATTTTCCATCTCAAAGGACTCCACATCTGCACTTCAGAAGATGAAAACTTATTCATAAAGAATTGAACGAACCCTTGTCCATTCTTGCCCATTGAACAAATTCTTGACATTTATTTACAGGATCTAATTCCTTCTTAATTAAATGATTAATGTTCACTGGCAAGACAAAACAGCACTGGCCTGGTAAGACAAAACAGCATTGGCATAAACATGTACAAAGCTGCCTCACAGCTACCTTAGGAACAATTGCCATAATGACATTACTGCAGTCTGAATTAAATTAGGTCACAGCAATGGACAAACACTGATAGCTGTGACAAGAGAACTAAAAGCTCGGGTTAGAATGACACTTTAGATAAAGGTAAAAAAGAAACGGCCCACAGGGACTCTTCCACCCCAGTGACAGGACAAGGTGATATT
Source organism: Dasyornis broadbenti (assembly GCA_013397935.1). Taxonomy (NCBI): domain Eukaryota; kingdom Metazoa; phylum Chordata; class Aves; order Passeriformes; family Dasyornithidae; genus Dasyornis; species Dasyornis broadbenti. Next base: position 762,121 of record VZRN01006386.1, on the reverse strand, counting down.
AAAAGACCCCAGTCCCAGCAGTGGGCAGTATGCACCTCACAGGTCCCCCTGCCTGGCACTGACGGTGTGGTGGTGTGACCCTGGCTGGATGCCCCCAAAGCCACACTCCCCTCCACAACTGGACAGGAGTGAGGAAATACAACAAAAGGTTCAAGAGTTGAAATAAGGACAGGGAGAGATCACTCATCGAATACCATCATGGAATACTCAGCTTGGGGAAATTAAATTCATTTATTATCAATCAAAATCAGAGCAAGGTAATAAGCAAAACAAATTCTCCGTCCCAAGAGATCAAGTCCCAAGCTCCTCTTTACGCAGAGAACCACAGAATCCGATCAGGCAACTTCAGTGTGTAAGTACAACTCCTTGTCTCTGTTACTGAAGCATTTTCTCTGTAGCTGATTTCTAATTATGTTTAGTACAAACTGTCCGCTTTCACAGAACACAGAGGTACTCTGAAGCATTAAAGTCTAAAAGGCAAGGCACATGTCTCAGTTTTTTCCCTTACTGATGTATGCACAGTGCTCTAATTCTCCTAAAAAAGGACTAGTTTTCTTCCTCAGACTGTGGAGAATAAAGCACTGCCTTTTTCTCTTCTAGGATTTATTTTTGTCTGGATACTTTATGTAGCATATCCCTGAAAAATTAATTTACAAAAGACCTAAATGACCTTCAGTGACTCCATGGTGCTCAGTGCTTTATTTTGTGTTATGCCATTTCCCTGTACTCTTCGTACAATTCCAGCCTTGCATTTTCATCCAGTATCCAACACAACTGGGCCACAAAGAGATGCCCGGAGAGATCCTGATACCAAATTCACTAAAGCCACGGAGTCACCCACCAAAGAGCCTGCCCATAACTTCAGTGAAGCTGCATGACTTCAAGTCCACTGCCCCACTGTTTCACACTATCTATATCAAATTAATAGCATTTGAAACATTTTACCTTCCTTTTTCCTCTTGATATGACTCGAGTCTAAGAAAAATCTAGCATTTTCGTCATACTTGAGAGTGTACTTGATTAAAAATCATCTCTTAAAAAACCCACCAGCCCTCTAAGATCTAAGCATGACAGGCTGGTGGAATCAGAAACGGGTAACATTGAGCACTAGAGGGCAGCAGAAAACAAACCAAAACCGGTAAAAATCCACCAATTCCCAAAACAAGGACCATGTTCTTCATCAAGGCCAAGGCAGTTAAGCACCGTGCTTAATCAGTTTCAAACCAATTCACTGGTTTAAAAAAAATAATTAATTCTGATGTTGTTTGGGACAACAGTTCAATCTGAAGTGAATTTCTGCAGTCAGAGGAGACTCTTCACATCACAAAGCACTTTTGAACAGCACCCTCCCCTTCACCTTTAGAGCAAACCAAAAAGTAAAATATTCTCACTGTGATCTATATCTTTTAGGCAAAGGGAGACTATCAGAAGTTTCTGTATCTAACCACGGCAGCCTGGAGTGCATGTATGAGCCCTTTTTAGCTCAGCTTTGGCTCAGTCTGATTTAAAATATCACACACATTTTGGATTTACAGTTACACAGACCTCTTAAAGAGAGTATGTACAAAGGTCTTTCGCCAGACAAAAAAGCCATTTTGTCAATTTGGCAACTTTAGGTAGCAGTGGTAGCTCAGACAGCCAAGCTGTACTTTCTGTACCAAGTAATGAGCACTGAGTTCTGGGCTGAACTGAACCTCCCAGCACCCACCAAGAGCCAGCCCTGAAAGGTTGCTGCTGATGTGACAAAACACACTCCTTTCATTTTCAGCCCCTACATCAACACTTGTGAGCAACTCCCATACAGGAAAAGCACAAGCCATGCCAGACTTCTTCAGTAAACACAAAACCACTTCTGCAAAACACATTAAGCAACTCTTGACAGGCCAGAGGACCGGGCAGAAAGCAGAAAGCATTTAAGGACAAGTCAGAACACAAGTACCAACATTAGCACCACTCCTCAGTTGCTAATAAAAGACACAGCAGCCCACTGCAAAACTGGGCATGTAAATTCACTGGGAATAGGTAGCATTTTATACAGAGGAATCCAAATTGCCTGTAGAACTCACAGCTGTGTTAACAGGTTGAAAATCTCTGCTTTGTTTTAACATAGGTGCTTGGTTGACTGAAAACCGAGAAAGCAACCGAACAGTTAAAAAATCATGCCTTTTGCTTTTTAAACTGTGATAATCATGTGATCAGATCTCCTCTTGATTTGAGTGGAAACTTGAGTAGCAGTGCCATGGCCCAGGCTCACCGATTTACCTGAAGCTAATGAGTCTCCAGTGGCCCATTCCATTCACCCCAAGCTCTCAGGACATATTCCAAATGGACTGTTTTTGAAGAAAGCCTACACCACCCCTCAACAGATCAGAGATAACCTATAGCCTGGCTACCCACAAGAGAGAATAAATGAATAGACCAACACTACATTTTTCAGAAACCACCATCCTGGAAAGGCTGTAACCCCATGTGGAAGCCAGGACACGTTGCAGAGCGCTAGATCTTGGCTGTACCTGTGCTGCTGCCAGGAAGACGAGCTGTCTGCACTTCATCCACACAAATATTCACATGGCTGCCCAGAAAGCTGGGCCAGTTTCCTGAGCTGACTTCTCACGTGGCCACCTGTGTACCAACACTAAGGATCAACCAGGAATAATAAGCACAGTCAGGAGCAGCCATGGACTCTTGCTGTATTACAAAGGTCAGGGAAGTCCATGGAAAATAACTAAAGGTAAGCCTGGGCTCAAACTTGAAACAAACTACAGGAACAGAAGTGGAGCTTTTGGAAAGGTTGAACACCTCTATCCTTCCAAGCTGACTTTAATTAATTTTGGTTTTTTTTAAAAAAAAGCTAGCCAGCTTTTAGATACTTGCAGGTCTCTTCAAGCCCACAGGAAACTGGGTCTTCCTTCACCAACCCATTTTTCCAGTATCATCCTCTCTCTCCTACTGTCATCCTTGTGTTATTTTCTCTGTTCCTGTGACACCCCGTTTTCTTCCACTGGGTGACCCTGTCTACCCACTCATTTTCCTAAGGACACAGTTTTTCCATTACAGAGAAAAAGCAATGAAGGCAAAGGCTACATGACAAATAGGGAAATCCATCTCCCCAGTATCACTAGCCACAGGCAGGGCCATGAAGGGAAATGGGACCGAGCTTTGCCCCTGCTTCAGACAGGCAGTCTCCTAAGCACAGTTCCACAGCTGAACTCTCAAAATGCTGCCTCCAAATTTAGCAGAATTCCTCCAGCGTTGCACTGGCAAACCCAATTCTGCCTGACCACAGAGCACAGGCAGAGCACAGAGCCCTGTGCTCTACCAATTTGTAGAGCAAATCTGTTCTCTAACACTTTTTTAGGTTGCAATTTTTCCAGGTAAATAGTATTTTTCCACTGTCCCTGGTACGCTGTGGTTCAGTGCCCTACATGAAAAGTCCCATTGCCAGTGATTTATTTCTTTGGAAACAACCTTTATTAGCTCCCTATGAAATATTAATCCAAATAACTTAAGGCTTTCCCACAAATACACCTGAGTGCTGCCTGCCAAGTAAGAACTTTTGCTGGCAACTTTTCTTAATCCAGAGGAAGTGGTAAGGTGTTCCTGCTTTATTGTGCAACTGAGTGATATAAATTAGAAAAATGATAAGCAAGTAATTTTTTAAAAATTATTTTCCACTATGAGATAAAAAAAGATGAAGCATACTGAAGGGTTCACTGATCCCATTTAATTTTCTCAGTCTATTACCACTTGAACTCACTACGACAATAAGCTGAAAGTATGAATGCTTGTTGCAAGAGCAGAACCCTCATTCCCACATAAATCATAAAACCACTCATAAATAATTTAAGAGATCTAGTAATATTTCTATAGGATTACTGTTTTCTTGCATAGGGATGCCTGCTTTCAGAAGATCCTGTTTTCATGACCAATGGATACTATCTTCCACTATTAAAAGTGATGGGACCCCTCTAGACTCATAAGACCTGTTATGGGTGACTCAGGCACTAGGAATATCCCTATGACCATTTTCAGCTCCTGAGGCACTGGTGGTGTGGTACTTTAGTCAGTCTCGGTCCAGTTCATGTGGCAGATGGCAGAAAACACAGCCTGTCCTGTCAGGAATGAAACAGACTGTTTCATTCCTAAGGAAGCTGCAACATTCCTGGAGAGCTAATGCCTTTTGGAAATGCTTTTGAATTACTAAGGAAGATCCTCATCCATCACCAATTTTCTGGTCATGGTGTGGTGGGGTGCAGCCCACAGCCACTTCCATTCTCCTCACTTACACAGTGTCACAGCAGCAGCTCTCCATGTCTCACAACAAAACAATCAAGCAATTGAGCTTGCTGTCCTAAGATACATTTGACAGAGCTTGCTTTTCCAAGAGTATCTGACATGGGCAGACTGTTTTTAAAACCTTAAAATCTTTGTCTCTCTTCTGCCATAGTGACCAAACTCAATGGTTCGAAACGCTGAAGTTGCATCAAAAGAGAGAGTTTAAGTGAGTCTGTATATTGGTTTGATGTTGTTACGAGGAGAAAAGAACCAAGATGTTCAGAGCATGAATTGGTCATGCTGTGACACTTGGGTTATTTCACTGCCAGGAGTGCTGGGAGCATCCCACAGCTATTGCCAAGTGGTTTCATTTGTGAGCTGTCTCTACAACAAGCCAGGAAGGAGAGGGTTCATGGGCCTAATCTGCTCTCCTCAGCACACCTAGAATCCACACTGGCACCAGGGGGTGTTGGGAACAGCAAGGAGGCAGGATGTGGCCTCCCGGCATGCCTTGGTAGTGAGCTTCAGCTGTATATTCCACATGTGCACCACAAACAACTTGCCCTGTGCTGTCATTTCCGCATATGTCACTCCCACTAAGCCTCAGACATTCCTGGGACTGCCAAGCGGTCATGCAGTTATTCCATGTGTCCCATTCAACAGAGCAATCAAGGCCAGCTGCTCTGAGCCACACTAAATGGTGTTGGAGCAACACATCCCAGGAACTGCCTCATAGCTCCCAGAATTGCCTCTTACCTGTGACACAGGTATGAAACCTGAGTAGACAAATGCCTTCCAGGCTATATCACTATCAGAGGAACTTCCCCACCCTCCTCTCCCACGACAGTGGAAAAGGCTTGCTCAGGACATTCCTTGTAGTGGTGGTCACTACTCTTATGCATCAAAATAAAGCAAAACCTCAAACCAGACACACTATTGTCCTAGTGCAAGGTGGATCACGGAATGTGATACATGTTGTGGTTTAAAGCTAACAGCAGAAGACTCCCATCATTATTAACGTAAGAATGTGACTTCCTAGCCTGCATAACAAAACCAAAGCAAGGCTTGGGCTCCACTATTGGCAGATTTCATTACAGTTCTGGATGTCCCACACCTAGAGCTGAAGGTAACTGCACAGGCAAGTAGTCAACATCAGCTGAGTGAGATCAGTTGGTAGATCCCAGTGCTTACCTGTTAAGTATGAAAAGAGTGAAATTCCCACTGAAAAAAACTCACCTGTCAAATTTTGAGCTAATTTCTTGGAAGCAGGCCACAGAAAACCACTTCAGAGTAAGAAGAGGAGCCAAACCCTACTTTTACACTACTCAAGATTCTAAAGCAACCAGAAATGCTGTCAGTGACATTTCACCTGCTCAGGTATCTTGACAAATCCTCTCCACACATTATTTGCTGACCAGAACTTACTTCCTCCCCAATATTAAATATAATTACTAGAACCTTCATTCCAGCTAGCATGAATATATGGCAAGAAGTGCTACTGGACCAGCACATTTTGATTTCACATTTCTTGCCACCTGTACCTTATCTTCTCAGATATACCATTTATATCATTACTCCCAAGAATCTGGAGTAGTGGCTGACCTAAAATGCTACTTCTGCAGAAACCAGTCCTCTTTCTTCCTCTTTCAAGTGAGGAAACTGCTATCTCACAAGAGTTGAACTGAAGCAGTCCTCACCACACTAGTGTCATTAGCACAAGCAAAGATTCAGTTATAATTATTAAAGTAAAGGGGTAACAAGGCCACATCCTGAGCTTGTGACGAGCACATGAAAAACGTAAGGAAAAGTTTAAAAACTCTTCCTACTGACTATGGTAATTTAAGACAGTATTTACTACTGATGTCTGAAAGACCATTCTGTAAGTCGTCCTGAGAACACATTAAATATGAAGAGTGTTGCAGAACGTTAGCAGTTGGCAGCATCCTCTGAGCTCCTCTCCTGTGTCCCATCAACCCAGAGTTCCCACTGTATCTATCAAGCTAGAGCAGCCTGTAGTTCTGCTAAGCTGTGTTTTATGACAGGCAGATGCACCAGTACCAGACTGCAGTGACTCAGTCAAACGACACACTGCCTACACAGCTAAAGCACTGCCTAAAGAAAGAGCATGTGGAGAACCAGAAGCTGTTACCTGTGGGTGGAGAGGGAAAAACATCCCCAGAAGGATAAAGCTCCTCGCTGTTTTCAGAGCTGTGTGGAGGCAGAAAGTGCTCTGCTAGGTCACAAACGGAGGGGAGGTCCAAAACACTGCTCTCTGAGGTATGACTTGGTGACGTCTCCTTTCCTTCCATGGTCCCACTGCAGACATAAATGAGACTCAGCAGGGTTTTTAGAGCATGAAAATCTAAGCAGAAGTCAAATGATCTGGCATTTTTGTACTGCTTTATGAGCTGAGAGGAGCTGTTCTAGTATAATCATACCTCAATTAAGAAAATAAAATCAAATTTAAAGACGTAAAGAAGGAACAACAGCAAACCCCACAGGTAACAGCCTTCAGCCTTAAGTAGGATAACTAGGAGTCCACAATAAATTTGGCTTTCCTAGAGGCTGCCCAGGAAGTGCAGACACAGGCCCCAAAACTAGGAAGTCATGGAGTACATTCCCTTCAGGGTATCCCATGTGCGCCATTTAAAAGGAAACATATTCTACAGGGTCCTTTTCCACTGATGCTGCTACAAGCCTCAAGTTAAACTCACCCCTCCTGGCTTTGTCCACTAGCAGAAAGAAAAAGTGTCTTAAAACTTGGTAGCCTCAATCTTACAGGGATGGCAAAGACTTCCTGGTATGGAAACACCAGGGCAGCTGTGCTGTACAACCTGTGTACAGCACTTTGGAAAGCTTTATTTAAAGCATGCCCACATCCCAACACTGTTCTTTCAAGCTTCCTCAACCAGTCCACCACCACAGAGGGAAAGAACACACAGCTGGGTGGAGAGCAAGACAGGGTTGGTGTCACCCAGCTCCACATCAAGGGCTACAGTGAATGGGCAACTCTTTTGGAGAGGATGGAACTAAAGTGTTCCAGTCCAGCAGCTGCAAGCACAGTTACATGAGTGTCTGGGACAGAAGAGGAGTGAAATGTGAAAAACTTTGTGGGGCAGGAGCTCCTTCTCTTGTGGTAAAGAGTGACAGGACAGAGGAACCAAATCTGGTGGTCAGGCAATGGCCTGTGACCCTGCAGGCTCACATTTATCTTCTCTTCTGTAAAATGAAGAAGGCAACAAGTTCTTGTCTTGGGGATAGTGTCAGTAAGGAATGTGACAGCCACAGTGGGCAAAGAAATCCCCAGAAGGCATTAGTACTGAAAAGTAAGTACCCCCAAGCAGATTTAACAAAAACCAAACATCATTCCTTAGGTGCGTCTGTGCTGAGTAAACTTTTAGCTGAGACACCTCTGACCTTTGCAAAATGCTGAGTAACTCACTAATGAGAAGAGTGGAGATGTTGGCTGTGATACCAGAGAAGAGCAGCTGCCTTGCCTTGGAGGGACAAGGTCTGTGCACTCACAGAAAGGTCTCAAGAAAAAGACAGTGGAAGGTTAAAAACAAAACATAGTTCATATCCTTCTTCCCTCTAACAGTCACTGCAGAAGGAAATTTCTCCTTCATTGCTCTTTGTGTACCAAAATAGAAATGATCTGTGCATAAGGAACGCAGAGAAGGAAAAACTTTCCTCAAATATTGTGTTCATGATGTGTGCTACTTTAAAGTACAAAAGTATTTCAGAGAACTAAACTCACCATTCCTGTCCTTCGTCTGGGAAAAAATCCCAAAAACCCCCACTAAAAGCTCAATACATTCTATCCCTCCCCAAGGGCAAGTGGCAGATTACAGCTATAGGGCTGCTGGTGTGATACCACAGCAGCTTAAGGCGTTATTGATGAGAGCTGCAGTGGCCTTGGATGTCTCTGCCAGCTGCCTGGGCTGCTCCCCTTCCTTGTCTTGCCATAACAGGACTAACAACATGTGCAACTATGTTTTGATCAGGTTTAGATAGAATAAAGCATATTAAAAAAAAAAAAGAAAAAAAGAGAAAAGAAAAAAAGAAAGGAAAGGAGAGGAAAGGAGAGGAAAGGAAAAAGAAAAGTTTTCTTCTGGATTAGCTCCCTCCAGTCCTCCTAAGTCAAGTACACAGCAGTCCTACCCCCAAAACTGCTGGTGAGACCACAACTAACGGTGTTTGTGAGAAAAGGCTCAGCCCTGGGCCTTCAGGCATATGCAAGAGATTCACCATTACCTCTGTGCCATAGCACTGATGTGCAAACAGTCCTTTTGGACAAAGCCCAGGAGCAAACAGTCTGTTACTGCTTCAGGATTCCCTTATTCTTCCTTCATGGTTTGTCAACCCCACTTGCTGGAATGAAACAAACAGGTCAGTTAGATGCTTTGCATCAGCTGATCTGGCAGATGGACAGGGTGACCTTTCAAAGTACATATGTTAGCCAAAGTCAACAGCCAGTCATCTCATATACCACTGTTTGTTGGGTCTGGAAGAGAAGAGAAGCTTTTTCTACGAATCAGAAACAGCACATCTAATTATGCCCTTGAACCTTTTGACAGCAGCAGAGATCTCCTGGAATGGGGCTGGTACATTCTAGAAATAAAGCCAAAATTTTCTTTACAAGAAGCTGCCAGATGAGCTCTTTATTCAAAACCCATCAAGCAGAGCAGCAAGTTATAGCTGGCAACCTTCCCTCCCTCCTTTGGAGGGCAGGTATTTCCCCAACAGGTTTATCTAGCAGTGTCTTGATATCAACAACCTGTTACGTCAAACGTCAGCCAGGAAATGTGCTTTAAGACAGCCACAAAACCCACCCTGCAAAGTATGACATGGGCTCACAAAACCCAGATCCTGTTTCCTCTGCCAGTACCTCGATTATTTTCAGCAAGCAACCAGAACAGACACAGTTCCAGGCAGAAACTGGATTTTTTTTTCCCAGACCACCTTCACACGGTGGCACTGCACAGCTACCGGGGTGTCTCAAATGTCTGTCGTGCACAGGCTTGCCTGCTTAGCTGCATTGCTACAGAATGTGATGGATACAGAACGGTGTGAGACACTGGCCTTACCGGCTGCCGTGCTCAGCTGGCTTTGGGGGATGCAGGGGAGGGGCTTCTCTTCCTCCCGGCCTCGTTTCTTTCCCCTTTTCCTGCAGGCAGTATTCACGCATTATTTCAAAAACCACTCCCTTGGCAGTGAAGGGCAAAAAGAGCGACACACGGCATGGTGCGGACCAAAGCCGGAGCACCCCGCGGCGCCACCATGGCTGCTGCGCCCACCCCCTCACCGGCTTCTGAGGGGAAAAGCCGCTGCAGCAGCACAAGAGCCGCCAGATCTCGGGGAAGGCGGGAATAAGGGGAAAGTAAAAAGCACGGCAGGGCTGCCCCGGGACGGGCCGCACTCGCACAACCGCGCCTCGGGCCCTCCAGGCCGCTGCCGAGCTCTGCGAGGGCCCTCCCGCTCCGAGGCCGCCGAAGGGCGAGGGGAAGCGGAAGAAGCCTCTGGGCTGCAGGCAGAAGCCTCTGGGCCAGGGGCAGGCGTGACCGGAGGGTCCCGAGCACAGCGCTGCGGGGCCTGGAGAGCCGGCAATAACACGGACCCGGGCAGTAGCGGCAGCCGCACCTCTCCGGCCGCCGAGCGCGGCTGCGCAGGCCCCGGGCCCGCCCCCGCGGAGCCGCGGGTGGGAAGGGGGCGGGATGGATTTCAAAATGTGTCCAGTTAGGTTTTCTTCAAAACACGTTTAGCTCGGATTTATCACTCTGAATTCGGAGGGGAGAGGTTTTAGTGAGGTGAGGCGAGGCAATGGCGCTATCCCGTGCCCGGCACACGGGATGCGGTCTCGAGTTGCTTAGCGCTTGGTCGCTTTACACCGCCGCCCTACGAAGCTGCAGCCTGGAAAAGCCCTGGGCAGGGGTGAGCGTGGGGCTGCGGGAAGCAAACATCATAGGGGGCTGAGAAAAAAAACAACACAATTCCCACCCGGGACATAAGCAAGAGGGAAGTCTGCGAGAGCATTCCTCCGAGGGCGTCCATGTCCTCTCACCGAGGAGTTTTAACAGGCGGCAGAGTGGAAGCTTCGCAAACCCTGCTGAGAGGCGGGATACAAACCACACTCAGTTTGCGGCATCGCATCACTTCGGCACCTGGCAAGATCGGTGTGTGCTCCCACAGCCACAACAGGCGTGGTGACAAGGACATTTACGGGGGACTGACACAGACATACTGACCCTCTTTAACAGGGCTGCAGGGAGTGTCGCGGACACCTGCTGGATACTTTTCCAGCAAAGCGAATACAGTGCAGTGCCGCCTGACAGCGTGTGCATGGCACAGCCAGACATCCCAGGACAGAGGTCAAGGATCCGCCCTGTTATCGTCTGGGCAGGCAGTCGGGAGGAAAGCTGCCGGTCGACCTGCCGGGGAGAAGTGCTGCCAGAGGAGAGAGAGCTAGCTGTGCTTTTTGGCACGCGTGCTGTTAAGTGAGACTGGGAAGGAGCTGGGAGTTTTTTCCAAGAGCCTTTGGATTTAATTACTGAGGGCAAACTGATGTGTTTAGGAGGAAGTCACTAAAAGGAAGAAAATTAATTTGAAGTCCCGTGGCTGCCAAGGGGGCTTTAATTTTCTCCCAGGTGAGCTGGTTTGATCTGGGAAAGGTCTCCACAGGGAGAGCCTTTGAATCTGTGTTTTAGGCACAGCAGTGACTCTGCCTTGCCCTTACAGCCTCTCTCGAGCCAAGCCTGGGCATTTGGGGTCACTGCACAAGCAGAGATGCGAACCTAGCTACACCCTGAGCTGTAATGAAACCTGGACTCTGCTCTAGCACTAGAGTACCGTCATATCTGTTCCCAAGAACCACCCATCCCACTGGGAAGTTCTGTGACCAGGAAGGCAGCACCCTTTTCATTTCCTTGCAGGGAGTGGGAATGGAGCTGAGCTGTAGAATGCAAAACATCAGCAGATCTGCTTTATTTAGCTCTGGGAGCACATGCAATATTACAGCATCCAGAAAACAGCTATCTCTGTGATTTCACCCCACTGGATCATGCCAAGTCTCTGCCACTAGAAAAGCTCTGGTGGGGAACACTACTTGCTCCTGTAAAAGCAAGGACCTCCAGCAAACAGAACTGCCAAGGAAGCAGTAGTACTTATGAACAAACATACACAGCTTACCAGTTTCTATTTGCCATACTAGGTGGACAGCCAAATCTTTGAATTTTGTTTCCCGCCTCTCCCTCATCAGAACGAGGAGGTCCTGCAGTGCTAGCACTGCCACGATTGTAGTCTACACATTGTAATCTTTTTTCTTTATGAACTGCATTATCAGCAAAAAGATTAAATTTGCCTGTAGTATTTAGGGCAAGTCTCTAAGTATGTACTACACTCCGTTTTATCAGTGTCTTAATGTTAGCACATGATAAAACTATACCGACAGTTGTGTCTGAAGCTGGTTGAAGTGGAAGGTATGTGAGAGACAGGAAACTCAGAATTAAACCCCACACTTGACATTTACCAAAGATCAGACTACTGAGAGTCACAAATGGGGAAAACAAAATATGTTTTCTGACTATTGCAGCTCTGTCACAACGAGATTTTTTCAGTGTTGACAGTCTCAGGGCCAGACTGTACCGTTCCATGTCATTGAAGCTAATGTGTATCTGCCAATTTACCATCTTAAATACTTAATACATAACATGAAGAAAAAAAAGTCTGTCTTTACAAACAATAGAACTTGCATGTTCATGTCTTTTCAGTCCTTTGCCACTGACACACAGCCGGGGAGCCTGCCTACTTCTTTCTTACACAAAAGCTCAAAGTTAATTTAGTACATGAAAACAGAATAGCAGCTGAATGAATAGAAGCTAATCCAGGAAGTGGGCTGAAGGGATGCTAAGGAGACATCAACAAGGTTGATTTTTACACTGCTGAATTTACAAAGATTGTTCTGTTGATTAACAGAAATTATTAAACCAAAGTTTGTAGTCGATACTTCAGTGTTTTGAGTTCACTCCTCACATTGAACTAATCCTTTTTTCTCAGAACTAAAAGCAAGAAAGAATATTTAAATCTATTATTTGCATGCATTTTACTTCTCAGCTCAAGACACTGTACTAAAACAGATGGAGGATTAGGCTCCATCCTAAATTCCCATACTGAAGGTTTCCCCAAGCATTGCAGATAATGTTTTACTGGCCTTTGCTCTGGAAAATCCTCTTGCGGTTACCCCAGGAATGAGGGTTTTTAGGCTTCAGGCCAGCGTGAGTGAGAAACAGCTCTTCAAACCCATGAGATGAGAAACAGCAACTGGCAACTCATCTCCACTTCTTCCGGACCAGTGAGGTTTGCTGATAACACTGCAAATAGCAAAAAGCAGAGGGAGGCTGTAAGGAAAACTCTTTTCCACCATCCCACTATCCCATAAAACCTAAGACACCTGGCATTCCCAAGTAACTTCTTGCATGATCATCATTCCTTCACTTAGAGCCGTGTCCTTTGTGTGCACACCATTGTACAGCATTGAAAGTGTAGCTCAGCTGCAGAGGTAAAACACATTAAAAGCTTTATTATCCATCCTGATTCCTACCAAGGCTACACCCAGGTTAGCATACTTGTGGATATATACTTGCTTACCTGGGAAAAGAGGCTGGTTATCCTAAAGCTCATTGATTTATCCAGCTGTGTTAACTGATCAGATAAAGAGTATTATAGTCCCTTCAAATTTGCCAAAGTTAAGTTTTCAGGACCACATAAAAAGATATTGTGTGTTTCATGTTCTGCCACATCAAAGGCAATTATTCAAACCAGCAAATCTCCCTCTAAAGGGTCAGTGCCACTTAAACTGAAATACCCCTCCTTGTCATTACTATCTCCAAGCAGCAATAACTGCAGGGCTAATGCCTTTCAGAGTTTGGACTGAGATATCACAGAGAACTGATTGCTGATTCAGGTTCCTGGTTAACACTAGAGTTAACATATTAGCTACTCTATCTGTCTTTCTAACTTATAATCTACCTGTCTTTCTCACCCGCAGTCAAGCAGGTATCTCCCAAGTTCCTTCAACCCCATACATTCTACTCTGGTAACAGTGCTTCTCTTCAAGACAGATGAAGTTTATGAGCAGCAAGCAGTCATCTGCATTACAAAAAGTGGGTCAGCCAGGCAATCAAAAACATTCTTGGCCTTCTCTTCCCTGGTTGTAAGACAAATAATGCTTTTTGCTTCCTCCTTCAGTAATGAGAGATTTAAGCCTTTTGCTTGCTGCAGTCAACACCCTGAGATACAGGAAATTTCAAAGACCAAATGTTATTTTCTGCTATACCACATGCCAGTAAATTGACTTCCATTTGTTTTCTTTTTTTAATGAATCCCTTGCTGTGGCTGTAACCTGCTTTTTCTGGTATCTGAGTTTTTAAGGTGTCACTTCTAAACTAAACAAGAAACCATGGTAGCCAGTTCATGTATTAATACTGTGTCTTGGAATTTTGTGATTTCAGGAGAAACTGGCTCTCTCTTCAAAAACTAGTTTACTGTGGCAAAGGTTTGACAATGTGAATGTTGGGGATATTTCAGTACAAGCAGGAACAGGATTTTTTTTTGTTACAATTCCATACCAAATCCCATCTCTCTCCTTTGAGATCCTCTGCTAGAGTGGGTGCAGGAGCTTGCCTTCTAGTGTTCTGGTTGATATTACCTCCCCTCTTTTTTGGGCTATCTCCTTTGCATCTGTTGCTGCTTGAACCCACTTTGAATGAAAGCTTTTTAGGACCTAACACTATTATTCTTGTTCTGTACAAGATTTTAGCACCGTGGATCCTGACCTAGGGCTCTGTGGGGCCTCATTTCCTCCCTTCTACATCACAATTCACTAAAATAAAACAAAAGCATTATGTGACTCAAGGGTAGGCTTGAAGAACACTGTAACTCAGCTCTCATGATGCACCTAAGCACAACTTGGGTCTGTCTTATCTAGAGTCATATTTTCTTCTGCCAGACTTCTCTTGCACTGCATTCCTGTTTAGCTGTGCACACCTACACCCTTGCATTCCTGCTACCCAGAACTTTTGCACATCCCAATTGCTCTGCCTGGCTGTGACACACCTGCTGCCCAAGGCAATCCTGCACTTTGCAGTCATGATGAACAATGCATGTAAAGCAGAGACATTTGGAGTACCTCAGCTCATGTCTCAGTCTCCCTTTGGGGCAGAATAACCCTTTAACCATTGGTTTATTCTCTGCTGTTTATCCCCTTTCACTCCTGAAGCAAGTGATCAACAGTCTATTCAGCTTCTTAGTCACTGTACACACCATCCAGCAACTGGACTCCTTTAACTCTGGCAGGGAGCATGTGCCTGAGTTTCCAGTTCTTGTGTTCCTGGGATCTGGATGGAAATTGTTACAGCTGGATTTTCATCCATCTATACACACATAAATACTCACCAAGGGTATTTATGTTCTCATGCTGTAGAGCCTTTAGGGAATTTCCAAAAGGTGCTTCCAGCCTCACTTGAAGCAAACAGTCACAGGAGAACAGCCACAGTCTGACTTCTTGCCTGGATCTTCCAGTACCTGATATAGCATGGAGGTACAAGAAGAAGTGTCAATTGCAGTAATTATGCACTTCTCTCCACTAGAAGACCTCCAATGTTTAATTGCTGAGCTCACTCAGTTGGCTTTCTACACTGCTAGGGTGCCTCCCCTGACCAGTAGCAGACTTTTGTTACCACTAGCACACCAGCTCTGATACCATTATCTATCAACCTGTCAGATTGGATCAAAGCGTTCAAAAGTAGCTTGAGATGAGTACATCCACACTGGCCCTGTTTTTCTTAGAAGCCAGATCAAAGTAAAGAGTCAGGTCTTTCATCTAAAGGGCTGGTGTTCTGCAGGTGGGGTTATGATGAACAATAGTGAAGCTGAAGGGCAGAGGTTGTTGAGTGCTCAAGGATGTCACCCTCTGCTCTCACAGAGCATTACCTGCTCCCTCAGCAGCTCTCCACTGTATTGTTTCAGGGAGTCGCTCACTAGTTTTTGCAGTTATGAGCTTATAATTTTACTTTGAGTTCCCACTCATAGGATATAGACTTGACAATGGCTTTGGTATTAATTTCGCCCCCCAATACTAGGAGAGCATCTTTACAGCTTAAAAGGGAGGCTCCATTCTGATCCCATTCAGTGTTTCTTGATTTGAGATGACAGTCTTATTACCTGCCCCATATATTGTGGTGGAGTATGTTGGGGGTTTTGAGTGTTTTTGGAGTAGTTACACATTTCCCCATAATTTCTGGAGAATGTCTATTTCTCTGTAAGGGTAGTTCAAGAAATGTCTGCTTCTAACCCTCACATTCTGTCTGAGTCACAGCTAAAGGACTAAGCCCACCAAAAGCTAGGCTTGTATCAGTGCTCTTACTTAAGAGGGACACTGTTGAGCTGTAGCTCTCTGCAGAGACACGCTGCTCGTGGAAAGTAGCAAGAATATGCTCAGAGAGAGAACGGCTTCCAGCTATTCTCCAGGAATCCACCTAGGCAGGGCAGGGCAGGGCAGGGCAGAGCAGGGCAGAGCAGGGCAGGACAGGGCAGGGCAAGACAGGGCTTTCCCCAGAGCTGTTAAATGCTCACAAAGTCTTGCTGGTTTCCCTGGAAGGCCTGGCAGTTACACCAGAACAAAAGGAAAGGTTCTCTTCACCGCTTGTGGCTATTCAGCAGTAAAAGAGGTGGGTTTGAGCCTTCCTTTTCTGAGCTGTCAGCAGAGTAGAAGTGCAATGGAAATTGTCCCCCAGGCTGGAGATCAAGAGGGAAGCAAAGCTAAACCTGGCAGAGTGATATCCTAATGCATAAACTGATCTTCCCCTCAGCGTGGTCAGCCTTCAGCTGGATTTTGAGTATCCACATGACTGCTCTGTTCCAGTGTCACCAACACTGAGAACATGCTGCTGTGCAATGAATCTACATGACCGCCTCAGACGGAACAGCTAACTGTCATTCTTGCCTCCCGCTTCAATCCTCACAGTTCCAAAAGCCCCCACTGCAACTGAAAGATTAAAGCCAACAATGTTCTTTGTTTAAAGAGATTGGAGCCCTTTACTGACAACTTTGGGCTAGTGTTGCTGGTGTCCTTCTAGCTGCATTTATCCATGACCTCCCCCAAGTATGGAGAGTCCATCCTTTAGGAGTAGGAAGAGCCATGCGGCTTCCAGGACTGGTACTGCTGTAGCTCAGCTTGCTTTTCCATTCCCGTGCTCACACAGCTTGGGAGAAGGAAAACAGAAGCCTTGGGCTCTGCTCTGCTGTAGCACGATTTCATACACTGTATTCCTGAGTCAGCTGAAGACAACCTTGAATTCCTTGGATAAAAGCATCAGACTAAGATTGCCTTAAGATCTGCGTGTGAGCAGATTCGGAAGAGACCCTGCCTCTGGCCTAAGGTTTATTTATTGTCCAAAGGCAATGACACTTGGCAGATAGAGAGCTGTTCTTAGTCTCCAGTGTAAGCTCCTTAACCACTCTTCTGGAGTGCTCCCTCCCTAATCTTTTATTTTTAGATTAGCTATTTTTAAGAGGTTGCTTGCTGCCTACTTAGAGGTTTTTGATGCTCATATTTCTCAGTACTGAACACTGTTTTATTTGCAGTTACATCACACCAGTTTTTTGTCTACTGGCTGGATCACAGAATTTGACCTTGGCAGGTATGGGAACAGAGACCACTAATTAAAAAAGCCCAAGTAACTAAAAGGGAAAAAATAATAAATAAATAAAAAGGAAAAAAATTATCAGAGCTGCAATGACTCAGTCACGGTTCACATGACACTGAGAACAGAGCAGATTCTCAGGGTGGAGAGCTCTTTTCCAAGGATGATGCAATCTGCAAGTCCTGACCTCTCAGCACTTTTAAAACCAGGGTGCAATATATAGAATTTGGCTGTATATTTCAGGGCTGTTACACTGACAGATATTTCTCTTGTATTTTCAATTGTAACTTTGAACTTTCAACTTTTCCCCCTAAAAAGCAGGGGAGGGGGGAGCAGACAGAACCCTGATTGTTTCAGAAAAAAATCTGAGTTTACTGATGGACATCTACCAACTGCAGTTACCTACTGGACCAGCATCCCCAGCTCCCAGTGCCAGCCACCCCTTCTCAGCATCACACAAGCCACTTCCATGGCTTTCCTTCCTGTCATCACTGACAGTTTTCCATTGCCCCCCAGCTCAGATGGACGGCTCTACAGGATCTTGCAAGGCGCTCCCTGGCTCCATACGGCCTTTCCTCTGCATGGGCAGCTCTTCTGCAACCTGGCCCAGCTCACGCAGCAAAGACTTGGATGAAGCTTGGCTAACTGTAGTGGGAGGCTCCTCAGCCTGGGAAATTTCTGTACCCCTTTATACAAAAAAAGGAAAGATAAGTGTGCCTAGGTATGGATACCACAGTGGTTTTAGTAAGGGATCACCTCACCGGGAATGAAGAACTGTGTCGCCACTTGTTCGCCCCAGGAGTCCATCCCAAGTGCTCTGTAACACAGGCATGTGTTTTGCTGAAGGTTTCTATCAGCGGTCACCAAGTCCCTGATCCCAAGACAGCAACAGACCCAAACCCAGATGATCAAAGTCAAATGTTTCCAAGTCACATGATGACTGAACTGGTAAGAAATATTGAATTTCTAGAATGCAGTCATTTTGGAGGAAAATGAATCACTTTTCAGTGGCTATTAGAGTAGACAAACTTCTCTATACAAATCATATATATTCAACCTGACAAAGGTAAGCTTAGCAGATTTTTGCTAATCATCCCTAGCAAAAACAGTTTACAAGGAGAGCTTCTGATGCATGACCACAGCATCAGTAATGAATCTCTGTAAAAAAGTCCCTATTCCCCAACTACACCAAAGAGAAAACTGAAAAGGCTTGATTATACCCCCAGAAGCTCCAGCTGGTCCTTTCTTTGACCCGAGTTACTCAGTGCCCAGCATCACAGGGCAGATGCTACCAGTAGCAATTTTTGCTGTAACTCTGAAAGATTCAAGCCAGGAGTACATCCCAAACATCAGCATCAGTACAGACAAGCAAACCAAGAAATTTGTAGCGTATTTTTGAAGACCAATGAGGAGCTAACCAGTATCGGCATTTAGGCCTCCAAATCACCGCTGAAGCTTTTATGTAAGCAGCATAACGTTTTTTTATTTTTAATGCGAAAAGCAAGGACTGAAATGGTGTCTATTATAGCATCCATTTTTACTTTCATACCATGGTTTCTTCTTACCAGAGCTCAAGTACCTTTCTTTCTTCATTTATCCTGTGGTGGGAAGTACTTGCTTGCTTCTCCAGTTGGAGTTTTAATACACACACAGCAGCTCAAGTCCCTTGAAGCTGGGAGAAGCTGACCAGTTCCGACTTTGGCCACATGGAAGCCTGTGACTTCTTTTCCAGTGTCATAATGTCTTTTAGAAAGAACTCAGCCCCTACTTTACTGCATAAATTGGTTGTACTTGCTATGGCAAAACTGTCACAACCAAACTGTGCACGTCTGTAGCTTAGAAGTCCCAAACAGATATTTTTACCTCCATTTGACCTTTTAAATCAGAAATAAGAGCAACAATATATTTAACATTTTAGTTGGATCTGTCACTGAATACAAAGAACAGCTGCTCTATCACCATCAGGGGAGCCTGGAGTTACTAAATAAGAGCAACTTGCCATAGATTGGAAAGAAACAGTGACATTTTCGAGTACAGCATGTTCCATATTACAGAAATTAAAACAGCTACGTGTTCCTTGTGAGATCATTGTTCTGGCAATAAATGCATCCTCCCTTCCTCCATTTCCTCCTCCTTGGGGTTTATACAAAAAGAATTCCACCTTCCCTCATAAACATCATGTCTGTTGATGCTTTCCTCCCGCTCTTAAACTCTGCATTGGCATTTGCTTAGTAGTTCCCTGGCACTACTACCAGTTTCCATAGCAAAGGATGTTAATCACAAACTCAAGGAACAGCTGATGACTGAAAGTCGACCAAACCACACATGAAGCAGCACAAAAATGCAAAATATCCTTGGAATATCTCTGCTGGGAACTCCCTGAAAGATGGTTGGAAAACATTCCCTTTAGAAACCCTGTCCTGAGTAGAGCATCCAGAGTCTATGAGACACTGAGCTAAAAATGCCAGACTAGATCTGATGTCCCAAACTCTCACAGGTAGGGCAGGGAACAGATCATAGCCAAATCTGCCCCTTCTGCCCTGAAATGGCCAGGGATGAAACAGCACAGAGAGGGCCAAAAAAGGGCAAACTGGTCCTGCTGGCTGGCAGTGATGTCTGCTCCAGAAGCCACATAGGCAGCTGCCTTGTGCCAACAAGTGAGCGAAGCATGGACTTCCACAGCCCAAAAGGAGCTGTGGAAGATTCCAGAAAACTCCTTGCACTGAAGGCTGCCAATTGATACCCCTTAGCAGCCCAAACTTGCCCTTCCCACCTCGGGTACTATCAGAGGGACAGAAATTCACCATGCAGAGATTGGTCTTTGTTCCTGTTGTCTGGCACTATCTCTCAGCAGGAAAAGCGTTACCTCATTCAGGATACTAATTCATTAATTTGAGACTTTTTAGTGCTAATGGTACATTTAGGTGCTCCTGAATCATGTCAAGTGCAGTGGATTTTTACATTAGCACTAATAACTATTACCCATCCAATTTCCAAGATGCAGGATTCATCTGAACTTCCCCCTTGAAAATACACTCTTTGTGCTGTGTAAGCCTTTAAAATTAGAGATAAGGTTCAATCTTCCCGAGCCAAGGACTAGCATACAACTGCCTCCTTGTAACACATGCAGCTTCTGTAGTGCTCCAACATCTTCCTCACAGGCCTAGCATGCTTTAAATTAAATTACTCCACCTACCCTGCTCCCCACCACCCCAAAAAAATAATTGAGATATTGTTTACATGGTTCCTTGTTAATTTATCTTTTAGGTTGTACATGGTGTCTTCTTTCAATATGACTCAAAACAGTCATTTTTACTTCCCTGCCAAGAAATAACTGACCACTGATTCATCACACTGAATGCCAGAGTCTAGCCATCTGACATATTAGCTATTTTAAAAAATGCATTTAAATACAGTTTTTGGACAAAATTATGTCCAAAATAGTCCCTGTGTGTGCTACACACCTTGGGGATGGTATTCAATTTCTGGAGGTAAAACAGCTTCTCAATTACTGCAGCCAGTAGCTTTAAGCAGCTATAGAAGTTAATATCACGTGTCAGCACAAACTTTAAGCAAGTACATCTGCATATGTTCCGGACAGGTTTAGGTAAGATATGGACAGGGAGCATATGGGTTTTAATCAACACTTCGGCTTTCACATTTATTTTTAACTAGCACAGGAAGTCAGGCTCACAGGCCACAAGGCTCTTTAGCTCTTTCTTCCCCCTGCTCCCCATGACAACATTAGAAGTGGGTAAATATCTGTCTGCTCGTAGCTTTAGCGGATGCCCTGCTGCAAGGAGTGTTTTCACACCACAGAACTATTCTTGCAGCTGCCCTGCATCTGGACAAAGGCCAGAAGGGTTGCTTGTTGGTGGAACAGCATGGGAGCTGCCCGGGAGCCAGCTGGTCATCTGCTGCCATTTAGGTTTTCCTTCCTCCCACTGCGTGGTCAGAGCTGCAGTTACAAATCCACAGGCTCTGCCCTCAGTCTTCCTGCAGCAAATGCCAACAAGCAGATTGTCATCCCATGAGTATTTGGCTGGAAGTGACCTTTGGAAGTCACTCTCTATCTCATCCTCCTGGATGATTGCCAATGCTAAATCAGGTCTGCTATGGCTTTGTCCAGCAGAAACTTGAGCCCCCGTCCAAGGACAGAGGTTTCCCCAATCCCTCTGGTGATCTGCCCCAGGGCTGCATGTCTTCCCCATGATGAAGTTTTTCCCCAGCATCTGGCCTGAATGTCCCAAGCCTCAGTTTGTGATCTTTGCCTCTTGTTACACCATCTGCCACCACCAAGAAGAGTTTGGCTCTGTCATCTTTTCAATAGCCCTTCAAGAGACTGGTGGCTACTATTACATTGTCCATTTGCCTCATGGTCGTGCCAGTACTTTGTTGTTGTTTCTAAAGATGTGACATTCTTCACAAAGGAGGTCACCAACAAGATGCTGCTGGATGGTTGTGAGCACTTGGCACCTCTCAGCTGAAGCTGCCAGTATTTGCAAACAAGCCACGTAACATCCACACCAGTGGGTGTGTTACACAATCATGTGCCTTGAGTCAGAGTGCCAAGGGCAAGATTCTCTGCCAGGAATCTCTAAGCAGCTGCTCATTCAGTTCCCCTGCATCCCTCGTGGAGCAGAGGGACAGGAGATCATATTGCTTTGAGCTCAGAGGTTCATCAAACTCCACCATGTAACTAAAAAATACAAAACCTGTAATAAAGACAAGAAGCATCACTGAAGGATGTTTCTTTCCAGGAAAGGGCTCAGCCATATTCATAGAAATCTTAAGCAAGGACATGCCAAAAAAGACTGCTGTGGAGCTAAATCCAAACAAGCATCACAGTCCAGTGTTCAGGAAGTGCCCATGTGGGCATAATCACCATCACTCAATGCTCCCCAATTTTAGTGATCGAGCTCAATTCCAATACATTCTATATTCAGTACAGAAGGGGAAGAGAACAGCATCGACATTTAAAATAAGAACAAAATAGATCACTGAAGGTGGGCAGCCTAGCTTCCCTACAAGGCAGAACCTAAGTCCTTTAGGTTCTTTTATGAAAGCCATTGGTCCCTTATTTAGAACAAAATCACAGCAGCAAGAAGCTAAAGCCTCCCCCCCACCAAAGCCTTTACACAAACACTGATGAATTCCTAAAGGCAGCAGTACCTGGCTCTTTCTTCTCTTGTATGCACAAACTTGCCTCCCCAACTCAAATCAGGTGCTGGAGACAGGGACGCAGCTCATTCATCCTTTCCAGCCCTGATGCTCTTTGAATGCCCTATTTACATGTTGCTGCAGTAAAAGGAGAAAATAGGTGTTTGGTGTGTCCTCGACAAAAAGAGGTTTTAATTGGATTCAGAAAGGTTTAACTATTCCCCACGCAGGACTGGGCTGCATTTTATGGGGAATTCAGATCCCAAGGGTGTGTAATTCCTGCCTTCCAGAAAGCAGTTGCCTCAGGCTTCCAACAAAACATTACCTTGTGATTTGCAGAGGATGAGTTTTACAGGGTTTTAGTGAAGTGACCTAGAAAAGGCTGTGAGGCTCCACTAGTAGAGTGTATATACAACCACTTATCTCTGGATACCTAAACAAGGATGTGATCAGCTGCCAGATACAGGTTTGCCTCAGTGATTCATTGATCTGCAGTGAGTCAAACAGAGCTGCTTGCTTTGTGAGTCAACGTTTCACAACATTTGGGTGCAAGATCTGACTCCCACCCACCCTGATGAAGTTGTTTATGGAAAGGAACAGATTCTTACAAGACTGGAGCTCACCTGATACACTAATCCTAAAATGGTGTCTTTCTGTGACCTTCTAACTGCAACAATCCTAACTGCACTTTGCCAGCTGAGAGAAAGGTGTTGCAATGCTGAGGAATGGGCAAAGGATGGGATGGTTTGACTGCACTACTGTGAGCTTGGTAAATTAATTTCATATCCTTGTGCCTCATATTCCTGCTTGTGAAAATGGAGGGTACTAAAACCTCACTTCTTACACAATGTGGTTATTCTGCCTGTTCAGATGATAACTTTTCAAGACAGAACAATGCAAAGCAAAACACAACCCATGAAAAATAATAAAGCAATAATCAATGTCATGCATTTTTTGGCATCAGTTTGCAAAAGTGGTTTCGTGGTTATAAATTGCTGTGGGCCCATGGCAAGAATCACACAGGACCCTGTTTTTCAGAGATGAGGAAAAGTCTGCTTTTATAGGGAGAATTTACAGATGATCAGTAGTTGAATCATCTTTTATTTCACAAAGAAACAAAAAGATAACTAAAATCCTGTTTTATTTTCAGTAATGGGAAAATAAATCAAAGCAAGAGTTACTAATCTGATACATGCATGTATGATTAAAACAGATCTGAGAAGACAAAAGGGAGAAACACAGAGATAGTTATAGTTTGGTTAAAACAGCAGAGCTTGCATTACCCATCGCATGCCCTAAGCTGAGCTCAGCAATAAACCAGGGGCCTGGTTTGAGAAAGGACCTTTTCCTTTTCTAACTCAGGTGTGTTTATAAAGAAAAAAAATATGTTTCCCTTGGGAATTACTTATATCTGGTGCGTTCACTAAATTCTTCTAGGTTGCCAATTTAAGGGCTGTGAATCACATGGGAAGACTCATTACTTGACCGGTAATATGGATGTGAAAAGATGCATAACTGATTGATGTCAGCTTCCCCCCAATTTCCACTTAAGCAACACTTTAAACTAGGTCAGAGCATTAATTAACTTTTGTATGAAATCTCTCTTCAGCCCATCCAGCTTCCCATTGGCTAGTTAATTAAAATCAGCACCATTATTTGGCTGCTACTTTGCAGCAAGAAAAAAAGGAAAGCCACTAATTATCCACCGGGGGAATAAATTAATTAGGTTACTATGTGTTAATGCTCAGCAGCTCTCTTGTAGCTAGAAGCCAGAGTCCTTTCTGTCCTGCCTGGGTTTCTGGAAGGTAACTGGGTCACAGGAACACGTGCCTTGGCTCCAGCCTTCGCTGTACTTCCGCTTGACAAGTCTTTGTTGAAGATAATCTCCTTAAAACAGAGGCTGTTTCTTCCTACTTTCTTGTTAGAAACCAGGTCCCTGAGCACCTTACAAGGACCTTGGAAAAGTTTGCCTTCATGCTGGCAACGAGCTGGGCTTTGAATTCAAGGACCAGCTTCCAGAAAGCAAGGCATGGTTTCTCATGAGGCTTGCTGGCCACCCACTGCAGGCTCCTGCACAGGAGTGCCCCAGATACCTATTGCTTACCGGTATTATCACATCCAGTTAACACCCATCACACCTTGCCAGCGTGGAGTTGGCAACTTCTCTGCAGCAATATTTAGGCAAGAATCTGATTCCTGTTGTGGGATAGGTCTGTGCCATTCAACTGGGGAAAAAGTGCTGATGCTCTATAATTCTTTAAAAGAGACTCCAGTGCCAAGAAAATGTCACTTATATCCTAACTGGTGAATTTATACTATGAAAATGCAATTTCATGCTTTGGATGTATGAGGTAGAACTGAAGAGATCAAACAAGATAATTGCCAAGGTGGTAAAATTAGAGAGACCATGGCAAGCAGATAGGCTGAACTAGGGATAAAAAGGACAGAGGTTCTCCCCTAGCTGGGCATCAGGATAGTTTCCCTGCAAGTGAAGAACTTGCCTGTGTTGCACCAGAAAACTCCTGGCGTTTGAAGCTGTGCATTTTGTGCTAACAATACACTTCGTCCTGAAACTAAGCACCATTTTCTCACTTCTTCACATTACACTGGCAGTATCCACAGGGATATGCCTTTGTGCTGCACCTGTGAGACTGAGGGCCACAAACTTGCAATCAAATCCTATCTTTTTCTCTTGCAAAGTCTTTCCCACTGATAACTGAATTCCTAATGCCAACATTCCTTCTTCCTCCTCTGTAGGGAGAATTGCTGGCAGCTTTTTGCAAGCCAGCCTTCATACCCCATGGATCCTTTGCTATCTCTACCCAAGATAGCAGAGGCACTTTGGCACTTCTGCTGTTGTTAGAAGTGCCAAATCTGATGCAGTATTTTGTCTGGGAAAATAATAGAGTCATGTCTATTCTTTGCAATCTGAGTGTGACTAAAGACAAATGAGGCTCCCTCCAAACTCTAAGCTGTCATGAACTCTTCACCTGTTTTCCAGTTTTAAGATTTGACACTTCCAGATTTTATCTGTATCTATCTAAAGTTTATCTGCAGTTTGTGCAAGATGCAATCACACTGTGAGATAAAGAAGACACAATGATTATACACTTTAGAAGGAAAAACAGTTATAAAACACTGATTATCCCAGAATGTGTTCTCTTAACACAATAGTTGAAAGGCAATGTCTGATATAAACAATGACAATTACTTCCTCTTGCCTTTCGAATTCTGGCAGTTGCAGTAAAAGTGGTATTTTACTGCTCATAAAGTAGTTCACAGTAGTTTACTGTTCATAAAGTAGCTTTGCACACTCAGATATAAAGCAGCCAAACATCAGAAAATAGAGTTAAGATCTCAAATCTTCTGAATTTGAAGGGATACACACTTATATTGGTCCTGTAGGTTTTGCTGACCTGGGATGAGGACTGGTTCCTTTCCTTTCCCCCATACGAGTTTCTACAATGTTCCTGACCCTCGCCTTCCTTTAAACAGGCATTCAGTGGAGAAGTCACTAATCCAGTGATGGATACAGATGCTGGACCAGGCCTTTAGCAAATAAAAAAATCACTTCTTGAGCTGGGGACAGCTGAGTGGAGTGTAGGGGACTTGCGCACATGCTTTCCAGCTAATAATTTATTGCCATGAATAATCCTCCACTGTGCAAACAGTCCTACTGAACACAGGGATTACAATGCAATTAAGGGCAGGAGGATGAAACCCTGAGATAAGATGCAGAGTAAACAAAGTATGATATTACAGCTATTAATTAATGTTTACAAATAGGAAGATAATGAAGTCAGGATGGCCATGAGTCACGAAGCTTCACTGCTTCCTGAGCTTATGCAAGGCCAGAGTGCCATTTTTAAATATAGCTACTGTCCATAAGCTGAGGCTGTGACCTATCTGTGACTGGACAACTAAAGGTGACAGTGACACCCAGGGCATAAGATTTCAACAGGAGCTCAGTGTTTTCAATTCAAGTCACTCTCCCTGCTATCTTCTCAGCTAGTGATAATCTTATTTTTTTATTTTTTAACACGTCTCATTTCTTTTGCTCAGTAGCCTGAGAAAATAAAGGTTTACTTGGCTAGGCAGTGTGTTTATATTTTCCCACTTTCCAGTACATTTTGAATCCATACACTGGTTTTGGACTACATTGACAAAGGGGCAAGGCCATGGGAAAATTCGTCATGGGTCTGTCCCATGTCACTTGCAAACCAGATTCCCAGCACCTGAAGGGATGCAGGATTTGCTGGCTATCTTTATTCCTATTTTTCTTCTACTGTATTAAAATATCTATTTTATTATGCCACTTGTTCTTGGGATTTTCTTATCGAGATCTGGAAAAGCCGTGCACCATCTTGCCCTCTTACCCTCCCAGGGGTGCAGAACAAGATCTTGGTGACGAAGGACAGAGGGTGCGCAAGCAGGACAGGAGAGGCAGAGCTCATGTGCCACTTCTGAGGGAAAACCTGCAGTACAAAACTAGTCTTTAAAACACACAAGTGGGAAAGAGGTGCTGACAAAAACTGTTCAACTCTATAATCTGCAATATTTAATTTTAAAACAATTTTTTTAAAGGTACTGCAACTCAGTTAATAAATATAAAGCCAAATCTGAGCAGTGCAGGCATTTTGTACAAGTGCATCAGTTGGAAAAACAAGATATATTTATTTTGTTTCTACAGTAGTTTGAAAAATGCTTTCCTGATTGAAACAAAAAAGATTTTCTGAATACTTACTTTTGTAGAAACATCTGCTGTGTGGGAAGTTATTTGACCAAACAAACCATACCTCCTTATTTATTTTAGAAAATATTAAATGTCTGGAGCATGTTGCAAAACAAAGCAAAGAGGAATAAACAGGAAATAAGTGACTGAGTAGTCACAACATTTTAAGGTCAGTTTCCCTTGCTTTGGATTTAAATTGTACCCTTTCTCAATGTGTATTTTTTCCAAGGATTTTTTCTCTCACTTTTTTTTTTTCCAGGAACCTTCTAACACTCATTCCCTAGAAGACTCCTCATTTCAGCCATCATCAAAGAATCTCCACAGATTTTGACTGCATGCACACGTTCCTGAGACCTGCCCAAAAAGAGAAACCCACTGAATGACCACAGTTGTTTCTGTTGTTTGATTCTCAGTATTTATGGATCTCAAAGACCTTATAAGCCTCCTTTAAGTATTGGAAGGCCACAATAAGAAACAAGGAGAGACCTTTCACCAGGGCCTGTAATAACAGGACACAGGCTAATGGTTGCAAACTGAAGGAGGGTAGATTTAGATTGGACATAAAGAATTAGTGAGGCACTGGTGCAAGCTGCCCCGAAAAAACAGGGATGCCCCATCCCTGGAAGTGTTCAAGGCCAAACAGGATGGGGCTCTGAGAACCCTGATCTAGTGGAAGGTGACCCTGTGCATGGCAGGATGAGATGGTCTTCAAAGGTCTTTCCAACACAAACCACGCAACAATTCTGTGTTCTTTAAAGCTTTCTTCCAACCCAAACCATTCTGTAACCCTAATTTCAGTGAACAAAGGTGAATATTTAGTCTCCAAAAAAACTCTTTAGAGTTTCATATTATCCTTTTACACAACTTATGTTCTGAGCCTGCAGGATACTGGGAGTCTGGTTTAATAATGTTAAAAACTGGTTCAATTCTTAAGGGCTGTAACTATTTGTGGATCAACAATTTGAAGGAAAACAGCAAAAATAATTATAACTGTGTCTTGTTCTAGAAGAGAGCAGGAAAACACCACAGATTTGCCATTAACACTGAGATAGTTTCTGTGGTATCACTTTACTCCTCAGTGCTTCACATTCATCTGCACTTCAAAAATATGAAAGTTTTGTAATATAGTGCCTAACTGGCCATAATTCAATACTATCAGAATTTAAAAGCAAACTCTTTTTCACCTTGGGACTAGGTGGGTGCTGTTTCTGGAGCAGCCTCTCTGCAACGCAGCCTGAGCCCAAGACAATTGCTAACAAAATTGAGGGGTGCCTCAGATCACCTCCCTGTCAATCAGAGGGGGTTTTTGCAGCTCAGAGAAATGTAAGGTGCAACAAAGAGATACTTTCTGCCAACTCAAAACTGTGCCCCCTTTCCTGCCAATAGTACCCACAAGGAACCTGCTGCATTTTGTGGAGTGTTGGTCTGGGTTCAGGATGCCCAGAGCCAATCTCTGACTTCAGCACTGCTCTTCCTCACTGAGAGCCTTCCCCATAGATTCTGTTAATCGTTATTTCACCCAGCTCTTCAGCAGGATCAGGTCCCTGGAGGAAGAGCTGCAATACAAGCAGGGAGGTTTTGCCCTTCCGCAGTTTTTCCAGCGAAAAGCAGTTTCCCTGGATTGTGAGCAGCAGCTGAGCTCTGCAGCTGCAATCTCGCAGAGCTGCCAGCAGCGCCAGGACAGAGGCTCACACACTTCAGCTAATCAGTCATTTATCTGTCTGGGGCCTGTCTGTGCTTTATCTGTGCTGCCCTTGCACACAGGCTTGGGCCCAGGCCAGTGCTCCAGCACACTTGGATGTCTTTTGCTCCCATGGCTGAGAGCAGCTGGGCAGGATTTTCAGTGCTTTTCTGTGGGGTTTTTCCCACATAAAAGACTGTTCACATCAACCAACAGGCTGGCTTTGAGATCTCGCTACCTCACACCAGTTACAGCCTAGACTTTGCAGCTCTTATTTTGCCGCCTTTAGTCCTGATACTCTTATTTTTGGTGATAATATCCACCCAATACCCCAATAGATTGTGTAGTGTTTCAAGGGTATATCTGTGCTTGTCTGGGGTAAACTTGATAAACCAGTTTCTGCTGTCACACAAATGCTATGCATTGTTCAGCTGTACAATGTGTCTTTTATCACTGATCTTGCATTTTCATAGTGGTTGTTCTTAATTTTTAATGCTTTGACTGAAATGTAAATGGCAAACTTGTGAACAGCTTCACATGGAGAACCGTCAGACTCAGCAAAGGATGGTGTCATCTTCAAAGTTACATACACCTGTGTCTATCCTCAGTGGAAATGAGAGTCCTTTCTTCTTCCCAACAAGGACAATAAGTCAGAACGGCTGCAAAAGCTTTCTTGGTTTGTATCTTATTAAGCTTATTAATTTTTTTTTTAATATTTCCAGTGCTGTGGGCACAATAGGAATGTTTTGTTTACAAGAGTTACTAGCTGAGCATGACAGAGTGAAGAATATAGAGTAGGTATCAAGTAACTGACGCTTTCTCCCACCTTTTCCCAGAAGTCCACTTTGAGAGGGCTCACCTGTTTTAAACATCAAGTGATGAATCTACTTGAGCTGCTCTTTCTACAGTTTCATTGTCACAATGAGCAGTTCCCTAAATGCTGAGGACAACTCAACTTCTGGGTGCTGATGTCCCCCGTTGAACCAGCTATCAGGTTTATCCAACCTGAATTTGAATTGTTTCAGCCCACTGACCCAACACAGAACTAACCTCATTAAAAACAAACCAACCACCCAGCAACAAAACAAAACCAAAAGCAAAACCTCCACACTTTCTGACTGAGAACTGTTCTAGCTCAGTGAAAGGTTAGACAAGGGCCAGAGAGAGCACAGAGGGCAGGTAGGAGTGCAGGAGCAGGTGGATTAAAGCCAAAATGCTGCAGCCAGATGTTAGGCTGGCTTAAGGCAGGGACACCCTCAACTTCTCTTCAGACTGACTTTTGGTCACAAGGAAGAAACGGCGTCTCTGGGGTATGGCTGCGTTCCCAGGAACAACAGTGCAGTAAACCTGGAGTTAGGGCATAGGAATTGTAATTTTTAGCTACAGTGAACCATTGAAGGAAATGCAATAATAGTTTGACTAAATAAAGGCTTTTTTTTTTTAAATTAACACTAGGGCTGAATGAGACCACATGTTATAATACTAGTTTTTAACAAAAAAATAATGTTACAATTTTATAATATGTCTGGCATGACATCAAAGTTTGGAAAATTTTTACACACCAAACCATACATAAATAATGTATTTATGTAATAACCATAAAAAGGAAAAAATATTAGTCATAGAGTCGTACTTCTGAAGACTTTCATGTCAACAACTGAAACTTAAAACACGTTTCTCTGTCATTGGGAGTGTGTGTGGCAGATGGAGGAGAAATGCAAGTGACGAAGGACAGGAAAGGCTAACATATTCCCCCTGATTAAATTTGTCCCACTTACTTTCTCCACATCAATGTATTCAGTATGGGTCCACTTCAGGAAATGTTGAGTCTGGAAGTACAGAGATCCAAAGGACAGCAAGAAGCAAATTTCTGCCTCATTGGGCCCTTTGGTATTCACAGAGGTCACTGCTTGCAGAATTCAAAGGAAAAACTTGCATCACTACTAGTCTTACCTGGCAGAGCATAAAATTCAGGCTCACATTTCATTTAAAACACAAACATGACCTTTGAAATAGGATTTTAAACCACACCAGAGTCAAACATTTCTGCTGTCATAGGAAACTGTCTCTCCTTATCTTAAGGTGTTCCTCCCTGCTCTTGAGATTAAATAAAAAGAAAAAAACCAACCAAACAACAACAACAAAAACATTATCTGTGGCCTATTCCAAAACCTCTGTTCTTCATTTTCTGACCATTTTCCTTGTCTCTTACACAGTGAAGTGGGTGCTGCTGGGAAAAGCATAGGAGTACAATTCCAGAGATAACAAGATGGAGATAATAGTAACACAAGAAGCTTTTGTGCAAGAACACAAGAGAATGGCTTGTAATTGGCATGCAGACAGAGCTAGGAGTTCACAGAATACCACATATACATTCATATATACAAAAATAAAACAAAGGTATGTATATAACCTAAGTTTTATAAATATATATGCACACAAAAAAAACCCTAAGTATAGAACTTATTCTAGTTATATTAAAACCTAGAAAGTTTCCCATTTGCACTTGACTTTGGCCAGCTCAAATGTGGTGCTTTGACTGTGTGGTACTTGAGTTCTTTAAGTGTTTCACAAGCAAACAAACCCAGCACCACCAAAAGCAACCAAATAAAAAGACCCTAAAACCAAATTGAAAAATTCACAAAACCAAACCCCCAAATTTGTATGTTTCATTCAGAAACTATAAACCAGCTCAGATCAAGAAACAAATCATGCTGACATCCTCAAGACTAGATCACAGTATGTCTTATTTCAAATCAAAATCTGATGTCTGCAATACTGTATTGGCACCTGGGGTTTTGTGGGGGTTTTTTTTGAAAACTTTCTGTTGTAACACTGTCTACTACTGATGCCAAATTATACATAAAAATTAACAGTGTTTGAAAGTGACTGCATTTTTGACAGAAGGAAGCAAAACTCTTCTTTCTTGTTATAAATTTGATTATTGTTAATAGCAGCCATAAGAGGGTTTCATTTTACATTTATGATACTTTATATTTGTTACTTTATACTTAGTGATGCTCTCATCGCCCACCTTGCAAAGCTCTAGAGAACATGACAAAAATATTAATTCTCACTGAAGGATGTCTTAGCTTTCCCTTCCACATAAAAATTGGGACTGAGAGGACAAGAGGGAAAGCAGAGAAGAATCAAAATTGGGAGAAAAACCCCCAAACAATCCATAAATCAAGTGTGCCAATCATATTATGGTTTTGGCCATGTGGCCTTCCAGGGATGGAGCATACCCAATTACCCTGACCATCCAGTGTCCTGCCAACCTCCAAGTAAAGAATTCCCTCCCAACATCTAGTCTAAATCTCCCCTCTTTCAGTTTAAAACCATTCTCCCATCACTGCATGACCTTGTAAAAAGTCCCTCCCTCTCCAGCTCCCTTGTAGCCTCTTTAGGGAGTCCAAAGTCCCTAAAGGAAAGGGACTCTAAAGTCCCCTTAGACCCTTCTTTTCTTCAGGCTGAGTAACTCCAGCTCTCTCATCCTGTCTCCCTAGCAGAGGTCCTCTAGCCCTCTGAACATCTTCATAGCCTTCTCTGAACATATTCCAACAGGAACTTCCTCATTCTCATGTTGGGGACCCCAGAGCTGGACACAGCACAGCCAGAGGGAGAGGGGCAGAGTCACCTCCCTCGACCTGCTGGTCATCCTGCTTTTGACGACAAATTGCCAGCTTGTCAATAGAAATAAATATATTATTCTGTATTACAGGATACACCACAGAAGAAATGCCATGGCACAATGGGAAATTTTTCTAACAATACTTTCACATCATTCTCCATGAGACCGAGAGGCCTTTGCCATGCTGACAACATTGTTCTGTCTTGCAATTTTTATTCTTTCTTGATATTTTTCTTGTCTCTTAGCATCACTTTTCTTTAGTGCCTATAAATTGCCCAGATTTCACATTAGGTAGTGATACAGCAATACTCTCAGTGCCAGAGAAAAGGTTAGAAGTGCATTTTCAAGTATAAGTGATTCTACAAAAAGTTTAAAGAACATTAATTTCACACTAAAGCATGTCTAACACTAAGCTTTCATTTGCACAGTTTTACCAGCTATTTTATTCACAATTACCCCCCAGACCCAGAACAACTGCAGAAAATTCGAGTGCAGTAAAATAAGGCGAGCAATTCATCTGAAAATGCAGCTTTCATCAACACTGGTGTCGGTGAAACCAGTACCCTGGAACTTGCAATGCGTGCTATGAAAGAGGAAGAACAGCTGTAATTTGATGTTCACAATCTTTATAGCTACTTGTAGTATCAATGAAGCCTGATTGTAGGTTGAATCTGTAATTCTGGCAGCTGAAGAAAATATTACATTGGCTACAGAAATGGACATAAAACCTTGAAGGCATTTCCTAGTGCCTTTTTAGTATAGGTTAGCCTGTGTATTGTATACATCAGCCTCAATCACTTATTTCCTGCACTTGGGCAAGTATTTGTCTCATTATTTATATAAACCACTGCAGTCCCATTGGACTTCACATCTCAGCCAGTGCAGCCTCAATGCTGCTTTGATCTACTACCTAGAGCACATAACATCTCCAAGCAACTTCATTCCATATTGTCATAGTAGGGAGCAAGGTACAGTTATAAGGTAGATTCCCCATGAACTTTTCCACATCTTCTTTTGGCTCTTTCACTCCTGCTCAGAGACTTCATCACAACAATGTCACTGCCACAACAAAGACTGAACAATTTACCCTCTGTTTAAGAACTAGCAATTTTTATTAATCTCATTAATTCCTATTGAACAAGAAAACTTGTTTTCCCATATGTGCCACGTTGTTTAAACAGAGTTCGTGTTTGCCCAATGGAAGCAGATCTTGTAACCTTACCTTTCTGGACCTCTTTGAGACTTTTGCAAACAGCACCTTGATTCAATGCTGGTTTTACAATACAAAACCCCACTTCCTTTGTTTTAGGTTGGGGATTTTTTTCTTTTTGTTTTGTTTTCTTCCTTTGTAAACAAGAAAAGCAGACCAATGTTAACATTTTGGACAGACATTTAAGGAGAGTTCTATAAAATGATCCACGTGCTCTAATTACTGTTCAGTTTTACATCATCTTAAGGAGTAGCTGAGACTTGTCTGCTGAGTCACAGGAAAGCATGACCTTATCTGACCCAACCATATTGAAGCAACTCCTTAAGGAGGAGAAGTGAAAAAAAAAGTAATGCTGGCAATCTTAATTAAATGTTGACATTTTTCAGGTTAAGCAAATCAATATAAAACAGTATTTTCCATCCCACCCTTTTCATACTTGCTCTACACTGATGTAGATCTTTAATAAAACGAACACATTGAATCTATTTAGGGCCTAAATTGTAATTTTTTAGCTACAGTGAACTATTGAAGGAAATGCAATAATAGTTTGACTAAATAAAGGCTTTTTTTTTTTAAATTAACACTAGGGCTGAATGAGACATGTTATAATTCTAGTTTTTAACAAAAAAATAACGTTACAATTTTATAATATGTCTGGCACGACATCAAAGTTTTGAAAAGTTTTACACATCACACCATGTTTGAAAGTGTTCAATTCTATCCCAGCTTTACAACAAATTCCTTGAAATAATAAATCTTAAAAACAGGGAAGAGAAAACAACTGGACAATTACCTTTCTAAATACTATTTTCTGTAAATTTTCTTCATCCTCTTTCTTCACTCAGTAGTGAATACATCTGTAGAAGTGATGGCTCCTAATGTTTTCCTAAATACCAAGGGTTTGTAACTAGAGTAGTTCACACCTGTGTTTAACAAAGGAATCACTTTCCACCAACTCTCCGTCCTCCTTACTCAGAGGAATTAATTCCTCTTATCTTTTTCACTTCAAAATGAGGTACTTTCAGCTATAAATTACCTTTAACTCCATGCTTCCCCCTACCTTACTTTTCTTGAAGCAGAGGACTCTGAACTTGCAACACTAATATATAGACCTCAGCATTTTAGAAGCATCACACACTTTTCTGATATTCATCATCTGATATTAACATTAGCTTTCCTTACAACATCCAGGGCTGTGTCACAAATTACTTACAAACAGGGCTAGATTTACAGGGCATGAATGAATGGAAAACAGTCCTCTATTTAAATGGCAGATGGAACACAACATAGAGCAGCATTCCTGTGACAGCACTATCTTCCAACACAAGAACAGGATAAATGGTTTCTTGGCATAGAGTGAGGAACTGGTGAAATAATCACTACTTCATAGCTCAGCTACAAAACAGAGCTTAACAAAAACACAGAAAAAACCAGTTTCCCTTTATCTGCTAATATGTTATTGGGTGAATTCCAGTGAGTCACCATTTTTGTCATAAAAATAGACCTCAGGAAGGCCACAAGGTTGTGGTTCCCAACACAACACTATCCTGTAGTGCAGCAAGCCTCCCCAGGGTTTTCACAGAATGGTCTCATCTATCCTGAAACAAAGGTATCACACTTACACTCTGCCTGCAGCTTCAAAACACCAGCATGGGCATTCCCACTTTGGTCTGCCTGGGCACCATTGCTATGAAGATGTGTTTTCAGCTGTACCATGAGTGACAGCCCTTTGGTTCGTGTGACGGGGCATGGGGGCAACCTAACATGGACAGAGAAAGAGACAGAGCCTGTATAAGGGCAGGGATGTCCTTGGGGCCCTAAGACATGTGCGAAGCAGGGCACACTGACTCCTACTATCTCACGTTTCAGTGGATGAGAGGCTGAAGCCTGGTGGCAGGGCTAGAACACCTACACAGGCAGGGCATT
Organism: Dasyornis broadbenti; assembly: GCA_013397935.1. Classification (NCBI taxonomy): domain Eukaryota; kingdom Metazoa; phylum Chordata; class Aves; order Passeriformes; family Dasyornithidae; genus Dasyornis; species Dasyornis broadbenti. The sequence goes on along the minus strand of VZRN01006386.1, from coordinate 726,808 downwards.
AGGAAAGCAAACACAGGAACAGATGGCCGCCGCCACCAACTCCAGAGACACCAAACTCCTTGAAGAAAGACATAGTGCCCGCCCCTTTATACCACAAGAAAAGCTGTCAGTGCCGTAGGCTCACAGCCAGCTTAAGCCATTGCAAACCTTAAGGAAGCAGAGCTCCCTGTCCTTAGGGCAGGCCTTACGCTCCGAATCTGGGTATGGAGGACATGGAATGAGACTGGGTGACCTCAAAGAGTATGCAGATGGTGTTAGAAGCCTAGCTCGACTCACCTCACCAAAACCACTACCTAACCCTCACACCCACCCTCCTCACCGCCTTGCCCCTCCATGAAGCGACGTTCGCTCAGCGCCAAGGCTTTCAAGGGAACGGCGCGCGCCCCTCCCGCCCGGCTCTGATTGGCTGCGGCTGGAGGGGCGGGGCCGAGGCCGCGCCAGCGACGCGTCAGCCGGGCAGGTCACGTGGGCGCCCCCTCCCCACCGCGCCCCGGGGCAGCTGGGATCCGGCTGCTGGCCACGCGCCCCCTCCCCTGCGCTGTCAGCGGCCCCGGGGAGCGCGAAGGGGAGCGCTGGGAGCGCTGCTTGCAGCCCCGCACCGAGGGATGGGCAGCCGGGTGTAAGGCTCGGCCAGGTCAGTGCACGCCGCCGGCCAAGGGGGCGCGGGCCCAGTAGGGGTGCGGCAGGGCTGTGTGGTGGCGGCGGCGGCAAGGGACGGTCGATGCGCGCTCCTCAAGAGGTCTTGGAGGCTGGAGGAGTTCGGTTCGCGCTGCGGTGTCGGGAAGCGCTGGGGGAGCGGCGCCGCATTCTCTGAGGAAGGTATCGGGGGCATGGCACGGGGAAGCGCTGGTGCTTGGCCCTAGGGCGAGGTGGGCAGGGCAGAGCTTCCCCACCGTGCGCAGGCGGCTGCGAGCCGCCCCCAATCCCCTATGCCCCTCACAGCCTCCTGCCCCCGCTCCGCGCACACCCCGCGCCTCCCTCATCCGTGCTCTGGGCCCGCCTCCTACTGCTGTCGAGGAATGGGCCCGGCCTCCTCCGGCCCTTCCCGCGCTCTCATTGGCCGCGGCGGGGAGGGCGGGGCTGCAGGGTGAGGTCACGTGGTTAGCGGGGGCAGCTGGAACCGGTTGGGGCCGCGCCGCCCCCTCCCCACCCCCGTCAGGCGGCCCCGGGCGGCGGCCCCGGCAGGAGGGGCGGGGAGCCCGGGCGGCGCTGTCCGCAGCCCCGCACAAAGCGAGAGGGGGCCCGGAGCGCCGCTCCGCCAGGTCAGTCGGTGCCGCTGGCAGGGTGTCGCGGTGGTAGCTGTGCGGTGGCTGGGGTGCCACTGAGCAGGGTCGGTTTATGTGGAGAGGGTGCTGAGGGCGCCGTGTCTCGCTCCCCGCAAGACCGCAGGGCCGGTGTGTTATCTGAGAGGACGTGGGGGAGGAGCGCGTCGTCCGGGGACCGGGACGTCACCCTCAGGTTCCCTGAGAGGGGGGAAGAGCGTGGCCGCGGTGCTGCCCGGCTCGGGGCGGGGGTGCCGTGCTGGGAGGGCAGGAGGCGCATCGCGCTCCTGGTGCTGCGTGGCCGGGCCCCGGCTGTCACCCGGTCAGGTGGCTTGGTGGGCTGCGGGCTGGGGACGCGCGGGGCTCGGTTTGTTTACGTCCCCGCCTGAAGCCCTGGCCCGGGGCGGGCCCGCGACTGCGGCATTATGCAAGCGGCCGGGCAGGGGCGGGCCCGGGGACGTGGCGCGCCGCCTCCCGGCTGGGCTCCCGCTGCGGGCGGTGCTGTGCGGGACCCGCGGGGAGCCCTCGGGCCGTGTCCGGCCGGGCAGCGAGGGGTGGCGGGCTGGGCGCACTGCGGCGCCGCTGGGCTCTGCCGGGCTTGGGGGGTGCGCGCTGCGCTGCTCTTTGTCTCGGCTCTGGACAGAAGGAACACAGTGACGATGCTGCCGGCTCGTGGTTTGATGCTATTGATCGCATAGGCGCTAGTGAGGCAGCTCTAGATTAATCTGAACTTTAAAAGTTAATCTCTTACCTGCACCCTAACCAGGCATAGGAGGCACAGATTTATTTTACCATTTTTCTGTGTTTCCTTTTAAATTAATGGCTTGTCTTGTTAGTGTTTTAATTTATCGAAGTATGCAATGTTAGATAGATGTTAGCCTTTAAATTTTTTAAAATATGTTAATGGTGGACTGAAATAGGAGAATTATTTTTTATCACATGTATTTCTATTCTGGCACTGCTTCCTGTAAAATAGCTATATAAGATACTAAAAAAAATAGGAGATTACTGTTGGTCTTGAATAGACACTGGTAGTCTAAGCTGCCACATAATTAATCTTTCAGTAAAGTACATTGCTCCTCGACAGAATGGATCCAGGCTTTGGAAACCCCTTAAAAAAAATGGTTTGTTGAGAGCTGTGGGTAGCATTACACATGTTATTTGTCCAAGTAATTCCTAAGTGAGGAATGTTAGTGTGATCACAGAGACCTAAATTACTCCCTGTCTAAGATCTTGTCAGCCATATGTTAATAATAAACAACGCTTCAGAAAAGAGGAATCAGACTGATGCTGTTCTGTCTCACTTAGAAACGTGCCCCAGCTGTTTCCTGTCTGTTTCAAGAACTTTACAAAACTGCTGTGACATAGCTGAGGTGGAAGAGTCTGTCACATGGACAGGTATTTACCAAATGCTGAAAACAATTAACTTATTGTAACTTAAAACAAATTAGATACACTGTAGGTGAACAGGTCTTGTGTTTGATTACTAGGGCTGACTTGGCCCTTCACATGGATGGCTAAATCGATACTGAAAATAGAATCTTAAAAATATTTTTCTCTATTGCTATGTATTAATGTGATGTAATTTCAGAAGTATCACTTGGGCTTTGCTGCTTTCTAAATGTCAGCTTAAGCCTGTTGGTAAAATCTCAGCCTTTGAATCAGAACAGCATGTCCAGATCTTCTGTGCAAGTTTGTTTGCTGTCCAGTACTAGCACTGCAATGCAGAAGGAGAGACCTGCTGACTTTCTGGTCGTCCTTGCTCCTGCAGTCAAGGTGCAGTACGGGGGAAAGGAGGGGACAGGAAGAACCTTTTCCTTGTTTGGTTGAATGTGAAGAAGTTGATGCTGTAATGCTGTTTCTAAAAATTCTCCTCGAGCTGTTAGAGGGAATGCCCTGACAAATATATCCTCTGACCCTGTTCTAAAATCCAGGTGTTGTCAACTATTGTTACATAATTTTCTTACATACTGCATTTGTTGCTTTAGATGTATTCTGTGATATCTGGTAACTTGTTAGGACCAACCACAAGTAACAAAATCAGTTTATCGTACTACAAGAGTAATCAGATATGACTTGTTATCATTGAAATGTTACAGTCTGTGTCTTAGGCTTGCATCTCTTCTTTGTTCAGCACAGCAGCAGATCTGATGCACGCTGGGTTTCCTATTGCTGTGTGTAGCATAGCTTTTAAGAAGGTAACATCTGAGAACAGTACCTTCTCCAGCAGTGCTTGGCAGTGTTCAAGTGCATGGTTCATAAGGGAGGCTGCAAGGGGTGCACTGTGTCAGCCCGCCTGTGCCCTCCCAGCTGTCAAATGGCTTGGCTGGGGCTGTGGCACCTTTCCCCTGCTTCAGCCTGGAGCTGGACTCCCCTTGGGTTGATACATCTCATGAGTCTCTTCTCTTAAGGTGGAGAATGTCAGCTTAGAATGACAAAAGCAAAAGCCAAGATACTCCAGCCTTCCAGTTCTTGCTCTTTTTATTATTATATGCAAAAAATGGAGAGATATTTTGAAATATTTGAGTGTGTTTACTTTCTGGATTGTGCACTTTCGGGACTGTGCACCATGGTCTGTGATGAAATGTGTGCTAACATTATGAAAGAGCATGTTTGTGCATAGATGTGGTGGTGGGTTGACTTTGGCTGGGTGTCAGTTGCCCACCAAACAGCTCTATCACTCCTCAGGGCATTGGGCAGAGGGAGAAAATAAGATGGAAAAAGCCTCAGGGCTGAGGTAGAGGCAGTTTAATAAAATAAAAGCAAACATCATGTATGCAGAAGCAAGGGGAAACAGAAGATTTTGTTCTCTACTTCCTCATTAGGGAAGCAGGGCTTCAGTATGTGTAGTGGTTGCTCGGGAAGACAAATGTCTTAAATAACGAATGCTGTCCTTTCTTTTAGCTTTTTTTTTTTAATCTGTCCATCTCTGAGCAGATGTCATATGATAAGGAATGTCCCTTTGGTCAGTTTGGGTCAGCTGGCCTGGCTGTGTCTCCTCCCAGGATCTTGCCCACCCCCAGCCTCCTGGTGATAGTGAGGAATGTTGGAGAGACACTGATGCTGTGTGAGCACAGCCTAAACTCTGCTGTGTTTTCGACACCTTTCTAGCTGCCAGTACAAAGCACAGCACTGTGAGGGCTGTTGTTGGGAAAATTAACTCCATCTCAGCCAGACCCAGTACAATAGGCTTTATTTTTCTGCAGCTAACTGAGCAAATTGTCATAGAGCAGGTAAAAGTATTCTTACACTAAAAATCAGATGTTTCAAAGTACTAAAATGCATTCCAGGAGTTTTGTGGCACCTGTGCACTTAGTTATCTCATTTTACTTGTCTAATTACCTTTGAAAAATCCAATTAAGTACCTATAAAATTGGCTAGCTTAAAAAAATTTACTCATTAGAAAGATACTCTGTAAGCTGTATTTTCAATCTCATTAGAAAAATCTGTGTTGTGTATTATCCAGTCATCTTTAAATATAATGTTACCTAAGAGAGTTTTGGGCTGATAGGTTTGCATCAGAAATTCTTACTATTAGTTTATTAGATAGAGTTTGGTGACTTTTTGTGGGGAGAGAAGGGGAGAAATGTGACACATTGGTGTGAGTCTGATAATTCCTAGCTTTCCTACCAGCATGTTTCCAAATGCTAATTATCCTCAATGGGTGTGCTGAGTGTAACCAGCCATTCTGCAGCCCTTACAGTCAACCTAGAGTTGATGAAATCAGCTTTTCATTCAGATCTGTCAAGGTAGTTGCTTGAAGTGTTCCCTGCTAGATTTTGACAGCCTTTTGTCCATGCAACAAAGTTCAAGGCCTTCAGGCTTGTAAGTCTTCACAGTTATAAAAAAATCCCATTGTACTTCAAGCCTGCCCTTGGACCATTAGAATCAGAGCCTCAAAACCTGTTCAAGTTGCTATTAAAAATATCACTTGTATTGAGTAGAGAGCAGGTAATCTGCCTTCATGGCTGCTGTGAATTTTTATAACTCTGAAATTTGTTCAGTGTTTGTCAGCTGGGCTATTATATTCCAGGATTGCCCCAGATTACTTGGTTTGTATTTATCTAAGCCTGAAAAAACATATAAAATAGGGTACAGCAAGCAGCTGCCACCTCTTATATCATATTGGAAGATTAGGTAAATTAAGGGTGGGGCAGAATAATCCACTAAAGTTGAAGGCTTGTGAAGGGTTTTAATATATCACCAGACCTGTAAGCCAGAAGATTCAAATGAAGTTCAAGCTTTTGAATTAATAAATTAAGTCCATGTCCTGGTATATTTTTGACTACAACCAAAAAATATTTTGGTCTTCTCCATCCATGATGACCTTTACTACCTCATTTTAGAGGAAATCTATACTATTTCGTGATACTTTAATAGTTGATTGTGTTATGTCATCTTTTCTTCCTTACCTGCATTTTCTAGAAGTTCTGGTTTAGAATCAGGGAGGGAGAGTTTAGACTTCCTATTCTCTTCTTCCTAATAATTCTTTCTTTTTTTTAAGTGAGGTGCTGGTGAGTATCTACTTGGGTGATAGGTCTTTCCCATGAGGAAAACTGAGATTCATTGCTTGCTTGTATGTAGTTGTAGCCTATAAAAACTGACTGAAGAGAGGGAGGAGGTGGGACATAGGAGGAGGGGCAATTGTTTGCACCCAGGTTAACATTTGGATGCCTGCAGCTGCAGCAGGTGTGAATTCAGCTTTATTACTTTTGGGCTCAGAGGTTGTTTGAAAAGGGTTGTTGCACAACGATTTCTAGTTTGTAGATCTGCTCAATTGATTTTATTAATATTTGCTGATTAGGAAGTGTTTATCATTTTTAATGTAACTGTTCTAATTTATTTCAGGTCCCTTAAGCAGTTATGACATGACCCTTCTGAGCTGAGGATTCTTTGCATTCTCCTAAAAATCCACCTTTACAAGTGTGGGGAACAAAGTAGATTTTGTTAATTCTTTGCCAGCTTCTTTGGTTAAGCAGTGCTGAAAATCTGAAGGAAGGAACATCAAGTTTAAAAGATGCCTGACACTTAGAGGTTGGGGGATTTGGTTGTCTAAGGTTTCTTGCTGTTCCCCTTTGGGAATTAAATTATCTTTTTTCAAGAACCATCAGTAACTGGACAGCTAAACTTAGGTCAGTGTGTTTTTTCCTCCCTAAGTAAAATATATTTGTATCATGTCTTGAAAGCACAGAATGCTTTTATAAGTGCATGATAATATACTACATAGGCTTGATTCCTTAACAAAAAGCAGACCTGGTTTCTCCTTGCTGTGTGTTTGCATACAGTACTCTGCTAGAAAAGATGTTTCTTCACAAAGAGGGGTAGTACTTTAACCTCAAATGTGAATATAAGTTCAGTATCTGTACCTGCAGTTCTGCTAGAAAAAACATGCCCTTGCTTGGGGATGTGGATTTTTTCTTTTCCTCATATCCTTCCGTTGGGTAGGTTGAGTTGGGCTTTGAGATAAAATGCCTTTTGAGTAGAATTTTGACAATTTTACAAAGTCAGTTTATCAAAAAGTCCCTACGATTGGCTACTGCTATATAGAAAAGTAAAATTATTTTGCTAGGCAGGTTAGAACAGTCCACAGCTGTCTTGCAAGTAGGTACATAGAGTTTTTACAAGATTGGCTAAAAGCTTTATAGACTTTGGAGGATTTTAGATGATTCTCTAGGAACAGTTGGGTAGTTAGTTAATTTGCAGTAGGACAGATGTACTGGTTTTTGTGCAGTTTAATTTTGAGTTGTTGCATTGACTTTAGAAACAGCATTTTTTTTTTTACAAGGCAAAAGCATATTCTTGCTTTGAGGAACTGAGTGTAGGCTTCAGCTTTCACTTTCCTGCTTTGTAGACTTTTGCACAGCATTTTTGCCTTGTTCTTTTCCTCTTTGGCTCCTCCGCCCTTTCAGTTGAAAGCTGTCCAAGCAAGTACAGTTGGTGAACAGCCAAGCTCCCGACTAGTCAGTGTCATCATAAATGCGCACCAGTAATTTCTACTCTCTGTTAAACTGAGATTTTTCTGTCACAACAGACCAGTTTCATGAGTCCAGTCTAAGTTTCAGCTGAGTTTCACTAAAACATGCTGTGCTTCTCTGTCTATAAATAACCACTAAAAATAAGTGCCAGAATGTGTCTCTTAACACACAGACCACCTAATGACACACATGTGAGAAAGTTCATAAAGGGAGTGCCCTTCATGGAATTCCTGTTTTATCAACTGTGCTTGTTTCTAACTTCAATAGTCTGGGATTTTATCATTTGCAGGAATGTGACTTGTGAAAGATAAATGCAGAATTGGAATATGTGACCAGACACTTTAATATTACTGTTCTTTTGCTCTCATTTTACCACTGGAAAGTCACCTTCCTTGACATGGAGAGGGAAAATAAAGGAGGAGAAAAAGGAATGTAAAGTAAAGACAGCTATAGTTATAAGAGGAATAGATTGAGAGGAGGAGGAGAAGATCCAGAATAAACAATTCTGAAGGTTAAATACCTGCAGTAAGATTCTAAATGCCCACAAAGAATGAGGTTTGATGATGAGCTCCGCCCCCATTTGATATCTGACTATCTTTTGCTTTCAGGGCGTGTTTAACTGTCCTGTGCCCTTTGAAGGCAAGGGCTTGTAGTAGAGTTAATGAAAAGCAGATTTTTCTCTGCTGTTGTTAGTTCTTCTTGATGTTATTGCTAAAGCTACTATTAAAGGATAGCTGACCAACATGCTGAAATAAAGTGCTTTTTGTCCTCTTCAAAGATAGCAATAGTAATATTCTACTTGCTTGGTTAAAAAAGAAAAATAAACAACAAAACCAGAACACCCACAGAACAGAAATCCTCCCACAGTGATGTAAAGAAATGGATTAATTGAAACCATTGCAAAGTTTATTCTGCATATAATTAGTATAATTATTTTGTAGCCCATGTCCAGATGGATATACTCGTGTGATGACAGTCTAGCAACATCTGTATGTGGACTTTGCTATGACTACTGCTTTTGTAAATAATATAGAAGGATATGATGCATCAATAGTGTTTCGACTGTAATGGTGAGAGTGGGATTTTGCCAGGTTTTCTTCTGTCAAAGTGTTGTATATTGGAGGAGAAAATTGAAACAGGGTCAGTCCTCCAGCTGCTGTCCTGGCTATAGGCAGCCCCTTCCTGCTGTGCTGTTTTGAAGGCTGCTTGGTGCCTCCAGTTGCTGCTGGTGCTTCATGTGAACGGCTGGAAGGAAGGGGAGCAGAGTCTACAGTGATAAACAAGTGAAAGCAGAGAGCTGTCATCTATTATGGGTTGTTCCCTTTTTCCTTCAAGGTGGTTGTGGTTCTCTGTGAAAACTTAGTTGTTCTCGAGTTTCAGAGAGGATGCTGAAGAACAGTGTAGATGAGGCAGAAGTTAGTGATTGCCAAGGATCATAATCTTAAATGTCTTAAAACCTTCCTGCGTCCTCCTTGGAAGCAAAATTAGTCAAAAAGAGGGTTTTGAAAAATCTCAGCTGAAGACTGATAAATGCTGTACGATACTGATACTTGCATATGGTATTTGATTTAGTAGTCTTTTTCTTGTGCCAGTGTTGCTGTAGTACCTTCTGCAGCTGGATGCTGCTTTCTGGGTCTGCAGCTGGTTCTAAAGAGCTTTCTAGTTTCACTGCTCACTCCGGAAGTAGCTTGCTTCCCTGTAAGTGGTGGTATTTGTTTCCTCTTGCTTAGGACAGCAACAAATTTAGTTGTGATTGTTCCTCAAATTGGTATCTTTTCCCTCCCATTATAGGAGATTTCAACTGTCCCAAGACGAAAGTTCTGCAGAAATGACCTCTTGTCAAGTCACTTTTGAAGTAAGAGGATCATCAGCACCAGGTACTCAAATCATGCTTTCTCCTTTTTGTATAGTTTACCTGGGAGAAAACTTAATAGAAGAGTGTTCAGGGGCTGTCTTGTCTGTTTTCCTCAGAGATAAAAGAACGTATTAGTTCAAATATCAAAATGATAAATCAGTGTAAAATATATTAAGACATTTCACATATGAATTTGAAAATGAGAGTTGGGAAATATTTTTTACCTCTTTCTCCAAACAATTTCATAATGTGCTAGAGATTTTGATGCTAACTGAAATGGTTATGATTGGTTTAAAATCTCTCTCTAGTATCTTTTTATTCCATGGAAAGGAGCATTTGTGCTCTGAATCATGATATTTAGGCATGCATTGACGTGTTTATTCTGTTTTTTTTATTCTCTCTGCATCCCTGTTAGAAGTTCTCACAAGATGTGACCTCTATCAGGAGTTAAGGACAGAAATAATATGCATCTTAATTCAGTATTCTGTCTGTGCAAAAAAAAAGTGTAAAATAATTTTTGTAATCAAAATGAGGAATGCAAGGTATCACATCACGTAGAACATGAAAATTTGCTAAATTGTGTATATTATGTTGATCTTCATCTTCAGGAACTTGGAAGGAAGGTGTTGTGGTTTAACCACAGCTGATAGCTAAAGTCCACACAACTGCTCCCAGCTTCTTGTGTACCCCCAGCCCCCTCTCTGGTGGGGTGAGAACAGAAAAGGCCTTGATGCTGTGAGCACGGCCCAGCAGTAACTGAAATACCCCTCTGCTAGCAACACTGCTTTCAGGATGTATTCAAAACACAGCCACTACTAGCTATTGTGAAGAAAATTAACTCTACCCCAGCCAAAACCTGCACAGAAGTTTACCAAAAAATAATTGATGGTTGCCTAACAGAAGCAGATGAATGTGGGAGCAGATTGGCAAAACTCCTGTGACAGGCAAATACCAAATGGCGGAAGTGTCTCCTGTAGTTGGTGGGGAAGAAAATGAAAGAAACATTTTACAAGTGTTGACATCTGCCCTGTGTTAGACCTTTCCTGTGTTTCTCCCTAGTGATTTGGCATTTGGGGACTGAAAACTGACACTTAGTGTGGACCTAAAGCTGTTAGTAAGGAATAGAGTTTTTTATAGCGTTCTGGAGAAAATATTAAAATTAAAGAGTAAATTTGTCTTAGCTCAAGTGAGACTGTGCAGCGCTGGTATAGCCGTACAATGGAGTATTGCAAGCTGTGCTCTATCTTTCCTGCTTACACTGTGCTTGCACTGTTGTGATGGCACTGTCACTAACAAAGCTGACTTTGGATGTATAATTTCTTATATTAATAATATCTGCAATGAAAAGTAGGATTAGTGACAATTAGATCCTGCCTCAGTGGCTGTTCACAAAGAATTATCTGGAAATACAGCATAAAGAGGTGACACAAAAGGTCGCTTCTGCTTATGACAATATTGATATTGTTGGGATTTTTCAATATTATTGTTGGATCAGTGAGGCTGTTGCAAGCTTTGAGTTGGTGCAGAAGGCTTACATTAACCTTCTTTGCTGTAGCTGAAGGAGCTCTGCCAGGAGCAGCCTTGAATTCCATGACAAGGGAAGGGGAGAAGTTGAGCACTCCCTGACGTTGAAACACAAACCCAACCCAAACCCCACTTTGTTTAGAATTGCCTATGAGAAGGCAGTTGATCGTGCATCTCACTTGTGGCTTTACTGGGGTAATTCAAGCAGTGTTTTGCAAATCCTAATTCAGCCTCAGTGTAGTTGTTGAAGGGAGTTTAGGTGTGGCTGCATATCATATTCAAGCGTTGCCTGTGTGTGATACCTTACTAAGAGATGGTGGTCACTGGGTGTTCACACATTTGTTTAAAATAGGAGGCTGGAGAACTCTTCTAGCTGGCACCTGTTAAGAGGAATATAATTAGATGGCACTTCAAACGTTGGCTGTGTGTACACTGAGATGTTTTAAGTACTGCTATTTTAAAGGGATGGTAAAAGAATTTTAGCTTCTTTTTAATATCTCCACTCAGAAATTCTACCTGTGTGATATATTCAGGTGGTCTTCCCTCTTCACTCTGTCTCCTCCCTGAAAAATCAAATCATCATGTGCTCAGGATAGGGTGGAAAAGGAAAAGCACCTGACAGACAATTGTTTGCAGGGAATTGCAGGCTAAGTATACTCATAATTCAGATTTTTGTCTGCAATTGTATGCATCCAGAAATCTTGGGGTTTTTTTTAATTTTTTATTTTTTTTTAATGAATTGCAACAGAAGAGATTTTTTTAAATGGACTGAAGTTCAAGGTGTTATCTAAAATAATTTCAGAAAGCTGCTTTTAGAAACAAATTATGTTACTTTCTGTCTTCTGTAGACTTTTTCCAACCCCTGAGTCTGCAGAGGTTTTTTTCATAAACAGGCTTATTGGTGGGTATGCCTTACTAGTTTAACTCGGGAAAATGCATACAATTTTAGAGGCACAAAGACGTCCTCAACACTGTTACTTTGGACTTTGAAGTGTCAGCTATGACGTGGCTTGGGGAAAAGTAGTGTACACTTGTTGCATACAGCTTGTCTACTTTGTATCTTTTGATTATTATGACGTCAACACTATTGCTTTCTCACTTTGAGAACAGGTAATAACAAGTCACAGATACTTGGTGATCAGATCTTTTCCGGTGCCTATCTATACTTTAAAACTCCGTATTTTCTCATTCTGCAACAGCTTTTTATTTCTTTTGTCTAAAAATCTTGTAGAAACCCTGTAAGAGCAACATGCTAATTTGTTCTTTCCATTAGTATTTATCCCTGGTTTTTTACTTAGTCAGATCCATATAGGTGTTATATTAAAAACAAGGGTAAGTTGCGATGGAAACTCTGGGATATCCCAAAATTAAATATAGTGTTGTGACCTTTTGTATTCTGTGTGTATGTGTGCATTAAGAGAAGTGTGACAATTTAATGTATGATTTTTGTGTAACAGTAAGTTTTTATACCCAGTGAAACCTGAAAACATAGCAGCAAAATTAACTTCGTTTTTCTTTAAATCAAATGAATTGGATATGTTGCCTTGGGAATAATGCTAGCAACCTCCTGTTTGTGCTTTCTAAATTGTTGGTGTGAACTTGAGAGAATGTGTACATCTACTAAAAAATACTGAGTATCTAGGAAAATAACTGTGTTATTTTGACATTAAACGTTTTATTGTGAAAATTTGCATACTATATTTCCAGAGATGTTTTGAACAGTATTAGTTAAAAACAGTTCAGAAGCCAACTCTTTTATGGGCTGGGGTTGTCAGTGGTCCCTCTCTCAGATCCTTAGGATGGTGATGAAAATGCTGTTGTAGTTTTGGGTGGGGTAAGATTGCTTTCTGAATGGCCAGGAGGGATTTTAGATGAGTGATTCTGGTGTATGTATTTAAGATACTTGAAAGTTTGACTTTGTGTAGGCTTTCTACTTTTTAATGCCATGTAGCCAGGGTAGTGATGATTGTGGGTTTTTTTCTGTTTGGATTTTTTAGGAGAGGTTTTTGCAATATGCGGGAGCTGCAGTGCTTTGGGAAATTGGAATCCCCAAGTGGCGGTGGTCCTTCAGAGTGAGGATACGTAAGTTGATTGTGATTTGTTTTGTACTGTGGGTTTTTTCTTCTTTTTTGATT
>VZRN01006386.1:623674-714044 GCA_013397935.1 Dasyornis broadbenti | reverse complement strand
TTTTTTTTTTTTTTTTTTTTTTTTTTTTTTTTTTTTTCCCCTCCCCTCCTCTTGTTCCATTTGAAGTAGCGGAAGTTCTGGAGCATGAATTTATTCTGTCTTTGAGCTACATGTACTGCTAGTAGAACTCCAGAATTTCTTGTGTTGCTCTTGAGCATTTTGAATGCTTAGGAATATGTTTAAGAAAATGTTAAACTTAGGTGTGCTTTTCCGGTTACAGATGATGCTTTTGTTGTTGTGGCTGGTATTTCAGTAGTTTAGCTGTAGATACTTGGAATAAGAAACTGCTTTGGGGCAATTCTCAGTCCCGTGACTGTGCAGCAAGTTATAGGAGATGTTTATGGTCTTTACTTTCTTTTTATCCTATAGAAGTTATTGTTGTGTTAGAAAGTGATGGGGAGAAGATTATTTAAACTGAGAGTTGCATTAAAACTCTTAAGGGAAGGGGTATGTGTGTATGAACATGAGATATACATAAAGAAAGTTTAAATGCAGTGCAAGAATTCAGTATTTTCTTAAAATGGTGCCGGCTTATGGCAGCTTGTATAATGCAGGAAAATAGGGCTTGCAGGCTGTATTTGTAATTCTGTCAGTGACTTGCTGTGTGATCTTGGATGAGTCTCTGAATTATTTCATGTTTTCCCCATTTGTTAAATGGGATGAGAATTCTTGCTCTCTTAGAGCACTTCAGATCTATCAATCAAAAAGTGCAGTGTCAGTTCTAAGTATATCTCGTGTTTTGTGCATGTTTGGCTAAGGTCCTTAGTAATCTCTTTCCTTGCAACAATACACTAGATTTTATTTTAGAATATCACTTAGACATATGTCTGAGGTGGCTGTTAGACTGTATTTTGAAAATTTTGGTTTTGGTTGGTTGTTGTTTTTTTTTTCTCCACAGTACATCTGTGAAAACATGGAAAGCTACCGTAGAGCTTCCTATAGGAGTTCCTGTTCAGTATCGGTATTTTAAAGGATACTTTCTAGAACCTAAGGTATGTACAACCTTTCCTACTTAAGTTGGCTCATCCCTGGTTAACATTCCCATACTTGAAATAAAAAAGGATTTCCTGAGTTAAACATGAGTTTTTTTTAGAAATAAGTCTTAAATTGCAACATGTGAAACATTAAAACACTTGTGGAAATACAGTTCACTTCTGGAAATACATGACCATGTGCTGTTAACTTCAGTTATATTCTCTTCTTTCTTTTACCAGTGTTAGTGTTCTAAAAATTTCAGTGGTAAAGAAATCCCTGACATTATTATAAAGCTTAAATAATATTGTGAAATTCTCATAGTTAGAATTGGACTTCCCAACAGAGCGTGGATCTCAAGTGATCCATGGAAGGAATGTGATAGTATATATCTACAGCTTGCATCCTATATGATAAGATGGAAGCAAGTGATAGGAGGAGAAAAATGGTTAGTGTAGGAACTGCATTAAAATTTGCCTGATCTCCTACAGTTTTTAAAATCAATGCAGATTTTTTTGGTGAAGGATGAAAAGTATTAACCAGATTTTGTGCTGCATAATTAACACAAATTAATCTCTAAAAGTGAAAAGGTGAAACAAGGGATGAGGCATCCCATTGTTTTCTGTATGTTTGTATATAGGTATTTGCACAACTTGGAGGGAAAAAAAACCACGCAAGAGACAGAGATGTGTTTTTACAGGTATTGAGGTCAAAGTTACATATGATGTGAAGTTATATAAGTTAGAGTTGAATGTATGTGGCAGTGTACTGGTCTGTAAACATTGCACTAGGATAGGGGGAAGCTCTTCAGATGGGATAAGGCTGCATCCAGAAAAAAGTTAGGCTAAGTTGTGAAAATAAGAAGCTACTCTTGAACTGTTTTTCTTAATAACAAGTAATAACTGTAAGAAATTGAATGCTGCCTTTGCTGTGTTTCTTATTCTATTAATATCCTGTAGCTATTCACTTTGGGCTGTAGTTCCTCATTGAAACTGGGATTATGAAGGCTGTAGCTAAATGTGCAAAGGATTTACAGAATCATCTCATCAATATCTTTGAAATATTTCAAATTACTGTCAAGAGCGTGTAAGTTTTTGTCAGCCTTTTTTTCACTAAAAAATATTTGACTGAGGTATTGTTTCAGTGAAGGATTTTAATTTCAAATGAAACACAATTCTGGTTTTTTCATTGCAGCATGTGAAATAGTCTAATCAGAAACTGGTATTTAAATAGGTACTTTGAAGCAAAAGAAGGGAAAGCCAATAATACACTTCTTTTGCTGAGGTCAAACTGAGGACAAAAGTAGATTAATTCTTACAGCCTAGCAGCTCTGATGGGACTCTTACATTTTTTTGCAAATGCCTGTAAGTTTAAATGTAAGCAATAGCACATTTGAAAAATCAGATTTTGTCAGCAGAGATTGAGCCATAGAAAATAGACAATACAATTTCTGTTTTACAATTTGCAAAAGTTTACCCTCTGTATTGGTGAGTGTGTTTCTTTGAGTAGGTGCTCTGTATCGTGCACACTTTATGTACCGTGTGATGCAGAGTCTGCCAAGGTAAGTATGAATTTTATGCAATACCAGCATAAAGAGCTACTCTATAGACAGAGCAGGAAAAAAGGAAACCACCCTACAAAACAAAGTATGTGAATTCCTGGGGTACAGGGTTATCCATTTAGTGGTGTCTGGTTTGTACCTTTTAAGTGCACAGGACTTTTTTTCTTACAAAATAAAGTCTTTTGAAGAAAAGAAGTCCAGATACAATGTTTTCTCCCTCTTTTTGTAAACTTTTTGAAGACCAATGGAAAAATAACAGGAATGTCATGCAAGTGAGAAAGTATGTGGAGAACTTCAGCTTTATGGAAATGCTAATAAGGAAAAGATACTTTTAAGTTAAATTATTCTGAATATTTTTATTTCAGAATTTTTTTCCTCAGGCATTGCATGTGATTAAATCTCCTAAAGTTGTCAAGTCTGCAGTATATGAACTGGCACTGAATTTTTTATATCAGTACCATTTTGTGTAGTAAAATAATAGCGTCATCTTAACTATATGTTCAAGTCTGAGGATATGAATTTGACGTCACATAATTAGTAAATCATGCTGAAGACAGATCCACTTGAAGTCAGTGTTCCCTTCTACAGCAACTGTATCTGTGAAGATGCTTGTATTGGACATGGTGACAAAGATGAGGGTGACACATGTTTACAAAGAGAAATGGTAGTTCCCAGATTATCCATAGTAGTGCTGCAGGCTAGATGTGAAAATAAATAGACAATTGACATTTTATTTAAAAAAAAAGTATTTTTCTTACCTCTCTTTAAGAAGATCACCATTTCATCTTAATTTTTTTTTACTTGAAGGACAGTATGATGTAATGGGAAGCCTTGTTTGTTTGTAGCGAAGCATGTTGGTGTTAACATAGTTGGGGTTATGTAAACAGAGCAGGTTTTTTTTTAGATACTCAATACATAGAAATTTTGCATGGATAGAAATATATACACAAAGATCATTTTACTACAAAATTGGTACCAGGTCTTGGCTCTTGCATATCAAGGCATTTTACTATTTTGTATTACATTTTACTCCTTTGATCTTAAGCATTTTAAAAG
The DNA here is from genome assembly GCA_013397935.1 of Dasyornis broadbenti. NCBI lineage: Eukaryota > Metazoa > Chordata > Aves > Passeriformes > Dasyornithidae > Dasyornis > Dasyornis broadbenti. Next base: position 710,455 of record VZRN01006386.1, on the reverse strand, counting down.
AAAAATAAATACACACACTTGATGAAATAAAACAGTAACTTAAACTATTTTGCTTGAGGTTGTTCTTTCCTTAAACATAGTCTGGTACCAGTTAGCTCCTTGCAAGGATCTTCCTGGGTTTTATTCTACAATCACTTTCTGTTTGTGAGGGTCAGAGGTGGTGGGTTTTGAGGGGGTTTGTGAGACACACCAGAACTCCCTTGGTTGGAATTTGCCTTCTGTATATCTTATGTTTTAGAAGAATAATTTTACATGCAGTGTTTGCATGATGCATATTTGAAAACCTTAATAAGGAACGCACCTTATTCTGTTAAGTTATGCTCTGTATTTGCTTTTTAAACAGTAAATAAGCATGCAAGTTCAGGGTTTTTACTTTCAAGGCAAGTGTGAAAGAACTAAGATCTGTGCATGTAGCAGGACTTTAAGAACTGGATTGGAGAACATTTTTCATATTTGCTGCTTAATTACAGAGGTTTCAAATGAGAGTTAAATTACTTTTTTGAAATGTAAGTAAATAAATTCATTTAGTGCTTGGACTGTAGTGATAAAGGTGAAACTTAGACCTAGACTCAGTAATTAATATCAGAATGCCTTAGGCTTTTTCTAGATTAAGAACCCATGGACATCCTGATAGTAACAAAGGCATTATTATCTGCTGAGATAGCAGATTGTGTGTTAAACTGGTATTGGAAGTTCTAGAGCTGTAAAATTTCTATTGAGCTCAGCACTTCCTGCCAGGTGACTTTTATACGCTGCTGCCTTGCATGTTAGATATCATGGCTGAATGGCTTTAATTATTTAGTTTAGTGCTTAATTACTGTCTCCTTACATGGTACAGAAATCCGGAGAGATTTTGGTCAGAAATGCAGCTTTAACAATTAAGTCTAATTTAGCTGCTTCATATTATTGAAGAAGATTATTATTCTTGAAACATAGTTTTAATTAGTAAAGTGCACTTGGATAAATGTGTTTGTGTGGTGTTTTTAAGATTTGGTTTGGGTCTCCCCCCCCAAGCCCCCCCCATGCCTACTCTATTGTGCTGCCTTGAATCCGGAACTTTGGAACTGATCTCCTAAATTACCATTTAAACATCCACAGAAGTGTTTTTCATTCCTTAATTGTACTGAGTACCCAAGCACTTCAAGCAGATGGTGCATCTGCTTTGAACTCTGAGCCATTATGCTAGATAGGCATTTTACCCTTAATTTCAAAAGCATCTAATGGCTGCTGGGGAGGCCCCAGCTTCTCACAGTGTAAGAGGACTTCATCGTTAAAGAAAGTTCGTGAATGTCCTTTAAAAGCTTTAAAATTACATCAGATGTTCAGCTAATGCAGATCAAGCAATATAATATTTGTGTTGGCTTTTAAAAAAATGAAGATGTCTGTATTAGTAGAAAGGGATCCACAGTGCCTCTTACGTCAGTGTACTGCCCAGTGAGATGCTTGATGTGACATTTGAATAGATGCCCTTTTAAGACTGTCCTACAGAGACTCTCTTCTGAGGTAACATTACCATACTATGAATATTGATAACACATCCTTTAGTTCTGCTGCTCAAATGGGCTGCTTTTCAAGTGTGGTCAGTTTATGCCATGGAAATGACATTACTATTTTAACCTTATTGTAACAATGGCTTCTGTTACATGTAATTAAAACATTATTTAAATGCCTATAAACTCAGAGATGGTCTGAGCAGGGATTGAGAGGGTTCTTAGTTATGTCTGTGCTTGTTCTCTAATCCATTGCCCTTTTTTTCCAGGTAGCTTTGCTTGGCTCTTCTTAGTATGGAAAGTGTTGAGGGTTCCTGGCATTAAATGCACAATCAGTCTATTGTATTCCTTTCAGGAGATGAAATTGTCCTGAATGTATCCAGCATGGTGTCCTTATTGCTGGGATAATGTTATTCAAATTCATTCATCATTTTAGAACCTACAATTAAAATGGACAGTTACAGTGGTGTAAGAAGTTAATTGGTACTTTCATACACTGTGTTGGGAGGGGTTAGAAGAGAAGCCTTTGCTTACTTTTTAAAGAAAACAGTTTAATGTGTGTTAGGACGATTGGCATTGCCCAGGTTCACAAATGGAAGTTGTGTACGTGTTTGTGGGAGCTGCTGTCAGAGATCTTGCATGCTTTGCTTGCATGGTGGGAGTAAATGGCAGCTTCCCTGCTGACAGACATGGTTTGCAGCTGTAGAAACTGTGGTTGTGACAGGCAAGTGTCAGTGTCCTGTGAAAGAAGGGGAAAGAAACTTCTCATTATTTACTTTTCTAGAAATCCTAAGAGCAGTTATTGTGGCAGCAGTGAGAAGTTGGGAACTAAAACTGCCCTATAACAGGAATAAATTGAAAGCAATAATATAATTTTATTTATATTTACATGCATTCTGCCTTTAAAACATAACTTTAAGCATATGTGTTTTATTCTGACATGACCCTTAAGTATGGATGCCTCTGAACTTGTTAGGAAAATTGCTTTAGCTGCACATCACAGAGAAACCTGTCTTACTGAGCACTTTTTAAATATTTGGTGTTTGCTGTTACCTGACCCAGAGGCATGGTAGATTTAATGTGTTCAGTGTATGTTAAGTGAGCCCATCTGCATGTAAAGCATTTATTAGGTGAGCTGTAATAGAACAAAGCATTGTGGTTCTATGTAATTATACTGCTGAGCTTGAAGCTTGTCTGGACGTCCCTGTGGGTCTGAAATATATTAAGCAAGACCCCGAAGTACTGGTACAAGCTGGCGTTGAAACTTCCATGTCTTCGGCGATAGTAGCAAGTCTTTTTGGAAATAAGAGTTACTTAGGCCCGAAACACCAAAATGACAAACTGCAGCTATTTGACAGTGGTTTTTACATCTGATAGTAACAACTGTGCCATGCTAAGGGAAACTTCTTAGGGTGATTGAGCAGTGAATTAGGCATGTTCATTCTGTTTTTAAGATATGGTTACCTGGAAGCTTTTACCTAGAAAGCTATTTCAACCTTAAATTGTACTGAAAGAAGAGATTGTGTTACCGTTCTGGTTATCTGTCTGAGTCTTGGCTATGTTTGTCAACAAATGTCTTCTTTTGGTGGACAATATTTCTTTTTGATGAAATAATCTAATTTATCCTACTCCAACTGGAATAGACTGCAGGGGCTTCATTGCTGGCTGATTGGATCAATTATTTATGTTTTAATTAGTTGGTAAATAATTTGCTCTTCTGTACCACAACTAAAATAACTGTGTTTTATAGTCTTTGAATTTAGTCAGGCAAATTTTGAAGGAGAACCCACCCCTGCAACTGCTATGTGCATGAGTAGATGATGAGTGCTGTTTGGAATTAGAGATGTGGGGTATGTTTTTCCATAAACTGTTGCTGTAGCTTGAGAACAAAACAAGCACTCTTAATGAGTTCAGAGACTTTTAGTATCAAAAGGAAACTAAAGTAGCCCAGTGGAGTTATCTGTAAGCAGTAAAGGTTTAACAATTCCATGTAACTTCTCTGCTGTGTCAGACTGTCACAAGTTCTGTCATATCTATTCACAACACATCAGAGTCATCAGCAGTTGCAGGGGTAAGAAGCCTCATCTGTTTTCTTTCTCCTTCAGCCTCTCTCTCTCTGTTCCCCTCTCTTCTTCTTCTTCTCTTTCTTTCTTAAATCTCTACGTTTAGTTCACAACCATCCCAAACAGCTTCATGGGTACAAAGTCAGATCTAACAAAAGAAATTATTGCAGACATTTAACTTTTAAATTACAGACTATCGATGGTCCCTGCGAAGTCATAGTTCACACGTGGGAGACTCATCTACAACCACGATCAATTACCCCTTTAGGTATGGGCATCAACTGCATCTGTTTGAGGCATATGCATAAGATTGCTGATATGCTGCACACTGGTTTAGAAGGATTGATAGCTATAGTTTTAAAATACTTAAATCTATTAATGTGTGGGAGGTGTAGACTTTTTCTTTGCACAACATGGGCCTTACTCTCAAAATATATATATATACATAAGTGGCTTCAAAATGGAGTGGATGTGAAATTCTTTGCTGTCATTCTTGAGATTATGTGGGTTGGTTTTTTTATTAATTTGGAATTGTAATAAATTTCTGTAAGCTTAATTCTTTGAGACTAAGGATCCATATTATATTTTTTAGAGAAAACGGGGGGAGGGTGTGAAGTCACTTTTGTTTTTCTTTAAGTACTATTTAATTAGTAAAATTTTAAACCAATAATGTTTAATTAGACTTCTTTAAGTAAATGGATTAATGTAAATAGAAACATGTATGGACTTAATTACCCATCAATTTAACAGAAATGTATTTTGCTGAAAGCAAGGGTGGCATGCAGACTTGCATATAAGTTACTAATGCTTTTGTGAACAGGGATAAAGTTTGGGGTTTAAGAGTGACTGAAATAACCTTTGAATGTAGCTTGTAGTTTAGATCTCTTATGCCGCTATGACATGTATTATGCACTGTCTTTTTAGCACATGAAAAATATTATTTTCTCCACACTTAGAAGTTCATGTTTGTTAAAAACTTTCTAATGATTTGAAAAAATGTCTTCTAGAAAGAAGGTGATGTCAAATAAACTGTTTGTTAGCCATGAATAGCACCATGATCACATTCTGTTCTCCCTTTGCCTTTTTTTTAAATTTCACTTGAATTACTTGTGGTTTTATTCCTGTAAAAAGATTATTTCTATATTTGTCAGTAACTGATAAGGGAAGCAGCCTATCCTCTCCTAGGGCCTAGATTTTATCTCCAAATTTAGATTACCTCATTCCAAACAGTTAGGATTTTTTTTTTTCCCAAGTAATACTCAATTCTTCATAAGCAGTTTTTAAGAATATGAAGCAATAGCAGTATGTTAGCACTGGGTCATTATGATCCTAAATTGTTGCCTATAAAAAATTAGGTTAGGAGACCTGTGATTCTTCTTAGGGAAAAAAAAAAAAAGGATTAATCACTGTAGAGGCAAAATTATGTGAAGATTTATGTTTTAAGAAATGCATTGTTTGTTTAGACTATTGCAGTCCTGTTAATGTTGGTGAATTTATTTAGTGCTTTAAGATTTCAATTATTAAAGCTTTGGGAAAAGTAAGGGTTAGAGTAAGTGTGAACTGAGTGTTTTGAATATTTCATGCTAGGTTGGTTTCTGTCATGTGGACAGAATAAGCATTTTAATTGTGACTAACTCGATTTAAAAGCTTTAACTATAAATGTGCAGCAGGATAACTTTCTTGTATGTTCACAAGAAACTTTAATGTCTTTGACAAGCAGAGCATCTTAGATACTAGTAGGATGTAGATATCAGCAAAATACTGCAGCAAGCAGGAAATTATGCAACCTTTTTACTCTTCTCAGTTCAGATTACTTTAAGCGAAACGTGGCATTTTGTGTGTTGGTTGGTTTTTTGTGCAGAAACTAAGAAAAAATCATAAATGGGGATAAGTCTTTATAGAAGGCTGCAAAATCATGCTGCTTTGTCTGTTTCCATTTTCCTACCTTTTTAGATACACTTTTTAGTGGTGAAATGAAAAAGTAGAATTAATTTAACTTGGCAATGATTTTTTAAAATGTGAATACTAATTAATTTTTTCCGTTCTTTTCCCCTCCTTTTGATTCTAGAAAATGAAATTACTGTCGACGATGGACAATTTGGAATCTGTAGTAAGTGAGATGCATTAACCTTTATTCTATACCATTAATTTAATTTAAACAAGGTTATGTCTTGTAATTGAAAAATACTTGAAGTTACAAGTTTTGAGAAGAATTGCCTATGATTCTTTTCTCTGCTTTTACAGTTATTTATGTATCCATCATTTGTGCATTCACAATCAGGCTGTTACCCCTTGTAGTATTAATAAAAGACTGCTAGGAAGAGCTGAAGTATTTTCACTCTGGTGTTAAAGGTTGAAATTTGGGAACTTTAAATCATGAACATGTGTTTTTGGAAATACTGAATAGACTTAGCTCTCTTTTAATACCTAGCCTTAAAAAAACCCCTCATGCGTAGGAAAGCATAATCACTCACATTGAATGTTCCCACTCTGCCTCTTCGGTTAGAGATGGAGTTGTCAAAAGGCTCTTGTAAGCCCACACTTCATATTATTGGGTGTGCACAAATGTCTCACTTCTGGCAGTTCTGACTTACCTCTCACTTAATGTTCAACCCTCTGATGCTTAAGGTAACTCTTTATCACACCTCATACATCTTGTCTTCAAGTTTTTCTATTTCCCCCTCATATCCTCATCAGATGATGGGTTTGGCTCTTTAGGAACTCATCAGAACTGTGGGGTTTGCTTCAGCACCTGGTTTGCAGTGTGTGTTTCTGGTCCTACTGCTTGTGGACTTTCCTTGTTTTGATGTTCAGGCTGAGGATTCTCTATGCTTTTCACATAAAGTGTTGCTATACCCTGTCCTCCCGACTTGCGCTGCTTTGCTGGCATTGATGATGATGAGCTGATTGGACACCTGTATCTCAACAGAAACAGGGAGCCTCTAATTGCTTATGAATCTTGAGAGTTCCTATCAGTAGCGTTCATTGTATTGAGAGGTCCCAGGAAAAGGGAATGCTACTCCTGCCTTTGGAGATTTAACCTAGCTCTTGATAGCATATATATGTAAAATTAACACTGGAATACTCAGTGCTCTCCTGCAGACGGTTTACACATGATCATGTTCCTGTATAATCCCCTTAAAAGCCAGCAAACAACTGCAGCATCTGTTGTCTGTTCTGGGTCCTTCAGAGAGACTGGGGAAAGGCTGCTCTCAACAATTGCTCTTGCATTACTATAGAATAAGTCTGGTGATAAGGAGAATTATCTGGAAGATGATGGCAAGAAGAACTGTCTAGGTGTCCCTGAAATAAGTTACTAAAATGTCGTCTTTTTGTTTGATTTTTTGATAGATGGTATTGAAACTGTGGATGCTGGGTGGCTGACATGTCAGACAGAAATAAGGCTACGTCTGCATTATTCTGAGAAACCCCCTGTACTGATATCTAAGAAGAAATTTAAAACATCAAGGTTTAGGTAAGAGCCTTCTCATCTCAGTATGCAATTTATCTCATATTAATTGTCAATATTAGTGATTTATTTATTATTATTATTTAATTAATGTAGCCTTTAAATTAGTTTAGGCTTGCTAATAGCCCAATTTCCAAGTGTTAAAGCACAGATAGAGTAACTATACTTGTCTTGGTGTTTCTTGCTTTTAGGCTGGAACTGTAGTGTTGTTAGGTTTTTACTTAAATCAGTTTGATGCGTTTCTCTGCAGAGGTGCCTGAAAAAGCAGGCATTATTATAACTCTCCAGTTAATTGTCTGAAATGGGTATCTTAGCCCTGGTGTTTAGAGGATTACACTGTTGCACACAGTGGATAAAGGTTTGGCTGGATGGTCACTCCAGGTGTTGTGGTCAGCAGCTTGATGTCCAAGTGAAGACCAGGGATGAGTGGTGTCCCTCAGGGGTTGGTGTTGGTGACATGGAAAGTAGGATTGAGTGTCCCTTCAGCAGATTTGCTGATGATGCCAGCCTTGGGGTGTGGTCACACTGGAGGGAAGGGATGCCATCCAGAGGGAGTCACAGGCTTAAGACGTTCAAATCTCACCAAATTCAGCAAGGCCAAGTGCAAGGTCCTGCACTTGAGTTGGAGCAATCCCAATCCCAAGTGCAGGCTGAGCAGAGAATGGATTGAGGAGAAGCAGCCCTGAGGAGACGGACCTGGGGGTGTTGGTGAGTGAGAAGCTCAATGTGACCCAGCAGTGCACACTTGCAGTCCAGAAGGCCAGTTGCATCCTGGGCTGCATCAGAAGCAGTGTGTCCAGCAGGGTGAGGGAGGGGGTTCTGTCCCTCTGCTCTGCTCTGGTGAGATCCAGCTGGAGTGCTGCCTCCAGCTCTGGGGGCTCCAAGACGAGAAGTATGTGGACCTGTTAAAGTGAGTCCAGAGGAGACCACAAGATGCTCAGAGGGCTGGAACATCTCTGCTATGGACACAGGATAAGAAATTTGGTGTTCTTCAGCCTAGAGAAGAGAAGACTCTGGGGAGACCTTTGTAGCAGTCCCTAAAGAGTGCTGAAGAGGGACCTTGGACAAGGGCCTGGAGTGACAGGGCGAGTGAGAATGGCTTTAAACTGAAAGAGGACAGGGTTAATTAGATATTGGGAAGACATTCTTTAGTGTGGGGGTGGTGAGGCACTGGCACAGGTTGCCCAGAGCTCTAGTTGCCAAATCCCTGGAAGTGTTTAAGGCCAAGTTGGATGGGGCTTGGAGGAACCTGGTTGAGTGGAAAGTGTCCGTGCTTGTGGTAGTGGGGCTGGAACTACATGATCTTTGAGCTCCCTTCCAGCCCAAACCATTCTGTGATACTTGATTTATTTCATTTTTTCCAGTTTTGGTTTGATTCCCTCTCCCACCAATTCCAGATTTTGTGATGAGGGAAAGCTTTATTTAATATTACACTCTTCAGTGAGATTTAATACTTATATTGTGTTCTCTACAGCTTAGCCTTTTTTCCTTGAACGTTATGACAGGTAGAGAGAGCAATTTCTGAAGCCAGCTTCTTGTCTAAATTAAATGGTTGAAATAAAACTTGATAAGGTGGATGCATTTACTGAATACTCTGTCCTAAAAATTGGATCTGCCCAGTAGTTTCTGAGACCAACCCCTGGTATAGCAGTGACATTTTTCAAGTTTCTGGAGTACCTGTCCGTGACTTCTTTTTTTTCTTTAATGAGGATATTAACAGTGTGGACTTGGTGTAATAGATTTCTATGCTTGTAATTATTTCTTTGACATATGACTTCAGTTTTACTGGTAAATTGGCATCTTTAAATGATAATCCTTTATCTCATCTGCTGTCTCTATGACGCAGGAAGGAATTTGAGTTACTCATGTACACTTACATCTCTGACATAAGTCACCTTTGTGTGGAAGGTTTGTTCTGTACGATGAAGGATTCTGAGTCTTACACAGAGGCTTTTGCTTCTTGGTCCAGGATTTTTCAGTTTAATCCTCATTTAGGATTTTTCAAGGGATTTAATTACTTCAGCCTGTATTACTTATGTCTATTACTTACCTGCCTTATTATAGAGACATAGCAGCAGCCACTAACATTCAGATCTTGATCTTGATGATTACTGCTGTTTTCTATGCTTTTCATTAGGCTGTTAGCATTATGCGTATCAGTGTGTACAGGAAGGCTGTCTTATTTGGCAGCCCACATACTCTGGTGGAGTGCTCCTTCTCAGACCACTAGTACAGCTTTCATATTTACCTAAATTCAACTTTTAACAGTTACTTGAGCACTGAAAACTGACTAAAATATGATTTAGGCAATGGCTGCAAACTCTTGCTTGTGTGAGGGCCCACTGTATATGGTGCTGTTCTGTCAAAGGTGGTGGTGGTAAGAATTCTTCTGTTGTATGATGTTCTGCTCAAGCTTCTTTCTAAACCTTTGTCATTTGCAAAGACCCTCTAGTGACTTAACCATTTGTTTTGTGTTTCTGGTTGAGTAGAGTAAAATTGACCCTAGAAGGCCTAGAGAAGGATGATGATGAAGAGGGCCAAGAGAAGACATCCCCTACTGTCCCTCAGAAAATGGCAAACACTGTGGAGTTCTCCTTAATCAGTGACAATGACTACAAATGTCGACACTCTCAGCCAGACTGTGGCTATGCTTTGCAGCCAGACCGATGGATAGAATACACAATACAAACCATGGAGCCTGATAACTTGGAATTAATATTTGATTTTTTTGAGGTATGTCTCTTTATCCCTAAGAAGCAACTCCAGTCTGCCATTCAGAGCTCAAGTCAATTATTGTGAAGATTTCATTGTTGAAACAGGGCTACTGCCTGATATTCTTGATCTTTTGGATTTTTTTACACCCCAGCCCATTTTGTGAGTCTTCTTGATGTGACACAGAAAGTGTTCAGTTCTGTTTATTTAGAAGTCAGTACAAATTGGATTTGAATCTGTGTGTGCAGTATGGCATGTTTTTAGGCTGGCTTGACATTAATCTTTTACCAGAGCTAAGTTATGCTTCTCCTGCTTGAACCTGAACAATGTGTACATGAACTGGTTATATCACAATTACTGAATCTAAATTCTTTTGTTATAAGCAAAAGAGATTTCTGAACTAACTAGTGCAAATTAAAACTGAATTCTCACTACTGTGTCTGTTATTTTGCAGTATTTTTTACCCTGAAAGATCTTAATATTTGAAGTTTTTTTTTAAAAGAAAGCAACTTACGCAGAATAAAGGTTTTTAAGCGTTCCCTTTTTGGTGTGAAAATGCCTTTGAGAACACTTGCAGTCAAAATTGTAAAGTGTCTACATAGTTCCTGAATTTGACTAGGGTCAAGTGCACATTCTGCATATTAGTTCTTCCCTGCACAAGCGTATGAAGTTTTTTAGCATTTTAGGCATATGTATTATTCCAGTTAATTTTTGTTCTAAACATGGCTTAGGCATTTTAGAAGACAGACTATTCCATGTATGTAATTTTGATCTGAAAAGCTTATCAAATGTAAAGGTTGTCAAAGACAGATTTGAGTTTTGTAGATTTCCATCACCATTTTCATATTCCTGATAGTAATTTGTAACTCACTGTTGCATTAAATAATTTTAGTCTGAAGTTAGTGTTTTCTGTAACACACAAGAAACTTGTGTTGTGTCCTGAGGAGCAAGGCAGAAAAGTTTGTTTAGAATTCTCACATCTAACAGTAGGGGTTTTGGGTTTTTTTGTTTTGTTTTGTTTTTAGGAAGATTTAGGTGAGAAGGTAGTACAAGATGATGTGCTCCCAGGTCATGTAGGCTCTGCCTGCCTCCTGTCATCCACAATTGCAGAACTCGGAAAGAGTGCTGGAATTCTTACACTTGCTATTATGAGCAGAAATCCAAGGAAGACAATTGGAAAAGTTAGAGGTACAGTTGATGCGAACAACAGATGTAGATAACTTTACTCAAAGCCATCTGCTGTTTACTGACATGTGAAACATTGGCGTTTTTCTTACAGTGGACTACATAATTATTAAACCGATCCAGGGATACAATTGTGATATGCAGGCTTCATATGCAAAATACTGGAAACCAAGAACAACTCTAGATGTTGGACACAGGGGAGCAGGAAATTCTACAACAACAGCTAAGTAAGTTTGTTCGCATTTTAACCTGGGGAGATTGTTTCGTGTCACTGACATCAGCTGAGAAAGCAGAGAGTTCAAAAAGCTGCAACCCATAGTCATTTGCTTCAGTATCAAGTTGTGGGTATTGCCTAAAACAAAAACTTCTGATTTGTGTTTTTGTTGTTTCAATGAACTTCTGTGCTGTGCTACATCTAACAAATCCTTTTTCTTGGCCGTTGTTTCAGACTTGCTAAAGTTCAAGAGAACACCATTGCATCCCTGAGGAGTGCTGCTAGTCACGTATGTACACGCATTTTCATAAACACAGCACATGTGTAGTGCTAACTAGGTTTGGCTTATATGCTTAATTTGCATGATTCAATACAGTGAATGGTAATTCACTGGTGTAAATGATATCAAATCACTGTGGAAATTGCCTGAGAAATGGGAAGCTAATAGCAGATTACTCTCATTCTCAAGTCTCTTAAAACAATCAAAACTTCCATTTAGTAGATTCTGGTGGCATTCTAATACAGGGAGAATTTTAATCTCAACGATGTCCAGACAATTTGAACAAATGAATAAAATTTTGGCACTGCAAGAGTCTGTCAGCATGCTCTCAGGTGGCAAAGGTCTTGCTCAGGGACTGAGCTGTGTACTGAAACTTGCTGTCTGAAAATGTGACTTGGGAGCTGAGCTGGTAGAATAAACCAATCCTTTTTTTCGTGCTTGCCATGCTGAAGACTTGAAATCCTAAGACAGAACTTCCAGTTTGAGAGATACTAACTCCATGTGCCTAAACTCTGTGACTGAAGTGGTCACTTTTATTCCTTCCGGTAATCTTGATCACTGAAGAGCAAAGATAAACAGTGCCTACTAAAGTGCCATTTTGAGCAGTAGTTGTTAATCCCTGAGTGGACACTGCAGGTTAATAGACGGTTTTTAAAATGCTCACAAGAAATATTCATTGAGGAAGAAATTTGCTGTGAAGTCATGAGCAGCATCACCAGAGATGTGCTTTCATCTATTTGCAGATTGAAAAGGCTGAAAACCACAACTCTGAAAATATTTCTGCTGAGAAAAGGACTGAAAAAACATGTCCTGTTTTCTGTCTGTGCTGATTGAAAAAGTGTGTATGTCAGGGTGATAGTTTGATGAATGGTGTTCTTGGAGGCCTTTCAAAGGAATGATTTGCAGACAGTCAATATAAGTAAAAAAACCCAAATGTGTTATAGTGTGTTTCTTTCTGGACCTCCCTCTTTTCCAAAAGACTGTACTTAGAGCTTGTGAACCTTTCTTCCTCTTTTAAAGCCTAACAGAAAATCACATACAGCTGAAAAGGGCAGGAGAATACTGGATGCAGCTATTTTTGCTCTTGCACCTATTATAACCTGCTGCTGTGTTACTCCCTGGTAACTCCAGACATTGCTCTATGGAATATCTCCCAAAAGCCTTGGCAATATGGAGCCATCACTTGACTCTTGGTGTGGTGGTGGGGAGGAGGAAGGAAGATGCCTCAAAGGCATCTGTGTTTAAAACATTTGTATCTAAAAATATCATCTTAGACTTTCTCTGTAATCAGATTTACAAGAATTGGATCTTACTAGAGGGTTTACAAGATTAAGTCGGATATATATATATGAGCTGTATTATGGTAATTAAGATAATTTCCCTTATGATTTTTTGTTGTTGTTAATCCATTGCTGAACATGATTTAACTGGTAACAGCTAGTTGTATTTGACTTCTGCTTGATGGTCCAGGACCTGTGAATATTTGACAATACTTGCATGCAGTACTGTAATCCTTGTGCCAAAGTAGTTAATGGGGCTTTATTTTGTTCTGTGTGTTTTTCAATTTTCTTTAGGGAGCAGCATATGTGGAATTTGATGTACATCTTTCTAAAGATCATGTGCCTATAGTATACCACGATCTCACATGTTGCATGGCTATGAAGAAGGTAAAGAAGATAATATCTGTATTTTATTTATAGACGTGATCATTCTAGAAATGAAAATGCCAGGCTCTCGTAGAAATAATTCCAGGGACTCAAAGCATGGAATGGGAATAAATCTGCAACATTACCTTGTGCGGAAAGTAGAGCAGGGAAGTTGAGTTTTTCCTTCTGATGTTGAAGCAACAGCATTTCAGATGCATGGTTTGGACTCTTCAAGCCTACGTTGTAGTTATTATTTAGCTTCTTTCTTACTTAAGATTTGGCAGGAAAAAGCAGACAACTCCAACAGGTACTACTGAATATAGATTCAGTAGTACCTGTTGGACTCCCTTAGACTCAATCCTGAACATTTGCATTCTGTCCTGTTCTGGTATCTTCCCTCCTTTCACTGTTCTGACAGTGAACGCAGAGACGGAGAGCGTGGCAGAGCACACTGCTCTGTGTTCTTGGCACTGGGTCTTGTGTCTTCAAACACTCATACCCATTCTAATATTGCAGTCTGTAGGAAGCTTGGGTTTTGAACAGTTGTGGAAATGGAACTTTGGCTGAGGAAAATGAATATTCAGTGTCTCTTCACTCAGTGTTGTCTTGCTCAGTAAAAATTTCTTAGTGAAGAGGGGAAGTAAGAAATGGACAGAATTTTTTTGGCAGGAGATCTTTGTTTTGAGAGTGGAGTGTGTGTGTCTCAATTTTACCACAGGACATTTATTTTTTTTAATTAGTTTCTGAGACATTGGATAAACAGCAATAAACTGAACTGGCTTGGAGTATTTTTTACTGCTTTTCTTTACTTGCAAACATCTTTCCTGAATACTTTAACCAATCAAGTTTTTACAGAATAATTATGCTAACCTTTTGAGAAGAACTTTAAAGCGTCTGATTTGCATGGAACACCAAATACTGTTTTCTTCAAATTGACACCTATTTATGCTTTTAAGTGACTGTCTTTTTACATGAAAACTGTTCATCTTAATAAGATACCACTTGTATCTTTGTCAATAAAAGAGGAAACAGTAGTTGCCTTTAGTGCTACTATATGAAAAGTATGTAGGTTTTTTTGTTGTTTTCAGTGATGCTTAATTATGTGTGTTTTTCTTCAAAGAAACTGGATACAGAGCCTTTGGAACTGTTCGAGATTGCAGTCAAAGAACTCACATTTGATCAGCTGCAGTTACTGAAGGTATTGTTACCCTGGCTAGTACAATATGCTGTGTGTAGGATTTCAAATTGTGTATGAAGCTTAGAGGTTTTTGGAGTAACTACAGGTAGTTTGTGAGAGTACAGTTTTAAAAATGGTGCAAATAGAACAGTTAGATAATGTCAAGAAAAATACCTTAGCATCATCTTTACAACTTTGATTAGTTTAATTATGTTTATTCTCTAGAAATACGGTATCTAATTTTCAAATGTTAAAGGGACTATGTTGAATTGCTCTACCTTCCAAACAGCAGTGCCCTGGCTACATAAAAAAGGTCAGGGGATGACTGGGCTACTGAAGACCCTGCTGAGATACCTGTCTTCAGTCAGGGAAAACATCTGGCTGGTCCAAGAACCATATGATTGTTTTTATTTAAAATTCCTTGGTCTGCTCCTTTTGTGAAGAGAGAATTTGAATAGAGGAAGGGAGTTGTCCCTATGTCTGGCCTGATTCTACCTCAATATGTGTGACTATAATATAGAACAGGTCAGTCTTTTGCATTGGATTGAAACATAGAGGAGTGATTAATGTTCAGACTTTTTCGTATCTTGATGTTGAATTACAGTATATGTGGATTTACCCTTAACATGATTTCTGAATTTTCAGTAAGCATGTTTTCAGTTTGGTTTTGAGCTTTCCTTGAAATCTTTAAAACAAAGCTTTGAAAGAAAATTGTGATGTGTACTTGTATGTCCTTTCTTCTTTTACAAATTACTAAAACTGTGTCTATAATGGACCTTTAAACTTCAAAACTATTTACAAGCTAACTTAGTTACATTTTACATGTAGGAAGATGTCTGTGGGTGGAGTGTTAATGTTACTCTTATGCTTTTCAGCTAGCTCACGTGACGGCCCTGAAAGTAAAAGATCACAATGGTATGTACTCATTTGGAAGAGTCTTGGGATTGGTTTATAACCATGTAATTGTATAAATTCTGTGGTTGCAGTTGCTTGTTCCAATCACATTTGTCCTGCACATTCCTAAATATTTATGTAGTTAATTTTGTGCATGCTATAGAGTTCTTTACTGGGAGGTAAGTATCTGAACAGAATTTACTCCCTTGGGAAGCAGGGACAGAAGGGTAGAAGGGGAATGTATAGATAAATATATATTTCTGAATAGTAATAACTAGTTGCCACTGATGTTTCCGTCTTACGCTTCTCTAACTGTAGCTTCAGCTCCTCAGAATTGCCGACAAGAACTTTGGTAACTGCTGCAGGGTGCCTTAGCAGTGCTGTAAATTTTTGGCCTTAATTATCCCCTTTGTAGAGACAGCAAATTGTGAAGTATCTCACACATCCTACCTGTACAGGAAAAGATAAAATAAAAAAAATAAGATAAATAAGCCTTGACAGGCAAGGCTGCTTCTGGATGTGATTCAGTGAGTGAAGTTGTGAGGGATGGGAGAAGCTATTTCTGATTGATATTGTGGCAAGTTTTTAAATGGTGCTCAAAGAATTTCCCCACTCACAAAAAAGGAATTGGAACATCATTGTTGGAGCGTGTCATTGCTAGAGGAAGATGTGGGGAAACGAAAGGGAGACCCGATTTCATTGTTCACTCCTAAAGGCCTTCTGATTTTGAGCCAGGCTTTTCTTGCTATCATTACTGGGATTATACTTCTATTTGTGTTGATTCAATGTTTTATATTCCTTTCCAGCATCTTTTAAAGAGGAGGAGAACTCTGCTTTTGAGACCCAGCCATTTCCTTCTCTGCAAAGAGTAAGTAGTGTATATCAAGCAAGATGATTGTGGAACAAGAAAATGTGCAAAGCTGAAAGTAAAACACATGTAGCAAGGGATATTGATTTTTGGGTTTAGGCCTCTGATATTAGTGCTGGAACTGAGAACGTGGGCTTTATTGTTGGACGCTGGAGGCTTTTCAGTGCTTTCAAGTAACAGTTTGTGTGTATTTCAAGCTTCTGAATGCATGAGCCCAGGTTGTATAGCTCAGGGTGCACTCAGCTTTACAGCTGGTTTACATGTGGGCACTGCATGTTAATGCATTGACAGTTCTGTCTAATCTTGAAAGAAACCACACCTGGCCTTTGGCAGTTCCTCACAGATTCTTGGCTGTCTCTCAAAGCCAGACACTGAGAAATGCTGGGTGAATTTCCAGTGTGTTCCCATTGAGTACTGTTTGTGTTAGCTCCACCTTTTGAAGTCACCTTGCACATAATTCTTTACGAGAATTTCACATAAAAGAACTTTTGTTATCATTGTAATGGCAGGCTTCTGGATTTCATACTTAGGGGACTGTGTGTTACTTAAGGTGCTTTTCATATTCAAAAGAACTTTCTGGAGGAAATAAAAGTCTTTTTCTTTAGGTGTAAAATGGGGTATTTCTTACATATGTTAACATGAATTGATTCTCATTTGTACCTTGTCAAAATCTTGTCCTTAAGATTTTATCCATTTTTATTTATTTATTGAGTTTAAATTGGAGTAGAAAAGGGTGTATATGTGTCTTGTATAAAATGTTTAAAACCTAGGCTTTTATAATTCTACTGTTAGATGCCATTAGCATAAAATTCCAGCGTATTCTCCCAATAATTACCTTCATAGTACTTTGTTGTCCTTGTTTGCTGTGGAGTCTCTTTATAATGTAATATTTTTCAGGTCCTGGAGTCTGTTTCTAAAGATGTTGGGTTCAACATAGAAATAAAATGGATCTCCCAACAACGGGTAAGTAAACATACATGTGATTTACTTTGATTTTTTTTGACATCCTCATGACTAAACTTTGTAATTTGATGCAACAATTTATGAGCTGCAAAGGCATAATTTTTGGTGTTTTGTGTGCCTTTTTTTTTAAGTCATGCATTATTTTTAAACTGGGGATAGAATAGCACCACTCGAACAAATGAGCAAACTTATTCTTAAAATGATAGAAAGTATTTATAGGATTGAGTTCATGCAGCTCAGACTGCTTTTGGTAGGAGACTCTTTTTAGAGTCAACAGAGTACAATAGGGCAGACAGGAAATTACCAAGAAATTCGACCTCTCCTGGCTCAGTGCAGGAGCAGCTACAACATGGTGCACTAAAGCAAGCAACTGTTTCCTTCGAGATTGCAGACTCAGCTGGACTGTGTAGCACTCAGTCCAGAAGGAAATGGTTGTAAAGGCTGGGATTGGAAGCCTGGAGTGGGGGAAGGAAGATAAGGGGAGAGTGGTAGGTGGAAGTCCATATGCTTGAAATAACAGCAGAGAGAATCTGCTATAATTATTGAGTCTTTAGGGAATTTCTTTGTGGTTTTGAAATTAGAATAGGCTTCTTAGGAATGCATTCCTTGGATGAGGAGATGGTGAATTTTTCAGTGACTCTTGTTGCTGTGAAAATTCAGCTGCACCTCACAGACTGTCAGTCCAGGAGAGCTGTAACCAGCATCCAACTGACTGAAGAATTGACTTCTGTGTTCGTACTGGCCAGCTGAATTCTCACTTTGGTTGGATGAGAGACCATTGCTGGTTAAAATAATTACAGTGAGCATTAATTTAAGTGGCTGAAACTTGTGCTTTCTTTTTCTAGGATGGACAATGGGATGGCAACTTGTCAACTTACTTTGATATGAACCTTTTTCTAGATATTATTCTGAAAACTGTTTTGATGAATGCTGGAGAAAGAAGAATTGTGTTTTCTTCTTTTCATGCAGATATTTGTACAATGTAAGTTAAGAAGAGAGAAATAATGTACTTTCTTTTAAAATTTTTAATTTGATAAGATTTACTTTGTATGTAACAATACACACCAGGAAATAAATAACTGGTGTTTTGCTTAGACATAAACTTTGGGTGCCAAAATAGTTGGGAACTGAAATGAGACCACTTTGCCATCTGAAATGAGCCAAAAAAATAGGAGAACAAAGTCATAGTAGATATTTTTGTCAAGTGCCGTCCTAGATGCTTCACTCTTTCTTAGCACAACAAAAAAGGTCACAGTTTCTTCTGGTATCCCAAAGTCTTCTTCAGTCATACCTTGAGGGGTGTGCAAACCTGACTTACAAACCAAATCATCCTATTACAGTATTCAACTTGAAATAAAGTTAGGGGCTGCATATTAACCATATTTAGAAATTCTTATCGTGAATCTTCGTGATTATCATGAATCTAATATGCATTTAAGAAGAAAATTACAGAATTAAATGTCTTTCAGGGATTTTGTGTAAATATTTTGAGGATGTGGGTCTGAGTTCAACATCAAGTCTAGCTTCCCTTAAACTGTGTGTGAATCTCCAGTAGGGGCAAAAGGAATCATCTGAGCAGTTTGTCACACAGTTTGATGCTAAACTGCGGGACCATCTCCTTGCACCAGCTAGGAACTAGAAGAACATGCAGTAAACAGAGGAATTCCCCTCAAAACAGTGATATTTGAATTCTTCTGCTTTGTATTTTTACATTTTTTATTTTTTCATTTACTACTTGTGAACTTTTTTCCTGACAGGATCCGGCATAAGCAGAACAAGTATCCTGTGTTATTTCTCACCCAAGGGGAATCCAAACTCTATCCAGAGCTTATGGATCTCAGATCTCGCACAACTCCAATTGCCATTAACTTTGCACAGTTTGAAAACTTGCTGGTAAGCAAGGTTAAAATGAAGCTACATGATTACTGCTTGTTTTAAATCTATCATTTTTTACACTAATGCTTTAAATTACACCTACCCTCATAAAAGAAATACACTAATATTGGGTAACTGCCAAAATAATGTCCGTTGTTTCAAATGTCTTTTAATAAAGTGCTTTAAAAATAGCACTATAAATAAACTCTAATTGTATTAAATATTTTTTTTATTATGGATGAAATTGCAAGGAGCTGCCAGTGTCAAAAGATTTAAAAAGCCGATATAGGAATTCCAGAAACATGGATTTTAATTGAAGTCTTTTGTATTTCAGGGAATTAATGTGCATTCTGAAGATCTGCTGAGGAATCCAGCATTTATTAAACGAGCCATATCCAAAGGCCTGGTTATTTTTTCATGGGGTGATGATGCAAATGACCCAGATAACAGGAAGAAGTTGAAAGAATATGGTGTGCATGGGTTAATATATGACAGGTACTTAGTTTTGGCTTTTTAAAATAATAATCATAGTCATCATCATCAAGCTTAGAAACTCCTGTATCTTGATTCTGGTGGAATTTCTTGTTGCTTCTTGGTTGACTGGATACAGAAACCCAGATCAAGATCAAGTCTAACACCAATTCCTACTCTTTCAGCTGTATATATAAAGCAAAATAACTTTTGTTTCTCCTGAGATTAACGTAAATGTAATTTCATTCTTCAAAGAATTAGTGCATGGCATTAGGGGCTGCTAATATTAGGACAGTAATTTTTAAGTTATGTACTTGATATGGTGAGCACAATGTTATTTAACTGTTTGACTGGAAGCTTCAGCATTCTACATGAAGCTGTGGAAATAGTTAACACAACTTAAATGAATGATTTTGACTTAATTCCTGCCAACATTCTGTTTGTTTCAAAGCTGTGAGTTCGCCGTTTTTCCTATTAAAATTAGCTTGGAGCAACTCCATGGCAAACTGCCAAATTTGTCACTTCAGAAAGTAGCTATATTACATCCAGAAATTCAGGAAGAGACATCAGAATACTGTGGTAAATATTTGAACAAAAGTAGTGTTGTGTTATTTAGTTGCTTACAAAACCCAGAAATTTGTAGCTCTTTATCTTTGAAAATGTGAAATTCATTATTATGAGATGAAGTGTAATTTAAGAAACTATATTAAATTAGAATTTCTGATAAGAAAGCATTTGTAATTGGGAAAGCATTGAGTGTAACTGAAGTTACAAATTACAGAAGGCTTTCAAGCCTTCTGCTTTAGTAAGAGTATTGCTTTGTATATTGTTTTACCTAAAAAAAACAAACCAAAAAAAGCAATGGAGGGGGATCAATATAATTGTCAAAGGCTCTGTTTTATAAAGGGAAAACTGAGAGTCAATTTAACCGTGTCTAGAGACAAGAAATCAAATATGTTTGCTCTTAGCGTTCTAGGCTCTCAGTGTGAAAAAATAGTTAACTCTCTTCCATCTGTTGTTGACTGCTGAGAGTCCTTTCAGAGTGGTGGGTCCATTGCTCCTCTTCATTGCTACAGCAGTGCTGTGTGTTGTATCTCTGCTTCAACTCATGATTGGCGCCCCTTTTAGTCAATGAAAAATACCTAGAACTAGAATGCAGGTGAAACAATCCTCTAACTGTGTAGTGTTCAATCAGAGAGTAATAGTATTTGATCACAGAGTAATGATATTTGATCCTGTGGTATGTATAAGTTAAAGTGATACATTATTGGTGGGATGTTTTAATCAAATACTGCTGCAGAAGGTGTTCTTAAAATGTCTGTTCATCTCGTGTCTACTAATCCAGTCTTCCAGAGTTGTTAATTACTCCTTGTGCAGTAGATATTCACTGCTATGGTAAAATAGTAAAGCAGGTGACAGCCTAATTTCAGACTTCATGTTGCTTCTTTTGCTTTGGATACTCCACACTACTTAAATGTTGTGGCATTTATGTCAAGGCTGCAAATCAGCTACATGTCACCTTATGTTTCCTTTTCTACTGTATAGTGTTTTAAGTTGTTGTAGTAGAATAGTAGAACACCTTTTATCTCACCTTTTGATAGCCAGCCAATTCATTGGAAGGCTGAATTCCTGTGTGGATTTAACTGAACAAAACCTTCCTGCATGGTTTAGATCGTCTGGATTTTTAATAGTGTTCATCTCTTCTTTTGCTGCCTGCCTCCTCTATCACTTCCACTTCAACACCTTCCCAATTTTTTGAGAGGAACCCCAAAATTAGTATTAACTCCAAAGCTGTTTAAAGACAGTAGTTTTGTTTCAGTGCTGCATTTTTTCTTTGTTTATCAAGTTACAAACTACAGTTTGAGTAGCAAACTATTTCAGTGTAATTATTGAAACCTTGTTTCAGTGTAATTATTGCAGACTTCTTAAGTGTAATTTCTAAATGTCACTTCCCTTTTTTTCTGCAGGCCAAAACTAATAATGGAATGTCCCTTTGCAATCCTTAATTATATTTCAAGATTTATTAATTGTCTGCATAAAATTGAATTCAATCTTAATACAGGTGCCTTAGAGGGAATGTGACACTTTCTGAAAGTGGTATTAGAATCTCAAGCTGGACATTTTGAAATGCGGGTGGTACCTGCAAGTCCAGAATGTAGGAATGTAAAACCTGGTAGCAAACGATCCCACTCACAGCTGGAGCTGCTGGGTAAAGAGGCAGTCTTTCAGATCATTTGAGACTTGAAGTTGATATTAACAGTTTAAATAGGTGTGGTGTCAGCAACCATATTCTGAGCTGTTTGAAGTTTAGAAATAAATAAATTTGAAACTAAATTTAAAAAGCAGAATGAGAGAGAGAGATTTACATGACTGTTCCAAGGTCTAGAAATAAGTAGGGACTGCAGAAATCTGTTTTAGTGTAAAGCTAGTTTGTGCTATTGTTGTGTCTTCAAATTCCAGAATATTTCCAGGGCTAAAGTGAGATGGCACTGCTTCCATGGTTTCCGCAGAATTTTTGTTCTCTGGATTTATGGCCAAGTCCAGATATCTATCAAATATGGTGTTTTGTGTTGCTATTTACTAGACCTTTACTTACACATGTTAAGTGCTGATTATCCGAATAATCTAGGAAGTGAATAGAGGAATTCTAGTGAATTTTAGGTAGCTTGTATGTTGTCCCTATGTTACTGTGTGCAGTAGTTATTTCTGAGATTATGAACCGTGTGCATAGAGATTATTTCTGTAAGCTATTTTTTTCCGAACTTTAATCATCCATGTAGAATTGACCAAAACACTGTAGCCAGTTGTGAAGATGGCAGAAAAACTGTGTCCTGAATACCAAAAGTTGGTGATACCAAGCACTGGGCAAAAATAAATGCAGGTAGGGGGTCTGACTTTGCTTTGCATGGAGAAAAACTGCAAGGCTGAATCTGGGAAGCTTACAAATGCCAACAATATAAAAAGACTGATCTCACTGGGGCAGAGGAAAGAACACAAATGCACTCCCTCCCCCATCCAGGCCTTTCTCCACTTGGGCTGCACATTATTACATACACCCAAAGTCATTAAACCAAACAGATGTTCTGGTGCAGTTGCTGGGATGATATTCTACTATTCAACTACCATTCATCTCAGTGTTTAAAGTAACCAAATTACTTGTGTTAAAAGGGCAACCTCTACAGAAAGGTGCCACATCTGCCTTCAGGCTTTTATTTGGGCCCTTACAGAGAAAAATATGTGCATGACTGGGTATCTTCTGTCTGCACAGAAATCTCAGCCTTAAAATACTTTATTAGTCTGATGTTTAGATTTGATTTTGAGAAGAAACTTCAACCTATTGTAGTGAAATTCTCTGGCTTGGTGAAAATGATTAATTTTAAAGTGGGATTTCTGGGGTGATTTATCTGGTATTTTTCTCCTGGATAGTCTTTGTAAACAATCCAGGAAATATTTCTTTATTTGAATATACATAACTCAGTAAGAACAATGCAGCCTTGTGTTTTTACATCTGCTGGCTGTATGTTAAATACCAATGTGGAGAGGGGGTGGGTGCTAGCTTACACTTGCATCATCTTTTCACTTTACGATTGAATTTTGTTTGTTGAATAATACACAGAACTGCATAACAATACTTTAAGTATTTCCCAAGCATGGATGCTGAGAGCTTTTCCATGAGAGCTTTGTCCAAATACTACAGTTCCTTAGGCTGCATGTTGCTTTTGCAGACAGAAGCTGTGGTTGCTTTGTATTAGTAACTTCCCAACATTTACACCAATTTAGCTGGCAATCAAGGCAAAAGCATTTTAAACACTTCTCAAAAGTGGAAGACTGCTGACATCTGGGCTGCCCTGTTTGCCTGAAATTGCATGTTACTTAAATAATGGCATGGTTATGTGTAGGAAGTATAGTATTAGTTGATTTATAATCTACTCAGTGATTGAAATGTTATGCGATGATAGTCTTAAGTCTTCCCTATTTTGTGAATTGCAAAGTAAACTCAAGTTTTCCTTGATGTAAAGAAAATTGAAAAGCTTTAATCAAAAGCTTCAGAAAATCTTTTTAGCATGAAAACAGTATTTCAATGCTGCTGCCTCTTGTCTTGTATGTGTTTTCAGAGGTTGCACATGGCAGGAGCCAAACACATCAGTTTTACACCCTCTCCATAGCCCCACAATGTCCTGCAAGTCTTTTGTAGAAGGTCCTTACTTTAAAAAGTAATGTTCAAAGGACTTCTCAGTCTTCTGCAGGACTTGCTTATTAACAGGAAGTTCGATGGAGAAACTTTGGTGCATAGTTGCTTAAAAATAATTGTCTTGTTGGAGAATGTAGGATACAGAAATGAGAGTTTATTCCTTATCTTTATAGTGATGTTGGAAATAGTTAGAGAAGTCCTGCAGCTTTGTTCCTGCAAACTCCTGGTATACTTTTGTGGACCCAAACAAAAAGTAGGGTCAAGGAATTCTGAAGTACAAGTGTACTGTGTTTTGAATTGTCTTCTCCGCCTTTGGTTTAGAAGAAACTGTATACACACATTGGAGTGAACTGGCTCTAGTGGGCAGTTTGAAAGGAGCTTGGAGGGTTGAATTAATCCAAAATCTCAATTGAAAAGAGTTTAGAATGGAGCAGGAATTACAGAATTTATATTTGTTATGGTAAAGAACGAATAAAATACCTGCCAGAAGCTGCTTAGAAACCAGCTTAGCCATGTTCTAGGAACAAAAGGGTTAGAAACATGCCTTTGCTCTTCTAGTGTCTAGCTGGTGGGAAGGACTTGAGGTTCTTAGTTCCTGAAGTGTGTTGCTATATAGAAAACTTCAAGTTTCAGTGCTTTGTCTGGAATTCACAGAGAAATTCATAATGCATCAGCTGACTCAGCTGAAGAAAGCACAGGTCTTACCTGCATCCTGGAAGGAAGGTAGAGCTTTTATTTTGCAGAAAGCTTCCATTAGGCAGTTTTGGGTCATATCCTAGGCCTGTGTTGGATAGTAAGTGCTGTGTAAGTAACTTAAATGCTATGCCTTCTGTTTGAATTTCATCAAACTGGACAGCAACTGTCCTCACTTCTAGGAGTTTCTTCACAGAAATTGTACTTGAGCATACTGTAGAGAGTGTGATCCATATCAGTCTTTCCTGTGGAAGTGTTTCCTTGCTTGAGTCCCACTCTTGTACCAGTCTTTGAGCTGCATGTTGTTTTTGGTGTCTTGGAGTTGCTAGCAGTTCACATGTTGTCTTGTCAGGATAAAAGGGCACCTTGCACTCTCACATCAACACTACATTGCTTTGATTCTGGTATTGGTTCCTTTTGGGCATGTCTTGAAAATGTATGTGAGACAAAGGATGATGAAATAAAACCAAACTACTTTCTTGAAGGAATCGTAAGTGAAAGTATGAATATTCATAAAAGACTAAGGCAGAAGCTATGGTAGTTTCTTGCAGAAGTTTTCATTTGAAGGAGATAAACCTGGAGACCTGCAGTACCTGGAACTGTGTATGTGCAACAGCTAAAAGTGAGAGCAGCTGGATGCCAGGATTAAAATTTTGGATATAAGTAACATGCTGATATTAGAAATTAATGTTGGGAAATGAAGATATATCCTTGCCACAATAGGTCTTGTACCAAAGTTAGGTTACAGGAGTACCAATGCTTTTTGCTTTATTATTAATTACACCAGAATAGTGTTTGAGTTGTGCTCAGTGCTTACACTGTCACTCAAAATGTGGTTTGGAGTTGGACAATCTGGCACGATGATGACATTTCAAGTCCTGCAGCTTTGTTTACATGTGTGAAAACAAAGTGAAAAGAGGATAGACTGTTTAAAATAGTGTGGATGGTTAATTTGCATTAGCTGTGGAGAGTGGTCAGATTTTCTATTTTTCACTCTTTGCTTAATATTGTGGTAATTATGGTAATTTTAAAAAGAGAAAGTTCTGAACTGGGGGAGGTAAAATGCTTTTTGAAACATTGAGTGTACACTCCATGCGGTATTATGTACAAGAAGTATATCACAGTCCATTCAAAGAATCTCAGGGCTCTGAAATTTATTATACTTTTAACTTTGAAGCCTGAAACACTGCTCTGTGCCATATGTAAAATCACACTTTTCAGGAGACTGAGTGAGCATACGTTTTTAGTATATCCAATGAAACATGAAGTAGTCTGTGTAAAGGGAGTACCATTTGATATTGCAAGATGAGCAGCAAAACTTCGGATATTAACCTCAACTTCTCTTTGGGACCTAGTTTTACTCTGTCAAGGAAAAAACCTAGGTGCTTCATCTGGTGTACATTTCTGTGAACTGCTGGTTCATACCTGATCAGTGTTTTTTCTTTTCTCATTTATTCAGGATATATGACTCAAACCCTGAACAACCAAATATATTCCAGGTAGAGCAGCTGGAACGTCTCAAGAAAGAGCTGCCGGAGTTGAAAAGCTGTGTGTGTCCCCCAGTTAGCCACTTCAAATCCATATCTCCATGTAAATGCCATCATAGTTACCTGGAAGAGAAAGCTGTAGATAACTTGAAGAGTGCTCAGATGCAAAAAGACTAATTTTAGGCAGAATGCTGTTTTGTATCTATAGAATTTTCACCATTGGAATAGTTCTGTCTATGATTTCAGTTTGGTTGGTTTTAATTTTAAGTCTTCAAATAGCAATAACTGTGTTTCTCCTTCCTAACAGTACTTATTAAAATTTCAAACAATGTTAAAATATTCAGCCAGTTATAGTTATTGTTCCAATTTACATATACAGTTTTAACTTTTTCCTCAAATAATCTCAAATCTTGAAAAATAAAATTATCGCTAGTGTTTTTAAAAAACAAAAAAAATTAATTAAGCAGTCTCAGTAGTGAAAGCTCAGAAACTAAATTGTAGAGAAATTACAATAATCTTATATTGAATATGCTGAAAATTCTTTTTAACTTTGATTTTACTTAAAGGCTGGCAAGCTGTAGCATTTATCTGACTGCAGGAAATTCAGAGAGCGATTTTAAGATAAATATAAATAGATCTGGCCTATCAAAAGATCTGAATGAGTTGGTACCTCATGTATATGTATTTGCACTGGTAGATCCACCTGTACAAAGCTTTGTGCCATTTGAAAGTATTTATTTATTTTTTAGTAAGCTGCAGCTCATTTCCCCCCACTTCATTGGACATTCAGGCTGCTGCCTTTGTTTCCTCACCTCTCAGTTCAGTGGTACAGTGCCCATGTACAGCAATCAAGGGGAAACCACGAGTACAATTTATCATTAATCGCACACAGGCCTGCTAAACTTTGAAAATGTTGCTAATAATTTTAACAGAATTACGGAAACATCTTCAGTGGTCAAGAATCTCTTTCGCACAGTAACCTTAATGAACAGAGTATGTACCCTGCACAAACTCTACAAAATGCATGCTTTATCTATTAAGCATGAAATTTAGGTGTTTGCTGAGGTCCTTGCATCTTTATGGTGCTAGTTATGTGTGAAGGGTGCAAGGACCAACTCAACAACTTCATCTTCTTTGCCTGAGAAACCACAAGCCTGTTATTCACAAACGTTTGGAGAAAAGGCTATACCATACGTGGTTTGTCTTATTTACATAATGCAAGCTACTGGCTTTTGTATTTTGCAAGATTTTTGGCTTCTACCATGGAACAAAAATCACAAATGTACTGAATTCAGATAATCAGTATTCTGTTGCTGGTATCTATCCTCTGTAATTTATTACACAGTCATAGTTTAGAGTTCTTAATAGATAAGTATGCATGTCCTTTCTCCTCCTGACATTGCAGGTCATGCCAACACAACAGCTGTAACTTTCTACTGAAGTGTTAATGTATAATAAGAATGGAAAATATTTATTTTTTTCTCTTGTAAATTGACAATGAAAACAATAGTATGTACTATATTCTTTATATACAGTCATTGCTACATATAGAACTGATTGTACAAAGAGTAAAGCCATTGCAAATAAGTGCTTGAGCCTGCACTGCTGAGCAGTTTGAAACAGCTTGTTTTGACTTGTGCATTTTAGTATTTAAAGTTTGTTTGTCCTGCACAAACATCACAGTAGTGATTAGGTATCTGGAAGCCTTCTTTTATTAAAAAAAAATACAAACAAAAATGCAAAACAACCCTAAACCAAAACTGGAAGTGTGTGAGCTGTGTTTTTGAGAAGGGGAGTGGGCACTGAACCAGAATCTTGGCATCAGGAATCTGTGGTTGTTATTTGATACATTCCTCACCTATGTGGTTAATTCTTAATTTTTTTTCCTCATTTGTATACCCTGTGGGATTCTCTTGACAGGTCTTGAGGGCTTTGCCAGGTGATAGTCAACTCCTAGTAGGGTTTGTGTCACTGCTTGTGAAAACTGGGCAGCACACCCACAGATGTTGAGCGTGACATCCGTTCTGTGTGGAGGTGGTGTAACAGTTGTACTGTCTGAAGCACCATCTCAGACTAATCCCAGTGAGATGCTCAGGAGGCTTAGGCACCAGGAAGACCTTCTTTCCCAACCTTCAGTGCTCAGGGAATAGCATTTGCCTGTTCTGTTTGAGGGGAGTGGGAATAAATACACCCACTGTGATGACTTTACAAGACAGTTTTGACCCATGTTACAATGTTGGTGTTTTCTTGCTGACTCCCTTATTTCTGAGTAAGTTGTGTCAGCAACTTCCTCCAAACCTGAGGAGCTTTAACAGCTTTCCTGCTGTGCCAGTTCTTGGAGCTGAGCTCATTGCAGATGGGCTAGTGGGAACCAAAGAGGGAGGAATCTGGGGTCTGGGAGGGGAACCTGCTGCCTCCTGCTTTGGAGTGCTTGTTGGAGACCAGTGTGGTCTGGGGCGGGGATGACTTTGCTCCAGCGAAGAGACAGCTGCAGAATTTTAATCCAGAGCTGTGTGAGCTGTAGTAGGGGAGACAAAATTTCTCTCTTGATTTTGGAACATTTCCTTTTGGCCCACCCAAAGACTGGGCTCTACATCCATAATACTGGTTGCTGAATGACACAGTCACTGCCGTAACTACCATGGACAGTGAGTATGGACTGCTCCAGTTACACCAGTTGTGAGCTCCTGATGCAGCAACCAGCTGTCAGCACACCAGCTCTGCTGCCCTGGAAGATATCTAGGATGGATAGAACTCAATCATGGACTAAATTAACTCTACAGACACATTGGAGGGACAGCCATTGATAATAGAAATTGTGCCTGTTCTTGTGTATATTTAGAGATATATATATGTATGTAGTTGGAAGGTATAGGATCTGAGTGTGGCATAGCTGGTATAGAATAAGGGGTGGAGAATGTCCTGGTTTTGGCCAAAGATAGGGTTAATTTTTGCAGTAGCCAAGGGAAGAGTGGGACATGGCTGAGGGGACATGGCCAAGACTGAGATGTCATTCAGTACAACCTCCTGTCATTGCTGGGGACAGGGAGAAGGGATTCTTTGGCTCTTGAGAAGAAGGGAGTGGCTTCCAGTTGGAAACACGTGTGGGTCAGAGTGGGGTTTTGTGGTCACGCTGGATCAGGCTCTGCAATGAGCATTTTGTTACACTTTAATTAATATTGTTGCTGCTTACTGTTCTTATCTGTTATGCTATGTTTTCTTATCTCATTGCTGTTTGCCCTAAATGGGTTTTATCTCACCCCCTGACCTTGGCCTTTTGTGCCTGCAGTTCCCCCTGGCCACCCCTGCTGGTAGAGGAGGACCAAGCCAGTGGCAGCGTGATTTTGAGTCACAGGGAAAGATGTAAATTGGGGAGCACCATTCCTAAACCTGACACTGTCCGAAGAAGTGAAGGCAGGTCCTTGGCACCATCGGAGAACCTGCTCCCCTGCTTTGAGGACCCTCTGCTGCCCATGGTCCCTGCAGGGGGCTGAGGCCATGGGGAGGGATGAGGGAGAGTTGGGGTAATCCCAGCCTTGTGGTCACATCCAGGTTATGGCAAACCTTACAGGCATCCAGGTCCCAGCAGGGAGCAGAGGAACCTGCTCCCTTCCTGAATCCTGTGCTAGCTTGGCACAAGGATGAAGACAATCCCCCAGTGTCATGGTTTAGGAACAGTGTTCCCCACTCCACAAGGCACTCACGCACTCTTGCCTCCATTGCAGTGGGATGAAGAGGAGAATTGAAGACACAAAGGGTAAGGATCATGAGTTAAGAACAATTTACTGGAATCAGCAGTGGAATAAGAAAAACGAGCAGTAACAGCTGCGATACCCATAATAGGGAATGGGCACTCCCCAACCACTCCCTCAGCCACACTCACCAGAAGAGAGTCCTTCCCCTGTCCCTGTAAAATGATGTGAGGCAGTGTAGAACTGCCTCTGGGTCCTGGACATGTCCCCTCCTGGCTACTGCAAAAATTAACCCTGGCCTGGCCAGAACCAGAACATTCTCCATCCCTTATTCCATACCATCTATGGCATGCCCAGATCCTACACCTTCCAATTATATGCATTAGATATACACACCACTGTGGGTATCACTTCCACAGTCAATGGCCGTCCCTCCAAGGGGTCTTTTGAGTTGGAATCTTAGAGCAGAAGTCTTGGTCACAACAGGAGCCAGCCGAGAAAGCTCTTGCTGGTTCCACATTTGTCTCACACTCCTGGAATTACACCCCACATCCTGGAGTTCCGCACTTTCCTTCTCAGCTGCATCCACCATCATATCCTGGGCTCAGAGAGCCCAGCTTCAAAGCTTTGAACATCCAGCAACTGCTTCCATACAGATCTTTGGAAAAAAAGTTAGCACTTGCCTTCCACTTGCAGCCTGTAAACTGCACCACACGCAGGTCTTAGCTCTCATTTCATCTGTATGTGCCTTCAGATTCTCTCGCAGAATCTATGTCCAAAACTACAAAAAAAAAAACCAAAACAAGCAGCTGCTCCCACAGAAAAGGTCCTGGAAGACAGAGCCACTGCTGGACTACACTTTTTTTTTTGGAGCCTATATACTGCTGCACTGAGACGATTTGCCTTCCCTTCTTCACTCTAACAGAGCCAGGATCCAAATCTGAAGCCCTCCACTAACTGCTCCCACACTAAAGGTGCCAGGGGAAAAAGATTACGTTGGCTTTTTACCTTCCCACTCTCACCATTCAGAACTCCACCCTATATCCTTGTGTACTTCCTAGACAATTTAATGTACCACAACACTGCCTCAGAAACCCAAAGTGCAGATCGGAAGTAAAAAATGTCTAGATGCTACTGCCAAACAAAATGTGCCAGGACTAAAAGAAATAGATTTATTTTGGAAGGCAAGCAGGTATCCCCAGTGTTCCTGGTGCAGGTAACAGGCTGCCCAGGGGAGGTAAAGGCCAGCAACAGCTTTCTTTCATGGCACTTCCCGTGTGGGAGCAATCAACTCCCAGGAGCCCACCACCAAAATCTGGATACTGCCACCAGTGTTGAATACATCCACTAGAGACTGCTCAAACACAGAAGTTCTCAGGAGAAGAGCTGTTGCTGGTTTGTACCTCCCCGGGACAGCATCTCCTGCACTACCACCGATGGGTGAGGTGCTTTCCTTAGCAAATACAGGCATCCTCATCCTCTTTCTGGAGCCTACCTCCAGTATTTGTCCTGGGATCTCTTTCAGAGAAAACTGTCCAGGATAGAAAAGCTCTTACTGGTTTATACCTCCCTAGGAAAACCTGTCATGTTATCCTTTTCATTCAGGTGGCCAGCACTTGACAAGGATGAATAAATGACTGCTTTATTTACACTGACAATGGTAATGATTAGACGAAAATGTAAGAAGATGAAAATGCAAAATGGCAAAACAACAATCTGATCAGAACTATTTACTACACAAAACCCCCTGCTAATATATTGCACTATTTATTGCACCAATAATACTGCTAGCTTAATAGCTATCAAATAGGGGTTGATGTTACTCACCCATACCATGGCAAATCCACCATGGGCAAATCTCTTTCACTCAGCCTCCAGAGGTGTCCCTGAGGGGCGTTCCCACCCAAGGGAAGGATCTTCATGCGCCTGAGGGAGGTGTGCTGGGAAAACTGTGACTGACCTTTTATAGTATAAAGAGGTTGTTTGTCTGTCCTGCAACGTTTAGGTTCTGTGTTGTCCTGTGCTCAGCAGAACACGTTTATTTTTGAGTCAGATGTTACCAGCTCTTTGGTTTCTTCTGCTCAAAACTTCAGTCTCTCACTTCCCTGCCGGGGTTGTCCATGACCCTGTTGATGCCCACCTCAGCTGGGAAGAGCACTCTCATGAAGGGCCTAGTTAAGAGAGTTTGGTCAAGCTGGTCTCAGCATTCTCCAACACTAAAACCAGTGTTCTACTAAAACCTCTCTTTCTCAATCCATCACCAAAATTCTGTAAATAAGACGAAGAAGAGGTTCTTCAAAGCTGTCCTAGCCCTTCCAAACTGAACAGCACCAGTGCTCCTGCACCTCATAACACAGTTTCTCATTCCTCACACACCCCCCTGGCAGTCCTGTGGTCCCAGGAACAGGAGAGTTTCATCTCCATCCCTTACAGAGACAATGAGACCCCTCTGGAGCTGTGTCTGTGCAGCTCTGTACCTGCATTCCCACTGCTTCCTCCTCTGTTTGCTGACTGGTTTCTCGTTCTGCCTCAGATCTAAGTTTTTATACATTACGTGTAGCTGTGCCACCTTAGGGCGCATGGAATCTCAATAGAGAAGTGGGAAATCAGGTGGATGCAGCAAAACCACTCCCCCACCTTTGAAAGAAGAAGTCATGAAGGTCAACATGGACTCTGCATTTAAGTGAGAAAAGACCTCCAGAAGAAAAGATACATGGAATTATCCACTTAAATATTTGTGCTTCAATGGGCTGAAAATAATAGAGCTCAAGGTCTGGATAAGAGGCATCCATCCCACCCCCTCACTGCCCCACCAGCACTGGACTTCTGTGCTTGCTCTGCCACATAACCCTGCCCCTCACCTAATCTACTAATTAAAAGTATTTGCCTGGTTTTTCTGATCTTGCAGCCTCCTCCACTCATCTGCCCCACTGCTTTCTCTAAGGGAAGGTTTTTACACTGTCTTCCTTTCTTACGCTTTACTGCTCCAACTTCTGGAGTTGTGTGGTTTCTGCTGGGTATCCAAGTGAGTGTGTTAAAAAGAAGTAAATATTCCATATTAAGGAGAGGGGGAATGACTTGCTCCCATGGCCTACAGACAAAAAAAGAAAAATAAAAAATAGCCAAATGGCTTGGGAAGTCTCATCATTTTAGGTTGTTTGTGTTACCTTGGCATTTCCAGTCTCCTTCTGAGATGATGGAGGTGGTTTGCCCTGCAGTTTGATTGCCCTCATCTTTGGATGTCTGTGGGACATTTCTAGGTCCCACTGTTTGCCCCATGTCCCGTCCTGGCCTGCCTTGGCCACAGCCACCCTTGTATCTCTGCTGTGACCAGCTCAGATGTGTGGGGACCACGCTGACCCACCGTGCAAATGAAAGGGGACGAGAGGCTGCCCAGATGGATGGGCACGAGTGTCCCCTGCTGCCCTCAGATGTGACCCCGGTGCTGCTTGCCCCTGCCCGGGGACCTGCCCGGCACTCTCAGCGCGGGGACAGCGGAGCTCCCAGCGCCCCGGGGCTGCCCCTGCATCTCCCAACGTCTCCCATGTGACTCCAGGTCACAGGGTTTGGCCACACCTGTGCCACTCACAACTGTCTTCATCTGTCAGCAGGAAGCAGGGAGGAAAGACGCCAGGGCAGGAAGGGGAGAAAAAGAGGAAGAAAGGAGAGCAGGAAGGGGAGGAAAGGAGGAAGAGAGAGAGGGAGAGAGAGAGGGAGAGGTCAGGAGGCTGCATTTAGCAGTGAGAAGCAGAGTGGCTGATAATCACCGTGCCAGAGGCTCCCAATGTCGTCCTCAACCTCCAGCAGCTCTTTGCCCAGCGGCCTGGCGGTCCTGACGACTTTCCCAGATGTGCTCTTCATCCCTGAAATCGTGAGTGCTGACTTTTCCCTGTGGGAGGGCCGTCACTGCTGGTGGGGCACCCAGCACAGCTGATGCTGCAGGGTCTGAGGGGTGAGATTTGTCCCCAAACGTGTGGCTCAGGACCCATGCCAGGTCCCTGAGTCACAAGGGGCTGGGGGCAGCTCACCCTCGGAGAAAGCCACAGGGCAGAAGGCTCTGAAACTCTCCTTTGCTCTGTAACGGGATTTTTCTGGTGCCTCTGAAAAACTTTTGTGATTTCCTGCCTAAAAAAATGTCAGGAGTTGGTGGTGGGTTTAAACTAGGCTGCCAAATCGAGCGAGTTAATGAACTGGAAGATGATTTTGGTGGATAATACAGGCAGAGGATGAGCTGCTCGCTTAGAGCAGGGGGTCAGGGTGAGCCGCGGGAATTGCTTGCAGTCACAGCAGCCAAAGAGCCCGGGCAGCCGAGGCTTTGCTGCTCAATTGCAACATTCCTGAGCCGCAGGTGCGGAGTGCTGGACCTGGGCGTGTGGGTGAGCCAAGGGTGAGCAAACGGTGCGCAAACACCTTGTAACTTCTTTACACATTGTAACTTCATTGAGCAGAAGGAGATAATATCATAATGGATTTGGCACAAGCGGTTAAAAGCAGTTTCTGGCTGCACCGGCTAAAAGATACTAAGTTTCAATTTGAATCTTTCCCCGTTGTCCCGGGCCCCACTCATGAAACCTGCTCTTCTCACAGGAGCTTGAGAGGCTTTTTCCCAAATTCTGAGCACTTTGGTCCAGCACTGAAAGC
The DNA here is from genome assembly GCA_013397935.1 of Dasyornis broadbenti. NCBI lineage: Eukaryota > Metazoa > Chordata > Aves > Passeriformes > Dasyornithidae > Dasyornis > Dasyornis broadbenti. The sequence goes on along the minus strand of VZRN01006386.1, from coordinate 676,443 downwards.
TCTGGCTGAATATTGCAGGATGGTATTCAGGTTGTTTCATGCTGAAAACTTCATCTTTACCACCTGGCACCAAATCCTTTCCTGTCACCCAGCTCGGTCCACACTGCCGGGATTTGCAGCATTTCCTTCATTCTCCTGCTGATAACAGTGCAGCAAAGAGGATGTTGAGAGAAACTTTGCTTCAGGCCCTCCAGTCATGCTCTGGGGACTTGGTCTCTGCCTGAGAGCAAGGCCCAGGTTCCCTGCAGCTACATGAAGGAGGATTTTAAGTCCCTGTGGAGGTTTCAGCCGGGCAGACTCTTGCCAGCCACCCCTGCCACTGAGTTGTGTTGGTCCTGTTGCTTGCTGAGCCTGCTGTTGGCCTCAGCTTCTTTTTCCCCTTGAACTGTTTGTTTGTAATCCCTGTCTCCAGGGAATTGCTGTAATGAGCACCCTATCCTTTGATTTGGGTAAGATCTGGAAATGTGCATCCTGAAGGCTCAGGAACCATCCAGGAAGGAGGAATGCTGCATGACTGGATTTCTCCATCTCCAGGAAGACTCTGGGCTGTGCAGCTGTATGACCTCTGCTGTGTACAAAGGAGGTGGCTGCCCTGAATCACAGCATTCAGAAGGATAAAGAGTTTCTCATTCCTTAGTGGAATCTCACGTTTCCTACAATGGGCTAATACCATTTGTAATGGTAATTACAAAACAAAACAAAAATAAATTGGTATTTCAAATGCTAAGACAGTGGTGAGTTTTCAGGAGATCCCACCTGCAGCTCAGATGATTGCCACATCTGCATGGGCTGATTAAGAGCTACAATTTTTAATCTGTGAGGCTCATTGTAATTATTGTAATCTATTTAATTTGAAGAACTTTGTGTACATATGGATACCCAGACCTATGTGGAAAAGCTGAAACAAGCTGAAAGCAGATAGGTTTACTATGTAAAAGGCTATTTAAAAGGATAACTTTTTCTTAGACTGCTGTCCACATCCTGCTGTGAGTTATTCAAAGCCTCTCAATCCTTCCTTCATTTCTATGAGTCTGTTGAGCAGCAGCACTGTAAAACCAAAGTCAGTAATCAAACCATGTCAGACTTTTCTGAGCAGCCACATCCTGCAGAAAGGAGAGGTGGCGGGTGGTAGGAAGTAAGCAGTGACACTTCTTCCCCCAGCCTCGTATCTCACCACAACTTGTACTTGATTCTAATGGAGCAGTCATAAGGCTTTTCCCCAGGATTTTTAAGTGTAACACACTCATTGTGTCACCACATGAGTGGTTAAAAGGACTGGATTAGTGTTCAAGTGTCCGTTTTTGGTTGTTACAAGAGGCACCAGAACAGCAGCACTTTGGAAGACCTCTTTTCACTCAGGTCTTTGTAACTTCTTTCCACATTGTAACTTCATTGAGCAGAAGGAGATCATAATCTTTATTTAATTTTTTATATTTTAAATATATATATTTATTTATATTAAATCCCCACAGCAGCACTGCTCCACACAGTGTGGGTTCAGGTGAGGAGCTCCTCATCACAGGATGCCACACAGACTAAACTTTGCACAGGTCCAAGAAAGGGCTGGCCTGACTCATGGCACAGTAAAGCTACTGAGTGCATTTCAGTGCAGAGGTACCACTTGCACTCCAGACAATCCACAACACTGAACATCATGCTCCCATCCTCATGTGGGAGTCTGCTGATGAAGGGGTGGAGCCTAGACACAGCTGTCCCTGTGTCCCACCAGAAAACCCACGGCAAACTCCCAAGGCTGGCAGAGGAGGTCCCGCCCACTCCCACATCAGCAGCTGGGACCAGGCACAGCACTGGCGTGGCCAACGAAGGATGACCCAAAGAGCTGGAGCAGTTCCCCTTCCCAAGAAGGAGCTGGGAGCCTCAGGCTTATTTCTCCTACCCAGAGAGTCAAACTTCTCCTCAGCCTGTTCTCTCCTTTTGGGGTGATATTTGCATGTGGCCTTTGTGAGGGCAGGGGTCTGTGCTGTTTGTGCAAGTGAGCTGGGTTTGACACAGCACCTGGCAGGGATTTGACACTCTGGGTGTGAAGCAAACACACCTGTCTGAAATCAGCCTCCCTGTTCATTTAAACCAGCCCTCAGAATTGCCTGAACTACCCTTCTCAGCACACTGATGTAGGCAGGGTGTGAGTGGCAGCGGCACCAGGAGGCAGGGCTGCAGTGGGGATTATTTAGAGGCAGGATCAGTGGCAGATGCTCCCAGCTAAATGCCCAGTTTCAAGTGGAGGCTGGGAAGAGCTCTTGGGCTATTGCCATGTGCAGTGCCAGTGCCAGAGGAGTGCGTGACTTTTGGCTCTGCTCTGGTTAAGTCATTTTATCCCACGCTCACCCTGTCCCCCACTTTCACTTGCAGATCATTGGGGGCCTTGTGTGGATCCTGGTGGCATCCTCGAGGATCCCGATACCCATGCTGCAGGGCTGGGTGATGTTTGTCTCCGTGTTCTGCTTCGTCATGTCCATCTCCCTCCTGTGCCTCTACTTCTGCGGGGTTCACGGCGGCGGCGGCTGCTGGGTAACCTTGGTACGTGCCTGTGACAAAGCCCCAGGCCTTCCCTGCCTGTGCCCTGCAGAGCACGGTGCTGCTGCTGCACCCCAGGCTGGGGATGGTTGGATGGGGTCCTGTGCAGTGTGATCCCCCTTGGAGGTGACTGTGTGATCCTTGCTCCTTAGGACGCCATCTGCCACACAACAGCAGCGCTGTTCTACCTCAGCGCTGCAGTGCTGGAAGCCTACGCGACCTATACCGGTCCCCTGCTGCTCCCAGCACAGCTGTACAGGGAGAACATCGCTGCCGTGGTGAGTGCCTGGCATGAGGGGCAAGGAATGGCGGGAGGTGGCTCTGGAGAGGCCTCAAGTGCAAAGCTTTGTTTGCAGCAACAGTTCGGGGAGGGGAGGGAGGAGAAACCAACTGCAGCCCTACTCAGAACAAATGTCCCCAAACGCGCGAGAAAGAAGAGCACATCGCGAGGGGTGTGCTCAGTGCTGGAATGGCACCATGTAACAGAAAATTGACTGGCTGGTGTGTTTTTCCATCACAGGTATTTGCTTTCGTGGCCACCCTTCTTTATGTGATCCACAAGGTGTTCTCACTCCTGCGATGGAAATCATCCTGAGAGCCTGAACAACCCCAGGAATGACTGCTGTCTCCAGGCTGGGTTTGGGTTTGGTTTTTAAATGTTTATCCTATAAACAAGCAGCTTTTTATGTGGGATCTTGGTGATGAAGACAAGGAGCCTGCCAGAGAAAGTAATATCCTGGCACACTCTGTTACCCTTCAGTCTCTTACTGGCTGGGTACAGTTTGATGCTGGGGCCCAAATATAAAAAAAAAACCATCCAGCCTAAAAAAGCTATAGTATAGTTGGGTTCAAAGGGTTAAAATCTCCCTGGACTGTACCTTTATGCCTCCAGGGTTGTCACTGGTATCAGGGGAAACCTGAACAACAAGCACTAAGGAGCATGAGTATGAAACTGTCATTTAATTGCTGCGTGTCCATTTAAGTCTGTTTCCCTCCCTAAACTCGCTGCACAAATTAGTATTTCCGTGCAGTTTCTGAAAATGCCATCTCTGACTTGCAATGGGGACAATATTTAACTCACCTCAGGAGCAATGTGGATTATTGCAGATCCTGAAAGGTACTGCTGACTTCTGAGGCACAACTAGTAATGCCAGGAATTACCACTGCCTTTGAATCCCCTACAAAACATGACCTGGAAAGGTGCGCACTAGGCTGGAGAATTGTATGGATGATCAGAATCAAATCCTCAACAAGCAGAGGCAATCAGCTCCTGTTTCTGGTGAATGGCTACTCTCTCATACACTACACTGTGTCACTAATAAAGATGGGTTTGCTGTGATTTTGAGCACAGGTGGGTCATTGCTGCTCTTTTTCCCTTTGCTGCACCCCCGCACAGCCCCAGGAGCACTGCGCCCTGACAGGGCAGAGCCACCATGGGGGCTGGGTGCATGCCTGTGTGGAGCTCAGCTGCCAGCTGGGGTTAAACCATGACAATGAATTAATTTAAACGGGGTTTGGACCCAGGAAGGGATGTTTTCACATGTTAGAGATGCCTTAAAAAAAGTGGTACCAAATTATCCCTTCCAGTTTATGGGGCAAAAAATGCTTCCATTTTAAGGCTGAAGTTCCTGGATAACAAGGAGTAGAGAACAAGTGGGAAATAAAAGTTGACCTGGAGGCCCCTCTGTTGCTTCATATCCTGGGGAACTTTTGACCTGTAACCATGGGTTTGGTATGAAGCTTTTTAATTGCAAACTAAGGAAAATATTTGTGGGTTTTTTTTCCCTTGCTGAAAACCAGCCTGACTTGTTTTGCCTGTGTTACTGTGACAACAGCAAACTGGTTGGAACAGAGGTGGAAAGAAAAACCCCTTTTCAGAGCAGGGAGGGAACTCAAAGCCACTTTGGACAATGGCATACGGCTCTGAAGCTCAACATCCACCTGTTTGAACCTGGTTTCAACATCCCTTCATCATGGGGTGTGTGTGAGGGTGTTGGTGCTCAGGTTCTATTAACGCCCCTGAATGTGACACTGAACACAAAGATGCCTTTCTGCTCGGCTCTGTTTACAAAGGCAGGGATCTGCAGTCCTGCCCTGGGATGAGTTGTCTCTGCTCCTCTTGCACCCAGGTGTGCCCAGCACTCCTGCACCCAGCAGTGCTGCTGGCGTCCCCCATCCCTGTCCTTGAGCCTTGTGGCCATCACATTTACAGCCCATGTCTTGGCACGGCTCCAATCTCATGCCTCCTGCCTTGCTTTGCCCTTTGCTTTCCCCTTGCCCGCCACACACCAGTTCACGCCAGTCTGCACCAGTCCCCCTCCCTGTCCTTCTGTCCCCACCCTGTTTGCTGAGTGCCTCCCCCACAGCATCAGCCCAACCCTGCTGGAAGCCAGCACTGGAGAAAAACAGCCGGGTGCTGCTGGCATGGGAGTGTCCATCAAATCAGGGCTGCTGAGAGAGGCTGTGTGTTACCTGGGCTCAGCCTTTGCCTTGGGAGAGCTGGGCAGCGAGAAGGGACGCCCCCACTAGAGGGTCACGAATAAACTGATAGAAAGTGGTGCTGAAACTTTGATACCTTCCTGGTGTGACCCCAACTTCAACCCCACGCAGCTGAACAGCTTGCAGGGTGAAGGGGTGTCCCTGCTTGGCACAGGGCTGTTGTGCCCCAGCACAGGACAGTGACACAGAGAGGTGTGGCTGCTGAATTGCAGCAATGCGCACCTTCCCTGCATAATGGAAAGAAAAGGACACAAAAGAGAGGTTCATCACACCCAGCTTTCCTGTCATCTCAACACAGCCCTGAAGCTTGGCATGCCCTGGAAGGCTGGCATGCCCTGGAAGCTTGGCAGCCCAAGGGAGCTGTCTGGAAAATGGCATACCCCAATGCTTCTTGAAGGGAAAGATGCTGCCCAGAGTGCAGAGAATCTCCCGGGACCTACAGACCACGTGTGCAGCACATCTCTTCCCCACAGAGAGCCCTGAGGGCAGCACTGGCCGGAGAATTTGCTGTCACTGCTGGAAACATCGGGCATGATGAACACTGCAGGCTAGCAAGCCTTGTCCCTTGGGGATACTTCCATGGGGTCAATGGCACAGTGGCAGGGCTCCCCAGGATGGGGGAACGCTGGCCCTTGCAGTTTGTTCACCACAGGCACTGCAGTCTCTGCCTGCAGAGCTGCTCCCAGCCTGGCCCAAAATATGGGGCTGCTCCATCCCATGCTCTGCATTTGTTAAGGCATTCCCAAATCCCCCTCAGACTGGTCCCTCATCTTCAACAGCACCCTCCCCATCCCTGGCATTCCCTTGCAGATGTAACTGGATGGAGCAGCCCACTGAAAAAGCCACAGATCAGGATTTTTTCAAATAATTTACAAGTCCCATTCACACTGCTGAAACACTGGGCCTAATGTGCCCCTGCAACCAGATTTCATCTGGTTGTGGAACTGGAGGTCCCATCTCTGCTCTTCTCCAGCTTCCTCAGCAGGACAAGGAAGTCTGCAGGCGTCTGCTCTAGAGAGCAGGCAATTACACGCTACTTAAAGCAATCTGTGCACTTGAAGGCAGGCAAAGCCTTAGCTCCTATTAAAAATAAGTTTGCAGACATATTCATTAACTATGCCCAGATTGTAATCTTGGTTGCTCCTGCTCCACTAAGTGGCTTAACCACAATGTTAACTGCTCTCCAAATATTTGCATATTGGATACCTTGCCTCCAGCAATGAAATGAGTTAGGAGAAATTCCATCTTCTCCTGAACTGCAGAAGAATTTGATTTTTAATAGAAAACTGTGGCTAGCTCCATGGAAAATGCAGGAGTTTCTCATTTACAGTCAGCTCTGTCTGTGAGTGATCTGTGTGCTGGGTAAAACATCTATACAAGCACCTGTATTAATATGAACAAACTTTTGGGAGCAGTAAAGCCACAAAGGATTAATTTTATGTAGGAAGCTAAGCTCAACAGCAGAGATGCAAGCTGAATGTGAGCACACATTCCCCAACAGCAGCTTGATGTGCTGCTGACAAGAAAGTTTGCAACTTGAACACTTAGCAATCCTATTGAAGGTGTATTTAGATTGAGCTGGCAAACAGGAAAAAAGCCTTCATCCCACTGCTCAGCAGGCATGGCCTTGGAATTGGAATTTTCATTACAAGAGTGAGATAAAACTCAAATTCAGCCTGCCCGTCTCTACATACACAACTGTTGTCTTTAGAAACCTGCATTGAAATCAACGTAAAATATTGTTCCTAAATGTCTTTAACATCAGAACTCAAAGGTAAATTCCCAGGTTGGTCTTGAAGGATTTCAAAGGTATTTTCTTCAATACTGATAAAACAGGTGGCACAAGCATCTTTTAGCATACGGAGAAATGCCATGACAGGCACTCACAGAACTGGGAGGCACAGAATTTAACCCCTGAGCCTCGGGAGTGAGACAGAGGATGCACACATGAACTCCCACTACTGCTGCTTGCTTCAGGATCTGCCAGACACCAGCATTTTGCAAAAAAGAAAGGGACCTCAATAAATCCAAACTGAACCCACTCTGGTGATTCTTTATTGCCTTCACAATATCATATTTTCAAGTTTCCCAAGAGCTTGTGAAGGAAACATGGGAGCTCTTGATTAAAAACCATCTTCTGGAATGGAGTAAATGCATGCTTGAAGCCAGACACGTTCACTGACTGTTTCCATCTGAACATTCCCACTCAGACAGTGATCAGAGGAATTGTGGGAAAGCAAACAGTGTTCCTAGATGGCAGCAGTGACAATGGATGGCATGGGAGAGCTCCTGCTGCCCTCCTTGAAACTCAAGCCTAGACACCCTGTCTGAGCCAGGCTTTCCCAGCTGCACCTCTGAGCTGGAGACACAGAGGGACCGACGCTTTTTTAGCATGCTGCCCGTCTGACATGTGCCCAGGGAGATCTCAGCATTCCCTGGGCTTCTTTCACCTCCCTCCACTCCAGCTTTGTGTTTGGAACCTCCTCCTCAGGTTCAGGATCCTCACGGACAGTCCCCTCAGGCAGGGCCACCACGATGGGCAGAGGGCCCTGCTCCTCCCGGAACTCCACCACGTAGAGGCTCTTCTGGTTTGCCAGCTGCTGGTGAGTCTCCTGGGAGCAGGACAGGGAAAAGACAACCAAAACAATGATGAGAGTGTTGCTTTATTTCAGCCCAAAATCTACATGGTGTATGGGGTAGGAGCTAAAAAAACCCAAGAAGTAATTTGCTAATAAACAGTTTAGGCACTGTGTAAATGAAATGACTTGTTGGGCTCATCTTTCTACACAAAAATTCAGATAGCCAGACCTCAGATATACTAATTAGCATTACAATGTCATCCCAGAGGAACTTGCTTCTGGAAAGACATATCCTGCTCATAAACATGCCTGTTGGGGTCTTAGTGTTGTGCAGGAACATTTTTGTGTCTTTATATGGATATAAATTTTGCTTTGAGAATAGAAGAGGGCCTGTCACTGCCCTGACAGGTGGTATTAGCTAATTTAATGGTATAAATTTATCATTATTTTCAACTACACCTCTTCCTCGCCTACAAGGTGTTTTGGTAGCACTCGGGTTTTACAGAAAAAATGTGTACAAGTGACAGGAAATTTTTCCCATTCAGGGCACTCAAGAAAACGTTATCAAGTGCATAACTGTCAAAGCAATAGTCAATACATCAGGCCTTTCTTCTGTTCATTCTGTGGAAGACAATGCATGGAAAATACAATGCCAGACTTCCTCAAGTCTCATTACCCTCAAATATCGCTAAGCAGTGAGACTCTGATCCTCATCAGGCAAAGAGGATGATAACCTGCTCACCTCCTGAGGCTAAACTGATAAAGTTGGCCAGGACAGGGTGACAGATCTGACAGCTACAGCACTACATACTGGGAATGGAAGTAGCTAAATCCTGGCAGCTACCAAAACCGCAAACGAGATAACCAGGAATTTCCAAAGGCCTGACTCATCCTGAGGCTGGTGTTCAAAGGAAGTGGGATGAAATGCTGCACGTTGGAGCTTTTCCATCAACTCCAGGCAGCTGGCTCAGACAGAGACATCTCCACTGTGAGCACTCAGGGGTGGAGGAAATGACACCACCTCCCTGCCTGACTCCAGAGATCCCAGTTACAGCAGCAACAGCAGCCTTCAGTCCTTGGGCAATGAGAACTTAGAACACAAACAAGCAGCAGCAACCAAAGCTGGCCCACAATTCCTTCTGCCCAGGATTTTTCAATGGGTCACCGAAACCACAACAAATGGTTGTGAAAGCCCAGGAATTCAGACGTCCCCTGCAGACACCTGGCTGTGGAACTGGCAAAGTTACACACAGCTGTTCCTGACTGGACAACTCCACAAAACTGCTGAGGAGTTATTCCCTTACTGATTTAGTTTGCTCTCTGTAAGATCACTTCATTTTAAGCCTGGAATATAAACTGTTTGCCCACAAACTACTACAACATCCATCCCTTCTGTTCCCTGACCTCACGGACGCTGGGAGTGCACCCACCTGTTGGGACAAGCCTTTAAAGAGAGCTCTGGTGACGTTAATCAAGTTTTTGGATCCAGTGACCTTGGCATACATGTCCTTAATGCCAATGAGTCTGCAGATGGTGATAATGGCTCGGTGGCAACGGAGACCATACCCTGGGGAAAAAAAAAAACCCATAAATTAGCATTACATGATTATTTGTAAGCACACAACTTACTGAGAAGAGAACACTAAGATCTCTTCTTTTTTATTTTTGTTACCTAGCACGTTAGAACACATTAGATGTTAAAAATGGCTTCAGGGGCTGTGCAGAGGCATCCCTTCCCTTTTCCTGGCTCAGCAACAGGAATGAAATTACACTTTGCCATAATTTTAGTGGCACAGAGCGAAGGAGAGACAAACTTACTTCAAAATCCACAAACATAACAGAGGTTTGTGTGTCATCTGCATCCATCTCCACCATAGAGATCGAGATTATATCAGCTCCAATGCATAACTGTAGTACATTTGCATTACTTGCAAATGTTTTCTTAGACTTGCCAGATTTTAATGAAGGAATTATCTTTTTGAGGAGTCTAATTTTGCTCCAGAAAGGTTTGTTTCACATGGCTTAGCTCTAGTGATCTTTAAAAACTGCAGGACAGTCATGCTGCTGCAGAGTAAAGGAGACAAAAAAAAAAAAAAATACATCCTGGGGGCCAAATGGCTGGAAAGCAACAGAAAAGAGCTAGAATGTTTATTCTAGTGAGATTACCTGACTGGAGACCTTCTCTATTAGGAAATTGAGGGGGAAAGGGGAAACCAGAAACAAAATACATAGAGACAGATCTTAAAAAAAACCTAAAGAGACAAGGAAAAGAAAAAAACACTCCCACTAACTGATGAGAAACTTCAGGAAGCACTTCAAGGAAAATCAAACTGACTTCACAACCACCAAGACTGTAAAGAAAGGGTGACCTGGACTGGGAGGGGTGTAAGAATTTATAGGTCTGTACAAACCCACCAGTGGCTGGAGCAGGACCAATAATCTTGGTAATCTGGAACTGAAGGAACTAAACTTAGGAAGCATGAAAGAGCTCCCACCAGTGTAAAAGAAGCAAACCACAGTTCACGGCAGCAAAGCCATGTCATCAGCAGTAAGCATTTCTAATGAAAAATGAGTGATCATTTTCAACATTTAAAACATGGTAGACTAGACATTACACAAGTTTAACATTGTCAAATAAATACCAGCCAGCAATTAAAAAAACTTCAGAATTTCCAGGCAGCTTTAATTACCTTTGTTTTGCCTCTTCATGCGGATGCTTGTCCTTTTAAATTTCACTGAAATGTCGTGGTAAACTGGAGGGGAGGATAAAAGGGCATTACAGATAAATTATTCCTTCTAGAAAAGCTTTAGCTTTCTTTCTTTGTACTGTGAGTGGCAAGTTGGTTTTACTCTCTCCAGACTTCTTTAAAGAGAAGGGTCAATCTAGGTAAATTTCTGGAATAGATCACGAATCCTGAAATATCTGTGAATACTATCTTACTATTGAAAAATAGGTAAGTGTGCCTCCAACGAGCCTCATTTAGTTTTGAACTGAGCTCACATGATACAATTTAACTCATATTTTTTAATAATCTAGCTTTTGACCTAAGATTTCTCCACAGGCATCAGCATTCTTGGATTTTCCATACAGAATATTAACAAAAAAACCACCAGGAAACATCAGACTGACTCTCCAGCCCAGGTTCTTTCTCCCTGGCTGCTGGGCTTTGTCAGCATACATGGATTGAGTCAGTAGGGAATCATCTCCTCTGACACAGAGAGGGGAAGAGCATGGGAGTTCAGTGTAGAGAAAAATGCCCCAGCAGTATCTGACTCCCTTAACTCAAACTGTGCCAGAAATATCTAATTTTGCTATTAAGAGCCTGAAATACTATGCATTAAGTATCCAAATTTTAAGCACAGAACCATGGAATTGTTTGGGTTGGAAGGGAGCTTTTAAAGGTCAGCTGGTCTAACCCCTCCACAATGAGCAGAGACACCTTCAACTAAACTAGAATTATAATACAATGCATCAGATCAGAAAAATTTTATTTAACATTTTTTTATGCTTTGCAAGTAGTTGTGACCAGTTCTTGTTGGTATATTCAGTGCTTATATTGAAAACATGATACTTACTTGTGTGGTTCTGATACAGCTCTATAAAGTGTAAGGAGCTTATTGCTTTATTCTTTGCCTAAGGAATAAAAGCAGAAAATATGTTTTCTCCTTGAATTTTTCTGCTTAGCATTTGCAATTTACCGTTACTCAGTTAACGAGATAGAAAAAAAAGAAAGAAAAAAACAACTTAGGAAAACAGATTTGCCACATGTAAACTCTATGGAAATGCAAATGTTTAGTCTGGAGAAGAGGAGGCTCAGGGGAAAACTTACTGCTCTCTACAGATACCTGAAAGGAGGCTGAGATGGGGGGTCAGTCTCTTTTCCCAAACAGCAAGTGATAGGATGAGAGGAAACTGCCTCAAGTCGTGCCAGTGGAGGTTTAGATAGTAAAAATTTCTCCCCTGAAAGGGTTGTCAGGCACTGGAACAGGCTGCCAGTGAAGTGGCTCAGTCACCGTCCCTGGAGGTGTTTGAAAGATGTGCAGACAGGGCACTGAGGGACTTGGGCTGGTGGTGCTTGGCGGTGTTAGATCATCCAGTGTTAGCTGGACTGGATCATCTTAAAGGGCTTTTCTAACCTAAATTACCTGTGATTATCTGTATCAAGACAGACAAAGCCTATACATGGACTCACTTATTTGCAAAGACTACAAGTTATACTGACTATAAGAAAAAAAGTCCATAAATGTAGGTGCGAATTATTTGTCATCAAGCAAAAAATATTGAATCAACATACTTTCCTTAAAGCATTCATCCTGTCACCTGCCTTCCCTATTGCAAAACCTGCAAGACAGAGAGAGTCATTTTATTGCTCAGAAACAGATGATGCAGGATCTTCAGAAAGAAAAGTGAAAAAACCCCAGAGAACTTCACAGCCATGTTTAGCATTTAAATTTCCACTCCACTGCACAGATCATACTCAGAAAGTGTTCAGAGAAAATCACAGACAAACAGTTTAGGAGTTATGAACACCAAACATCTGGATGCTGACTGCTTCTTGTCAAAGGAAAATGAATAAGGCTCAAATTGTTTTTGTGTTTTTGACCAAACTTTGTTTCAAATAATTGAACAATGGTGTCTGCTTCAGATAAAAAAATCATCCATTCTGTTTAAAAAAAAAAGAAGGGAATGAAGGAAAAAAGCCTGGGACAACTTCAGTTCAATCATCCAGGACATATGGATTATGGTGATAACATGTTCCATGAAAAAGCTTTCCAAAGAAGAGGTAGGAAGAGTTTTTCAGGGTAACACATCTTTCTGCAAGAGAACCACAACCTCCTTTCTGTATAAATTTTCCTTCACTCCAATATGCAATCAAAATTCCGCTTGAGGAACACATTTGGCTTTGAATGTTGCACATAAAGAAAAGTTCTGCAAAACTCTGGTTGCTCATAAATACAGCTGTCCTGTTAAAGCTTCCACAAATATCCCATCATCAAATGTTACCTTGTACATACAATAAATGCACATACCTGCAGCCCCTTTACCATTTCCAACAGCCACTAAGGCACGTATCGATTTTTTTCTGCCTTCCTTTTCCTTCATACAAAACACGTTTCTAACCTGAAGAAAAAGAACAACACAAAGCTTCTTGTTATTGCACAGTCCAAATGTTTTGGGTTTTGCTTGCTATTTTTTAAAAGCGAGTCAAGTTTACCAGAAAAGGTATTAGAGGTCTGTAATATATTCTTACAATATATATACTGACTTTGTCAATGGGTATCATCTGCAGTGGGACACTGGCTTCAAGGCATTAAATACATAAAGGTTCCTAAAAATCCACACCCCTCTATTGTGTTTGCTGCTTCATGTATGATTTCAAATATGATGAAAAAACATGGAAAAAAAAAAATGAAAGTGACACTAATATCTAACTGCCCTCCTCGTATTTTAACATATTTTAGAAGCACTCTCAGGAATAGCTCAAGGTCTGTTGTTGCTTTACATGAATTAAAACTTAGGACTGAAATCTACTTGCACACTGCTTAAGGCAGTCTCATTACAGGGACAATAGCTGCTGAAAAGAAGACTCCGTTTAAGAGAGGCGAAGAAGAAGGAAATGGCCTGAAGCTGTATCAGGGGAGGTTTAGGTTGGATATCAGGAAAAGGTTTTTCACCCAGAGGGTGGTTGGGCACTGGAATAAGCTCCCCAGGGCAGTGGTCACACCAAGCCTGACAGAGTTCAAGGAGCATTGGTACAATGCTCTCAGGCACAGGGTGTGACCCTTGGGATGTCCTGCGCAGGGCCAGGAGTTGGACTCGATGGTCCTGATGGGTCCCTTCCAACTCAGAATATTATGTATGATTCCATTGTTCCATAAGCAAGTCACTGCCTTACAGTCTCCCACCTTACACGGTCTAATATATCCTGATGTGGACAAGAGACAAGTGTACAGGTGGAAGAGAAAGAATGTTCTGGGAAAAGGGAGAACAGCTTGACCTGAGGAATGCACACTGTGGTAAAAGGTCATTAAAATGATGAGATAAAGGGAAGAGACTGGTTATATGTCAGCCCAAACCAGCTTCGGACTGCCGTGGTTTAGAAATATTTCCGACTGTGTCCTTTGGTGAACTTGGCTCATTTTGATGTGAAAACCACGCCTCTGAAGCTGAGGCTACCTGCCTCTGAGTGGAGACCCCTAACTGAACACGAATTTAGAATGTGCTGTACCCTTAAATCCAGGTAAGAGGCAGGCAAGCAAGAAGCAGCTTAGCCAAGCAGCAATGTAGGTTCATTACGTAGAACTGTAAATAATCAAACTATAAATATGCTTGTATTTTTGGCCTTTGGTGTGCTAACTTTACTCACAGCACCCCTTTTGGAGCAGAACTATAAATAATTCAAATAGCTCGACTCTGTGTGGATTGGCTTCTTGCACACTGGGTAAGAGAACCCCATTTTGGGACAACATTCTGAGATCCTTTGTCCATCTGTTCTAGTCTCCTTGTTTTTGTTTATATATAAAATTATATGTTTATTTAAATAAAGAAACATAATTTATATACTGTAACTAATATATGAACTACATATAAAGTATAAAAAACAATATATAATATATATAAAAAAGATATATAAAAAATAACATCCTGGATGTTGCTTGACTGTGTTAACATCTGTGTTTCAGAATTACCAGTCAAAAGATAGTATTTATTTCAAGGTATTAATTCTCTTCTTACTCTCAAATGCATCAGATTCTACTTTCTTTAAGCCTCAATGATTCCCCTGTCAGTGCTCCCTGCTTTTCCCTATATGTAATTCCTCAGTAAGCTGCTCTGGTTGTAGTGTTATACATCTGAAAGTAGATTATTAGAAAATACTTGGTCATGGCTTAAACATTCTTACTAAAATTCACAAAAAAAAAAAAAAACCCAACAAAACCAAACTCAAGCCAAAACAAACTTCAAAAAACACAAAACCAACAATCCCACCCCAACCCCTCCAAATTCCAGTGCCTTCACTAGATACAAACTATGGTTAGGGTTAGTGCTTCTGAAAAATTTCTCCTCGCTTTCATTAAAATAAAGATGCTGTTTAATTCAGGGTGCAGACACATTCAGAGAGCACTTTGAAGAAATATCAGCTTTGCCAATTGCTTATTCCAAGCTATTTTTCTTTCTTCAAACTCATTGCTTACAAGAACAAGCTAAAAAACCCCACCCCATAAGATGAAAGTGCCTGTGGAAATGGGCTATTTACAGAAAATGCAAAATAATAACGGAAGAAAAGAGAGTGAAGCAGAGTCATCTTTCCAGGAGCATCAAGAGAATACTATTTTTGCTTTGCACACACTTTTATCTTCTGTTGCCAATCTGAGTAGGTACTTGTACAAAAATAGAGTCAGCATGCCAAAAATAAAGGACGTGATTCTTGTAGAAACCTACTCGTGGATTATTCTTCTCCCTTTCCAGAATGTGGCAATAAAGACACATGCAAGGAGCTTCTCCAGAAGCCTTCCTCAAACTGCACTGGTTGGCTGTTTCTGAGCGGCTCTGTGGGAAAAAGTGTTCAGCTGCCCCATCACAGTCAGGGCTGAAACGCTGTGAGGGCCTTTCAAGCTTGTTCACAGGCAGTCACAGCTGCTGGAAATCACTGTCCTGAGATCCTCCAGAACACAACCTCATGCCTCCTTAGAGCCAATGAAGCAGTGCTCTTCTGGAGCGTGCTCAGCAATGCTTCCCTTCCACCCTGGGAAACAGAGCAGGACGCTCAAGTTTGTCATCAAACTGCACTGGAATTAATTCATGCAAAATGAACAGCGTGCCACCTTAAAAACAGCACAGCCTCTGAAAAGTGACTGAAACTAAGACACAACTACCCCTTTTAATCAAATTGTCGCTCAAGCTAGACTGAAAGCCAATTTTTAAGTTTTGAAAGCAGATGCAACACATGCTCAACCTAAATCACAATGTACCTCTAATTAACTGTCTCCTTGTACCCATCATCCAGTGGTGACACTGCAAACTCAGCTTGCTTTCTAGAACTGAGGGAGGAGAAGCGCCTCAAAACCAAAATGGAACTACCTCAAGTATTTATTGAGAAGAGAAATGACTATGTGGAAGTAAGTTACACTCAAAGACAGGTTGCTAACCATTATTATGATTTTAACTGTTGCATTTGGTTAGAAAAAGGGTCAAAATCCAACACTTCATTGAACGTAAACATTTCGTAAAAGCAGAATGAATGACTGGCCAACTTGATTACCCTTGGAAAGTCCTCCTTTCACGAAATGATACTGTAGTCATTTCTAGGAACCTGCCACCTCTAGGCCACGCTCTTGACACTGCTACCTTTTTGCTGCGGTTATGGAGAGAAGAGAGCCTGCACAGGCTGACCCCCTCATGGTATAAGGACCTCTGGTCCCAGTTCTCCCCTTAAGGTACAAAGAGAGATGAGATAAAATGAGAGCAGGGTGCAGCAAGAAAAGCATTTCCATGCAAGTGAGCCTAGAGGCTCAGGGACACAGCTAAAAGGTTTGGGAAACCAGTTACCCAAAATAACTGAGTAATAAACTTGTTAACAAAAACCAAACCCATGTTAGCTACATCGTGTCCCTATCAGCCTTCTCTGCACCAAGGGCAGAGCAGATTTGTGCCACGATGGCAGAACATCTCCAGCTGCAACATTTACATTGAAATGGTCCTCAACCTTGCACCCTTAAAGAAGGAGATGCTCTCTCCATCCATGTGCCCTTACAGAAAGATGGGAATGCAATCCCACACTGAGCCCTGCAAGTCAACACAAACAGAAATGAACAGCACTCACACAAACAGCACTAATAACCTCATCCCGTTCCTCTCTCTGCTCTCTCAGAGTGGCATTGTACTACAGCTCCCATCTGAGTACAGATCCTTTGAACTAACCCCATAATAATGCATCCTCAAAGTCACAGTCTATCTGAAATGGCATTCATTTTAAAAAGATGAGCCATAATCAGGACCAATTAAAAGTCACTCAAAATCTTCTGAGTGTTCCAAATGCCAGTTATTTCTTCCATACAGGTAACAGATGAAAATCATTAACTGTGTATTAAACAGAATCAGTTGAAGGCAGCATTCCTAAGCTCTACTTCTAGGGCAAGCCAAAATCTTTTACAACTCCAAGAGTATCAGAGATAGTGTACAGCTCTGACCTCTCACTTTTTTCCTGTGACAGGTGGCTTCAGGTGCTATCTTAAAAACTTTCATTGTCAGTCTAAAGACACTGTCAGTATCATCCAGGAATCAGAAGACTTCCCTCTAGCTCTAAAAGCAAAATCTAGAGACTACAAATACCCTTAAAGTACTTTTGAGGAAACATCTCATTAGAAGTAAATTATTACTCAGAGAATATCCTTTATACCATACAATTTTTCAGTCAAGGATGTCAAACAGTGGGTCTCAGGCACTGTAATTTCATGCAGCATTTCTTTTTCACAAGCCTTTTTTATTGCAGCCCTTGTAAAAACAATAGCTAGAAAACAATTTCCAATGACTTAGAGAAAGAAAGTTTTAGGCTGTGCATTACAGAATATTCTTTTTGTCATAAGCAGCAAGTCTAACAAGGTGAGCCAACAAGAGGCCTGATGTAGGCTGGGAGGAGGTACCTTAATTAAAGTGAGAGGCAACAAGGCAAACAAGATGTCCAGGAAGGAGAAAAAGTCATTATGCAGCCACTGTCACCCAGAGCTTTCTGTCCCCTGCAGCCACCATCATTTTATATTGTGTGTCTGGCAGTTCTTCAGAGCCCCCTAACTCATGGCAATGGCACAGACCCCATTTCCAAGCTGGGTGACATAAATGACAGAGGTGTTTACCAGTGCCACACCTGCGCCACGACAGAGGAGGAAGGATGAACACTCTGGCTGTTGGTTTGGCGACTGTTTTCCTCACAGGAGTGAGAGTTACAAGTTATGAACTAAAGAACTTCTGAGTTAGAAACCTCATTAATTAAGTGATGAACTAGTGAATCCCTGCGCTAGATTAGTCAGTACAAAAAGGATTGAGTACTTGTTTGTTTTCCTGCCTAGCAAGCTCATACAATGAACTTTACAGGTTATGTTGCTCTGCAACTTTGAGTGATCCAAACAGACTGTGACAAAAACACCTAATGCTACTTTGCATTCTGTAGTTTAACACTCAAACACAAATCATTGAGGTCTTCTGTTTGTTTGTTTGACTAAAAACAATAGTGTCATGCTTTCAGTATCTGGCTTAAAAAGAGAATTATTCTGACACTGGAAAAGTTGCACTGATCCTGTTAAAATGGAGCTGTGCTCGCACAAAATCCTTCAAGTTGTCTTCATCAGAAACAGGCAATGAAAACAAAAAAGCATGAACAAACCAGTAAATGATCACTAAGTACAGTTATCACAACTGGTAGCAGGCAATTCCAGTGTTGGACAAAACCCCTTTGAGATCTGTCTTTTGTAAATGGCATTGTTTATGCCTTTATCTTCTCCTTTAGAAAGCTCTCCTTAACGAGAGATTCAAAGGGCCACTAAACTCATGTTCTGTGCTTTCAGGCCTTACTGAGCACTAGGTCTCACTTTCTAATTTTAATTGCACTACAAAGCAATTACTCTCATACCACAGGACGTCATGTAGATGACCTTTTTTTGCTATGTTACCACGTTCATTTTGGAGAAACATAAAAGCAAAATTCATCTGAGGATGGGGTGACACATGAAATGAAGCCTTCCATGAAAATAATAATGGCATATGTCAGCTACATCTCTAACTTTTAATTACCACTATTATTACATTATGTTAGACACCAGTTAAGCATTACCACCACCAGTTCTATTTAAAGAGGTTGTTCTTATGTGTAACATATGAGCAGAACAGGAATTGTGCCTTCAGGCTGGCAGGGAAAGTAAGAAACAGGTAACACAAGTCACCTACACTTAGTAATGCAATAGCCCTTAGGAAAGCCAGGAATAAAACCAATCTGCAGTCCCTACTGCTGCTCCTTAACATTCTCTTGAGCTAGGCTTTGGTTCTAGTTGACATGAATATCTGAGCTTGTCTACACTCTATTTTACAGTCAGGAGAAATCAAATTACAGCTCTTCTGTTTCTACATTAAAAGAAAACACTTTCATAAGCAATTTCTCTCTTTTTTTTTTAGCAAGAGAGCACAGCCTTTTCAGTAGCATAATCACAACAGAAAGGGCCTATTATATCTTTGTTCATAAGGCAGTCCTTAAAAAATGGCTTTCAGCTTCTTGCTGTGAAGTACAACTTCCCAGCAAACATTATTTTAATCTCCCACACTGTTGTGAAGGTAAAGATAATGGAAAACACACAGAGAAATAGCAACATGTCTCTCACCTATTCAAGACAAGAATGCTAAAATGATCTATTTATTTCAAAATTTGTACTTGTTATCAGAAAACTATAAGACTCAATTATCTTGAGCTCACTGATGACTTTGAACACAGAATTTTTTGCTGCTGCTTTTCTGCAAAAGCATTCCATTTTCTCAGTTCACATCTGTGGCAATCTCAGACAACAGTAGAGCCCCAGCCTGCTTCTAAAAGCTTCTTTATTACTCAAATATAAAGCATTGAGACAGATTTCCATAGCACATGGAAACACTGCAGAACAACTCAGCTTTGCTGTTTGTAAATAATTCTGCCAGCACAGGATAGCAAACTCCCTTACTGTAGCATCCAAAGTGACGGTCAGTTGTGACATGGCGCAGCAGCAGACCAACATTCGCTGTCCTGCAATGTGCCCCTTCAGGTAACAAAAGGCACTGCCAGCTGCAGGGCTTGCTAACAAAAATAGTTTCTTTTACGAACAGTTCCCATGCAATTCAGTTATTACAAACTGCCTTCAAACACAGACTCAGCTAAAGGCCAAGTGCTCCAAATGGTCTTTGCTGTATCAGTCAAAACCCACAGTGCCCAGTCCACTCAAAAAGCAACTGAGATAAGAAAATGGGTTAATAGGTCACAGACTGTGTCTCCCCATCCTTCCTGACAGATTATCTAACTCGTTTTTAAGAAGCTCCTATGACAGACATTCCATATACTCCCAATCCATTCCAGTATTCAAATTTCCATTTGTACCTCATTTTTATGTCTAAATTTACCTTGCTTTTTATTTATATCCAATGCTTTTTATCCTTTTCACAGCAGGCATCTGAAACAGTTTATATCTTTCCCCTCTGCAGGATTAAAAAAAAAATATAGAAACCAACTCATGACTTTTAATTACCCAGACTGAGATTACAATGCAGCATCACTGATTTCCTCATCTCATGAGATACTAAAACCCACTGCCACAAGCAAAGATTTTGATTCATCTAGAAAATAGTCAAGCAACTGGATGGAATCCCAACTGGACGGTCATCTCAGCAAAGTGCAGAAAGATAATCAAGGACAAAGAAACCCATTTGCACATTTATGAGGATGGGAGAGAAGCCTCAGATGCCTTTCTGGAGTAGAGCTGTCAGGTAGCTCAGCTTCTGACTTGTCTGATTATTCTTTTAGCTTCCAGACAAGCAGCTGTTGTGAATCAGGCTTTTTGGTTAAGAAAATGTTTCTCATAACCCCCCTCTCTTGATTAAATAGACAAAGTAACTCACTTTCTCATAGGTTCTGCTTGTACATGTCATGCAGCTGAAATACAAAACCAGACTCATTCCTATTGCTATAATACTGACTCAGCAAAGACTTGTTAAATAATTGCAAGGTGAATAAAAATTAGTGATAATTCTTCAAAGTAATTGAAAAGATTTGCAGTGCTTACCTCGATGACTCTGGTCTCAAAATCTTCATAAGTTTCTGTTGGGAGAAAACCAGGGTGTTACATTTCCTCGTGTTACTTCTCTATCAGCACATGCCCTCTGTTGATGGTGCAACTTAAGAAAGACACAACTTCTATGGAACTGTAATTTATAAATCAATCTCAGCAATAAGTAGAAAAGACAAGAATAATTTGAACAAGCAGTATAAACTGCCTTCTTCCTTAAATACTGATCTAAAACTCCAAATAAACCTCAAATTTCAAACGTACAGAGCAAAACCTACAAATCGTTAAAATCACCAGATGGGTCACTTCCATGATGAGTAAAGTATTATCCAGTATTGGTCAGAATATTGTACAATCAACAGGGATTCAAAGAAATCTGGTAATATTGGGTAAAAGGTCCCTTCCAACTCAACCTATCCTTCGATTCTGTCATTCTAGAATCAAGTACTTCTTGATAACACACTTTTGTGAAATTCCAAACAGGGGAGGGGGAGCACGAAACAAAACAATACATAACCACTTCAAATAACCATGCATCATTTAGCCCTGACAACCTCTTGCTTTTCCAACTTATCCCATGAATGAAAGCATTTCAGTATAGCATAGAAGACCATCATTTGGTGTAGTTAGTGAGATTCTGAAGAAAAGCTAAAAACTGTGTAATGGTGTAGAGCTGAGGCCTCTCTGAAGCACCAAACATTGCTTTATCATTTACACATAACCTCCAGGATGATAATAAACATGATAATCTTGTCACAGTTTAGAGATCTACAGTCTACATAAAGCAGATTTCTAGCTCAGAAAAGAGGATACGAATCCCAACAGGCACTCTCTGCTCCCTCTCTGAAGCCTCTTCAATTGCAAAGGAACACTGTAAACTTGGGAGAAAAATAATTTTATTTCTCAGTGAAAAATAACTGTTCTTTCTCTACTCCTAGCTAGCACAATAAGTGACACCAGGGAATTCAGTCATGCCATGGTCTCAGGCCAAAAGGATTCATTGGGTTTGGCAGTTTCAGGTCTGTTCTTCCCATCACCTTGACAGTGCTTTGCATACAGCCAATGTCCCAATTCCCCAGCAAAATCATTAATTCTCTGATGCTGAAAGAAGTATGGGGGCCTGCAAATCCCCAGCATTTTTAACAGATTAAAAGGAAATCAGTGCATGTGAATCAGAAACTGCTTTTTCTCAAACACATTTATAATACAAGCTGACAGCTTCATTTTCCTATTTTGATTGCAGTGCCCCTTCCTCTTTTTGGCAGAACTCGACCTGACTAGAACAGCCTCCACACAGCCAACTGTAATGCAAGTAATCTACATCAATAATACCTGCCAAAAGCAAAACCAAGGAAAACACCAGAAAGTAAAGTCCATAAATGCATAAACATTGTTTACAACAGCTGTTGCCTATTTTAGTGGGATAAACTCAACACAGTCTTGTGTCCCCAGCATGGAACTAGAACCACAACATTTTCTTGACTTGCTCCAGGTTCCACCACTGATTTATGGGGAATTTAGAACAATTCATCTCTCAAAGCTTCTATTTTTACACTGACAGATTCAGTGGCAGTTGGCAAAGTCCATGGTCCCATCGCTACCTTCCATGGAATATCTGCTCTTAAGATAATAAAATGAAATGCACAACAGTGCTAGAAAATGCCACCTGTCTTTCTTAGCTTCTCTTAGCATAAAAGTGTACAGAAAGGTGTAAATAAGCAGAGTTTTACCAAAAAAAACTCAGCCCAACAGGAGTTGACAAGTCTTCATATGTTTAATTATAGGCTTCTCTATGTTAAAGCTACTATAGAATTTCTAGTAGTCTGAATAACAGCATTGTAAAAAAAGTCACCTCTCTGCTCTACACAGAGGACCTTTAGTTTCACTGTATTGAACTATTTAGAAAATAAATAAATAACTTTTATAGTTATTATAGTTACTATGATAGTTACTTATTGCAGCTTCTTCTAAAAGCTGCATTCAAACTACATAATCTTTAACCCTATTTCATTATTTGAAATAGAATTTAAAAAGTATTGATTTATCCCACAGGATCCTTTAAGAAACTATAAAAAAGCCCACGACTGTATTTCATACTCAAGACAATTGATGCTGGATACAGAAAGACATTTCCATCCTTCAAGACTCCTGTAACAGTCTGTGACATAACAGTACTCTGTAATACCACACAAAACCATACAGTCTAGAACATAACAGAACAGTCTAACAGCTGTAAGAAATCAAACAGTGTTTTAGCAAATTTCACTGGTGGTAGCAGTACCTGCTTTTTGATTTAGCCTGCTTGTGTGTGGGCACGTAACAGAGATGTACAAAACCAATTTTCAGTCACGGAAAAAGTCTGGATCTCACTTTCTCCAAGCCCCCCATTCTCAGAAAGGTGAAGTAAGAGGGAGAAGATAATTGGTTTTCCTACCTCCATTAGGACCACGGTCAGGAGGATCCAGAAGGATACCTCCCCAACATTTTCCACTCCATCCTCCCTCTCTCTTAATTTTTATTTTCCTTTTCTTCTCCCATGTATCTCTCTGCTGAATAATTTCAGACTGAATTCTCTCTCGTTCTTCTTTTTTTCGTTGGGCAACTTCCTGGACTCTCCCAGTTTGTAACACAGGAGCATTGAGACCAGGCCATAGGAAACCAGAACGTCCTTAAAAATAATAGACAAAAATTATTCTTTGTTCCAAATCAGGATTGCAACTCCGTACTCAGGAAAAATAAAATGAAATGGAAAATTCTCACACATTTCAAATGCATTTTTTGATGCAGAATTTGTACCTAAAAAAGCAAAACCAACATTAAATAACCATATCAAGATTTTTTTGTTTAAAGACAAAAATATCTTAAGCAGTTCTGACATCACAGAAAAGAAAATAAATTTGTCTATTAATCAAATCCAGGAACACTATACACAAAAAAGTCAAGACATGTCTTCAGCTTTCTATTTGTGAATCTACCTTCACCAATCTCCTGGCCTCTATTGAGATTCTTTCTTAGCTTTTTCTTCTTTTTCTTTCCTCTTGCTTTCTTTACTCCCACGCCAGTCTCTGCCAAAGCTCCTTTCCACAGCTGATCAGCTGTCACTGAAATAATAAAAAAAAAACTTCCATAAGTAATGTACAAGTACAGCTTACATTGGAAACTGAAGCTGAACAAAAAATAACCCCAAATTTGAAAACTGCTTGGTCTTTGCTTTGCTGGAATTTAAACTGTACGATTACTGCCTTACTAAGAAAGTAATTTCCTACTCTGTGCATATATATTTGGTGCAAAGATGTGCCCCTACTCCTGAGTACTGCACTCAGGCACACAGCGAAGTGCATTATTTTTCACAAGGTTTTTCAAAATCAATTTAAAGACAAATATTCCTAATAAGTAACCAGTAAAGTATTAATTTCCAGGTCATGAAAAGAAAATCATTCATTAGGAACTCAGAGCAGCATTATCTTGAAGCACTTGCCCAAGGACACCGATCAATGACAGCCAACTTGAATCACCCCTAAAAATATCCAAGGGCTAGCCTGCTTTAAAAGCCACAAAACACAAAAAGTTAAGCAAAGCATAAACCTGCTGCTGTTCTCCTGTTCTGAATATACAAAATCCCCCTAATTGCCTGTATAATGCAAAGGAATGTAAGGAGGAAGGAATGCAAAACACTTTCAATAGCATCATGACAGAGCTCAGGCGTTGTCAGGCCTCCTCAGCCAGTGGCTGTGGCCAGGACCATGCACTGCCTTGGTGTTTCACCCAGCACAGGAGAGCAAGACCTAGGAAACACCTATTTAGTAGTTAACTGCAAACTACCATTCATCCAACTGATGGAAATACAGGACACCATGGCAGCTCAGACAAAAAAACTACACCAAAAAGAAGCTGATGATGTGAAAAGACACCATAGATGATATTTCACAGATTCCCAGGATGGGTCAGGCTGGAAGGGACCACAGTGGGTGATCTGGTCCAACCTCCCTGCTCAAGCAGGGTCATCGCAGAGCACATGTCACAGGATGGTGTCCAGATGGTTCTTGAATATCTCCAGTAAGGGAGACCCTACACTTTCTCCGGGCAATCTGTTCCAGTGCTCGGGCACTGCACAGTGAGGAACCTCTTCGTCTTGTTTAGGTGGAGCTTCCTGTGCCTCAGTTCCTGCCCATTGCCTCCTGTCCCATTGCCCGGCACCACGGAGCAGAGCCTGCTCCATCCTCTGACCCCTCCCTGCAGACACTGACAGACATTGATGAGGGCCCCTCTCAGTGTCTCTTCTCCAGGCTGCACAGGCCCAGCTCCCTCAGCCTTTCCTCAGAAGGGAGGTGCTCCAGTCCCTTCATCATCTTTATCATCCTCTGCTGGACCCGCTCCAGGAGTTCCTTGCCTCTCTTTGCCTGAGGAGCCCGGAACTGGACCCTGCACTGCAGATGTGCCCCAGCCGGGCTGAGTAGAGGGGCAGGATCACCTCCCTGCCCTGCTGGCAATGCTCTTCCTGATGCAGGTCAGGATCCCATTGGGAATGTTCCACAAGGGCACTGCTGGACAGCTTGCTGTCCACCAGCACCCCCAGGTCCTTCTCCCCAGAGCTGCTTCCCAGCAGGTTGGTCCCCAGCCTGTGCTGGTGCCTGGGCTTGTTCCTCCCCAGGTGCAGGACGCTGCATTTGCCCTTGCAGACTTTCAGGAGGTTCTTCCCTGCCCATCTCGCAAGCCAGAATATAGAAGCATAACCATAGTTCTGTTTGCAGATTAATGCTATTATGTGCTTGACGCAGGGGCAATGTTACTATGACAGTGTAAATCTTGTCTTCTCTGATTAGAAACTGATTTTGTTTATTTAAAGTAGGGGGGAAAAAGAAAAAAAAAAGAAAATCAAATCAGTGAACACTTTTAACCAGGGGAATTAAAATAACCATACAATCACTACCATTTCCCATCAGCAATCCATTCTTTTCAAATTAATGCACTTGAGACATCCTGCCCCACACACAGGGACAGGAGGACAGGAGCTATCCAGGATGCCCAGAGGTACCACTCAGTGCCCAGGTTTATTTTTGTATTAAGTTTGTT
Source organism: Dasyornis broadbenti (assembly GCA_013397935.1). NCBI lineage: Eukaryota > Metazoa > Chordata > Aves > Passeriformes > Dasyornithidae > Dasyornis > Dasyornis broadbenti. The sequence goes on along the minus strand of VZRN01006386.1, from coordinate 650,962 downwards.
TAAGGAGCCAAGGTGGTTCTTTCAGGAGTTTGATACACACCTATTCACTCAAATATCTTTTTCCAAGTGGAAAGCATAATTGATTCGTTTTTGAGAATTCTGATTCAAACAGTCAAAGCTCAGTACATTGGAAAACAAATACACAAGGAAGGAAACACAACTCTGCAAGCCAGGGAGGTACAAAATAGTATTACCTGAAGACAGTCAAGAGCAGAGTGGCTTCCAAAGTCACTATAGACCCAAAAAACCCATGGTGTATGAACAGTTCAACAAGCTAAAACATGTAATAGGGGTATTGGCTGTATTGCAGACAAGGGGAAATCTGTGTATTACAGGTAACTAGAAATGCTCATGGACAATAGCAAAGTTTATCACACTTCTTATATGCTGTGAGGCAAGAAATGAATTTGCTCCTGGGTAGGCTTTAGTCCCTATAAAAAAGAAGTTTTTGTCTGAAATTACATTCAAGTGAACACCAATATCCAGAGGCTTAGGAGACAAAAAAAAAAAAAAAAAAAAAAAAAAAAAAAAAAAAAAAAAAAAAAAAAAAAAAAAAAAATTCCCACTAACAGCAGCTGTATCAAATGGCTTGAAACCAGTGTCTGAACAGTCAGCCACTAGAAAAACTTCCAGATGATTACAACACACTGATGCATGCAGCTGTGAGCTAGACTGGGGGGGGTGGGGGTTGGAAGCCAATGAGAAAAACCACCAAAAACGTATATAAAAAAGCATTACCTCATTAGCACAATATTTTTCAGGGGAAAAAAAAAAAAAGTAAAGTAAGTAGGTAATGCATGATTCAGTACACTGATATTCTTAAGTGAACTCTGTGGCTGTTCCATTAGGTGGAAGGCTGATCATCAATCCTGTTAAGCTTCTTAGCTTATTCAGCAAACACTGTGTAACTAGCAATTCTTTTTTTAAAATGACAATCCTGCTAGCCTGGAAACATGGAATTACAATAAAGGTACTTACATTTTCCTTTGCAGGGTTAGTTTTAAACTGGAACAGTCCCTCAATCTGCAGTTTGGGTGACCTCACAAGGGGTCATAACAGCTACAAAGGAGACTGCAGAGGGACATCAACAAGCAGTTAAGGGAAAAGAGCAGCTCTGGAGCTGGTAATAAACTCCAAAAGAATCCTGCACTTTGAGCTGCACTCCAAATATATGTATAATCAGATCACTTTAATTCCAGCAGAGGAAAGTAGCAAAGGTCACAGAGTGAGGACATTGTCTTGTACCAAAGAAGACCATTCAACGCCAACCGATCCATGAAGAAGAGGTCAGGCTGAGTCAAGCTTTGGCCTCAAGCACAGCACAAATTCTGACAAAATTAGAACCATATGAAAATATCACATTTGGTCCCAAAGTGCAGTTCATCTAATCAGTCTATAATAATACCATCATGTGTTTGGAAAGCAGCTGCATTTAATGGAACACATCAGAAGCCTGCAGGCTGCTTCTTTTTAAGATAGAGGTATCACGCTGATTTTAAGACGAAGTGACAAGAATGGAATATGAAAGGGATAGGCTGTCATCAGGAAGATTACAATGGTGGGGACACTGCTTATGACAGACAGACAACACAGCAATGGAGAAAATAAAAATCTGTGTGTAAGAAGGGTCAATGTGACTTGGCAGCAAAGCACTAAGGTGATTAGCGAGCACATACATAGGCAGGAGAAATGGAGTGGAGGAAGTAACTCCAAACAGAAAGGAGGATCACTGTACTGCTGTCACTCTTGTAGAGATGTTCTGAAATGAAGACAGTACAGTAGATATGCAGTCTCTTCATGATTTATGGCCTTATTTTATTTTGCCTTTGTAAAATAGGGTGCTGCATGCACTCCTCAAGAGCTACAAGAGAACCAGTCATAAAAGCCACTACACGTTTCCAGTCAGTTACCAAAAAGCACATAGCTACTGAGTGGGGGGGAAAAGGTGTCATCTATAAGATTCTATTTTATAGACTGGAAAAAGATCCACTACTGAATTGAGCTGAAAGCAGGCTTTATGCAAGCTGATCACTGACAACCACCAACAATAAGTCTGTGTGACATCACTCCATTTTGCTTCACCTACACAAAAGATATTTGTAATATTCTGCAAAGGATTTGGGATTGTGTCTTTTTATATTATCCCTGAATATCAGGAATGAGATAGGTATTTATCAGATGAGTATCAGACCACACCTCAGTAAACCACAAGTATGCAAAGACCTGCTGTAAACCCCATCAGAAACTTGTCTCCTAGATACTCATTAACTGAGATTAAAATCAGATTTCTTTGTCTCCTGCAAGATGAGTTCACAGCTTGCCTAGAATACAAAGAAAGACAAATAGCAGTAAGTTGGAAAACTGAAGTGAATAAAAGGAGAAGAAAGAACCAATTTTGTAAGACAGCTAAGGAGGCTCACTTATTTCAAATACAAGTAATCTCTTCCTAAGGTTTTTGGTGACAAACAGCCTGTGGCAGCACAGCAGCAGAGATACAAAGACATTAATATTGACATAATAAAAAGACTAATGAACTTGTTATAATAAATATGCTACTTCCAATGCACTGTTGTCCACTAATATCATTACATTTGTGCAGCTGTATTACCTTAAGGACCTTACTAAGGTCTTTTCAATTACTAACATTCTCTTTCAGGTTTCAGCTTGGAATACACACTTTTATTAACAGATGAAATCTTACAAAGTATGATATTTCAACTCCCTCCCTTCTCCAGACACTAATGGACTTGCCACCATCTCCAAACAAAACAGGATTTGGAAAAAAATGCTTCATGCATATGAAATATGAAAGAGCAAAGAGAATGCTTACATATTCTTCTACACATTTAATGATAAATTACACAATCTGTACACAGCTGCTTAATGATCACAATGCAGGTCTTTAATTTAATTAACTTAATCCTTTAACTTAATTCAGAAGTTTAACACACTTATCTGGAACCTGGAGACCCAAACACTTTCTGATTTGAAGGACTTCAACTTTGGTCTCCCATTTTCTGCCTGAATATACCTCTCTCTGTTTTTTCACAAACACCATTCCAAAAATTAAAACTTTCTGTTTCCAGCTCCCTTCGCATCCATGCTTAAAAGATTCCTAGGACAGAGGCTGACACAGAGCAGGCTACATGAACTACTCTCACCAGGATTTGGCAAAGAACTGCAATTTAAATAGCTTAGGTCAGGAAAGGAGTTCTCCACTGTATTTTTAAATCTAAGCCTTGTGATGTCTTATATTCTCTCTCCACCATCCTACAAGATGTACCTAATAACAATATCCTTAACTACAAAGCATTTAGGGTAAAGGTGCTAGGAAAAAACCATATACAGAGCAGCTGTCTTAAGAGCAAAGCCTACAACTCATTGCAGTGGCTGAACATGACTCAAATCATTTAGATGTCACTTCCAATTGCATGTATTTACATTCAACTTCAAGCTCAATTCTTATGAGTGGCTGAAGGCATTCTCAAATTACATTAAAAACGTACTTCCAAATCAACAGCAGTGAACCATCCAAAACAAAGATGGAGTTTGACTTTATACACCCTCATGATTTTCAACTGAACTCATACACTGTTCAAAAACTGTCAACTCAGTTCACACCATCTGTTATCCCTGAAAAGTTATGTTTCTAATACATTTTCCTCTTAGTTTTAAAAGTGGAAGTCTTTAATTCCAAGACCTACTCAGACTTTTTAAAGTTACTTATGGAAAACGTTTAACTCCTCTAGGTTGAATCCTCTCCTCCATGATTCAAAAGGGAATATTCTGCAGATGATAATACAAAGAGATTTATTTATGAGAGAAAAATGGAACAATGGCACGCTAATACCAGATGGATTAGTTATAACATGCAAGATTCTACAGCAGTCTCATCAAAATCAATGTGTTCATCCCAAATGAGAACTGCTCTTGCCACTTCACCTCTGAAATGCAACTGTCTGCCATAATGTGACATCAGTTTCTTGACTCCCTGTCTAATCCTGGTCCATAAGCAGAAAAGCATGGATCTGCTTTTATAAGGTCTGAAACAAAATGAGATACAGTGCTGGATTACTCTCAAATTTCTTAAGTCACCACGCTCAAAATATCATTTCCTTCAAAGAAAGAGATCCTTTCTCTAAAGAGACCCCCTCTTATTCTAAATGGAAGTGTATGACGCATATCTGATACTGAGCTTTGCTGAAAGATAATGAGAAGACAACAATCTCCACCTCTCCACTGAGGCCTTAAAAAAAGCAGGGCTGCTTTAGCAAAATATATGTTCCTGTTCGCAATTCTGCCTGCACCCTTTGCAGATGTCATCTTCTGAGGGTGTTATCTGTGAGCTCTACAGGGCCTCTACACAAACCTGAGAGGCACTGAAGACTGTAAAGCATTCAGTCTAGACAGCCACTGCTGAGTCACACAGCATTAATTCGGGCAGCAGGTGGCATCCAACTGCAGAACTACAAGAATCTGGACACTGAAAATGTCTCACTGAGACAAGGACTACTGCAACACCATAAAAATGAACATGAGGCCACGTAAGAGATTAGTACCACAGGACAGACACAAAACGGTTTTAGATAAAGGTTCACAGACTGAAAATTAGAGCTGCACAGATCTGAAATGTTTCCACTGAAAATTTAAGCTCAGTTCTACTCACTGTTAGATGGATTTCCACAAGAGTGTAACAGGAAAAGCCCCCTCATCTACTACCAAACTTTCTGTCCTCTGCTTGGTTTTGCTAATACAAGTCTGAAGCTCTTGGAGTCACCTACTTATTCACAGCAACTTAATAATGTTGTTTAAAAATGCAAAAGCTCTAATTATGTAGATTGCATAAAAATTTTGTTTAAGTGTGTCTGAAAATTTGTTGACAGAAAAAGCCATCTATAGTCTAATAACTTTTCCCACAAGATAGCATAAGAAAGTTTAGGGCATTTTCCTGAAAATCCGGAAACAAATCTGTTGCACCACAAGAGTACAATAAAATTCCAGACCTGGAAAATATTCCAAAAGATGCATTCATACTGCTACACTGACACAGGGAATAACTCCACTTAACTGCAAACTTTGAGCACACTTCCACAGTGCACTTGGATTAGAATTTCACATTTTCTAAAACCGGCAATTTGTCACAATGTCAGCAGAAGTTGTAGGTGTGGGATTGTCAGGTTATTCGTCAGTCGCAGTTCAAACCCTGAATAAATTCAGCTACAATCCCAGCATCTGAGAAATTATATTTTGTTTCCTTTATAACATGTTATTAAAAACCAAGGACCTTAATGTAGCTAATAAATGTTATTGTAAATTCTACTATGTTTTCATAGTTGCTTTGATTATTAAAGCTTTAATTTTTTATTTTTAATGACTGTCACACCTCAGTGTGACCAGATGGATATGGAGAAGAGAGATTTCAGTGAGGTCTGCAAACTAAATGCCTTTGGCTTGGTTCAGTTCCTCAGAACGAAATGAAAATCAGGGGCTAAATGCCTTTGAAAAGTAATACTGCAGAGCAAGAAATCAAAACCCAACAGAATGCTCCTCCAAGTAAAATTAATATAAAGCATTTTATATTTACTTCTTTTTTTCTGACTAAAAGCAATGAACTAACTATTCTTCAATACACAGACAACTCTCCTGTAAAAGAAAAAAAATAATTTAAAAAGCAGTTGTACAGCTGTAACTGTTTATATCCTTAATGCTCGAACATCAAAACACTTTTTATGATACCACTGATAATGACAAGAGGCAACTTTGTAATTATTTATCTGGAATGTTCATACTTCAAGAAAAACTCTTTGTTAAACTGAAAAAGTGTTTTTAAATTCTGATCCTCGAGTTAGATATGTCTGTCAAAATGAACAATTTAATGCAAAGAAAACTCACATAAGACTACAAACACATTATATAAAATGTAATTAAGGAGTAGCCTTAAGGAGCAGTGCAAGGTGTCCCTGGTCACAGCAGTGGCTTTGGAACTGGATGCTCTTTAAGGTCCTTTCCTACCCAGACCATTCTATGATTCCATGACTGGCTCCCAAGGGTTGCTAATGGAATTAATACTGTGAGTAGGAAAGCGTAATTTTTGTATAGTCCCAGCACCAAATAAAAGCTCTTTATTCTCACATACACTTGGATACATAACGGGTGTTGAGAAAATTATGTTGGTTTGGATGCTTGGGGTCAGAGAAAACTCCTCAGGCTGGGAGACAGCCAAACCAGTGAAAGAAAACTAAACTGCTTCCCATGGTGAGGAGGGTGGAAAGGGGAAAGAATAAGCATGGAATAAGAAGATAATTTTACATTATTTCATTATGAACTCACTGAAATATGTCATAGGACAAGAATAAATCCTTGTGTATATTTTTGTGTCAGAGTTGCAGGAAACAGCCATCTGGGTAAGGATCAGAGATTGCCTAGGATTGTTGCAATTCCTCCTATTTAAATGAATTCCTTCTATTCAAACAAGTTAAACTATTAAAAATAATAGTTACATTGCAAGTATAGATGACCCTACTAACAAGAGAACAGTAATATTATTCAAGGTATGATGGAAGATAATTAAGCATCCACTCACGATTTAGAAAAACACAGTCACCTTTCTCAGTCACAAAGCCCTGTCATTTGGTTGACATTTCACTTGACAACTATTTCACACAAAATGGTCATATCAGCATTTTAAATGCTACCACTTCTGAAGCAACTGCACTGCTAAGGATATGAGTGATTTATACTGTTTATATCTACTTCATTTGAATCCTGAAGGTTTTATTTTTTATTCTGTAAGAGAAACTGTTCTTCAAATAACTGTCATTTGAAATATAAACCTCTCAGTCTTCTGAATCTCATGGCTACTGTCTCTGCCAAATACATAAAGGAGGTACACTTTAATTTTTCCAGGTTGTTACATCTTATTAAATAAGCCAATAGTTTTACGTAGTTTGCCTAAATATATAAAATTTTACTAAGTCAAACAACACAGATGCCATCCCAGGAAATATTTTAAATTCAGTCACTTAACCGCACATCTGGAAAAGTTCCTGGTAAAACAGAGCTCAGTTAACGCTTGTGAATATGAGCAGAAGCCTAATTAAGGAAACAATCTAACCTACAAATTGGAATCTGATTGCAACCACTTGTGGTAATACATGTTAAATTTCAGACAAACAAAATAACAACAGTGCTTGGCTTCTTACATATTCTTACCTTGTTGCTGCTTGTCTAAATGAGTTTTTCCTGCAGGTGGCATTCTTAGAAAGCTTTTTCCATGCAGAGCCTGCAGTTCACACTGCAGCCTTTTCCAAGCCTTTGGAGAGCTCTCTACCTTCAAGTATTTGAAATCAGCCAATGGTCAAAATTTACTCGATAAGATGAGCAGCAAGCCCAGCCTGACTGTTCAACCCCCTTTCTTTAGCAGATGTAAAGAAAACAAACACTATTCTATCACTCAGATGCTGAGAATAGGAAGAGACCACCAGTTCTCAAAGACTGATTTTGCAGAGCTCTTAAATTCTATGCATTATAAACAATCAAACTTGGACTCTCAAATTGTTGCACTTATCTCTGCCAGAGATTATGTTCCTACCGTTTCTTCTCTTCCTCTATGGGATAGAATAAGAAACCATAAGGCAGATGAAAAGGCCCCTCAGTTGTCTCAGTTCACAGTCCTGAGTGTGATTTTAAACAGCCATCATTCCTCAGTTATGTTAAGCATGGGTGGAACTCCTTTCAGGACTGGAGGAAAATACTTCACCTGATCAGACAATCTGCAGGATGTCACCAACAGTTTTTGCGTAACACATTCTTGCATTTCAGTAATTTCATTTTTGAGACAGCGTAGCTTGGGCAGCACACCTGGCCTGGAGCTCAAAAGTACTTTAGATGATAAACATACAATTTATATTCTCAATAAAGACCTAGGAAACAGAGGGGAAGATCCTTCCCCCTCCCATCTATAATGACATATATTAGATGGATGCACTGTGACATAAAGCAAACCCTGGCTTGCTATTAAAAGACAGTGACCTGATTTTGTGCACGTACTTCTGTCAACACCTGCAGTTGCAACTGTACTCTAAGGAGACACAAAAAAATTAGTATACACAGATTTTCATGACTATATCTCTCCAAAGCAGTATTTTCTTTTCCTCTTCTGTTTATTGCTGTTCATAATTTTTATCCAACTCGAGACTTACATGTATTGAAGAAACTGCTTTTCCTGCACTGCTCGACTGTCCCAGTCCAGGGGGCCAAGAGGGAGCACCGTGTCTGGAAAGCCCATGCCAGGCTAGAGTATGAACTGCAACTCCCTTTCACTGGCACACAAGCAAAGCCTGAGAACAAAGACAGAAAGGTGTTTATATATAGCACATTTCCTTCCCTAAAACAGTATTTTCTGCAAATATATGCACCGGAAGAAAAACCTGTGATTTTCAAAGGGAATCAGAACCTTTTGTCTTGAAGTGCAAAGCAGAATGTGGGAGAGAGAATATTGCAATAGAAAATGTCACAAAGAGAAGAAGGCTAGAAGGCTTCTAGCATATTGCTTATAGAGTGATTTTAATAAATTATTTAGGAGCAGTTGCAGCCTTTTGTTTTTCCCTCGTTTACCTGCAAAAAATGGTTGGGCTTTTTAAGGATATGCTTGTGACTACACTGTGAAAATATTTCCCTCCACTAAGGAAACACCACTGGACTGTTTTCAAGACCCCTCTTAATGTTCAGGCGTTAATCACAGTTTGGCATCACTTCATTATAGATTGCCCTGAGGATGAAAAGAGACCTGAAATTCATTAACTACTTAGATTTTATTTATTTTTTTTTTAGGACTGGAGGCAATAAAGTTTTTAGAGGACTGTAGAAGATAAAAATGTTTTCCCTTCCTATTAAGTGTACTTTAACCTCTACTGGGAAAAAAATAATACATTCAAATTTTGAAAAACTACTGAAGAGAATTAAAAACTAGAAAGAAATGGCTACAGAAAAATTCTAGAAACTTGGATTCCTATTGATAAAAACGTCCGGGATGAAATTTTAGAGGAAAAATGTGGAAAGGATGGGAAGAAAATAACAATTTAAAGAACAAAGCAAACCACCTCACTCCACCATTTTAAGGCAGATGTTACTGACCAAGTTACTCTGATGGGCTGATGGGCAGCTGCTCCAGGTTTACAAAGGCACAGTTGCCCTGCCCAGAACCCTGTAAGGATGAGTAAGATCTGCCTACCTAAACTCCATTTATGATCTGAAGTACGTGTTTATTTTATCCAGCATTTATCACATTTCCTGTACTGGAAAAGAATAACACATGCAAGAGCAACTAGGTTGACACTATTTGGCAAAATGCAAGCTTTTAAAAAACCTGACATTTGTTCAGAAAGCCCCCTTGGCATTGCTGAGATACAAAACCGGATTGTTATCCAGCTCTTGTAGGACTCAGTGATGGAACTGCCATGGGAAGGTGTGCAGCTGTGGAATGTTCTGATCCATGCACGAACAGCCCTCACGTGGCTGTGTGCTGGGTTTGAGTTCATCACTGGCCACTTAATGCTGTGCCACAATAGCCACTACAAAGTGTCACAGGTGGGAGCCACTTCAACGCATCCCAAAGCACTTTTCCTAGAGTGGAATTAACACGATGGAGAGCAAATCATTGCAAGGACTTATAAAATCGAAATTCACGTACGTACAGATCCGCACTCTGCCAAGGACCAGCTGCCTGGGGATCACGGGAATGCTCCTTATGTCCCTGATCCCCCAGAAACCCTAGGGTGAAACCCTCGAGCAGGGGAGGCACCATGGTCTGCTCTCACCAGGTCACACCTCAGATCCAAGGGAAGGCAGCAGGGACACTGCAACCCCTCGCCCGTGCTGCCGTGCGCGTACACATGGATGTGCACATGGATGTACGGATGTGCACATGGATGGACGGATGTGCACATGGATGGACGTCCGGATGTGTACGCGCAACGCGCTCCCCTCGCTCTGCGGGGAAACCCCCCGCCTCCCGCGGCGCCTGCCCGGGCCGGTGACCGCTGCCCTTCCCGCGGAGGCTCCCCCGGCACCCCGCGCTGCCCCATCACCTCGCCAGGCCGCTCGGAGTGCACCGCGGGCACACGCCCGGCCGGCCGCCACCACCACCGCCGCCATGACGGGCCCGCGCCCCCTCCCGGCCACCGTACCGAGGTGCCCGGCGCACTGCCTGATGAGAAAGCGCAGCAAGCGGCAGAACGGCTGGGGATAAACTAAGGCGGAGACGCAAAAACCGCTGCTGCCACGCAGCTGAAGCCTTTGCTGACACTTTGCTGGAGCCTTTACTGACACTGTCCGCCTGCCCCGGCTCCTTTCTGCACGGTTAACAATCCCACAGACAGGCAAGCGGGGAACAACCGCAAAGGAAAAGCCCGTGGCAGGTCCCCAGCGTCCGCCGGGGCGGGGTCTGGTCCGTGTGTGCTGCGCCCGATCTGGGTGTGTATTCGGTGCACGCTGAAGTCTCTCTTTTAGAAGAGACTCTTTTCAGGTACTTCTTTTTTAGCACCATTGGTGTCTCGTAGTTTGAACTACACCTTTAAAGTGTTAATGCTTCATCTTCTGATGCTTGGAATAAATGTTGGCATTAGGGAAGCGCTTAGGGTTTTTCTCTTATTACAGTACCATTGTTGTCCACAAAAATCGGTGTGCAACAAGCCATTTACACACTTGAGAGAGACATAGATTATTTATCACAGAGTTGCACAAGCCTGGGTGCTTGGTGACATTCCAAAAATCAAACACCCCAACTATCAAAACTTTTTACTGTTTATACATTTTAGCAAACTAATGAATTAGTGCTCACTGGAAGCAAGTTACATAGTTCTCTTGTTAATTAGCATTCTGCTATTGGTTAATAAGTCACTCGCTTCTCATGCTAATTAGTCCGCATGTTCAGGCTTTCTCTTGGTCTGAGGTGGGTTCTCGGTCGGTGGGTGTGATCTGTCCCTGCCGGAATTACCTTTTACCCAGTCGGAGCTGATTCAGCACAGGCACTGAGTTGTCTTTATTAGTTTCTTCCTTGTCTTGGGAGCTTTGCCACATGTTCATGGGGCCTATAAATTCTGCATTCTTGGTGTCCACTATCAGTTGTACATTCTTTTTCCCAGACTTGGTTAACCTCCCCTGGGTCTGAGATCATTGGAGCATGTCCAGCCCTAAACCTACACGACTCAATTCTACCCACAAGTAACCGGGCACTGGTTGCCTGGGATAAGAGGCCGACCCCCGTCTGGCCACACCCTTATTTCAGGGAGTTGTGGAGAGTGCTAAGGTCACTCCTGAGCTTCCTTTTCTCCAGGCTGAGCCTCCTCAGCTCCCTTAGCTTCTCCTAGCACAACTTGTGCTCCAGACCCTTCCCCAGCTTCGTTGCCTTTCTCTGGGCTCGCTCCAGCCTTTCAATGTCCTTCCTAAATTGAGGGGCCCAGAACTGGACACAGCACTCGAGGTGTGGCCTCATCAGTGCCGAGTACAGGAGAAGAATCACTTCCCTGGTCCTGCTGGCCACACTATTCCTGATATAGGCCAGGATGCCATTGGTCTTCTTGGCCCCCTGGGCACAGCTGGCTCATGTCCAGATGCTGTCAACCAGCACCACCAGCTCCTTTTCCACTGGGCCACTTTCCAGCCCCTTTTCCCCGAGCCTGTAGTGCTGCAAGGGGTTGTTGTGGCCATAGTGTAGGACCAGGCCCTTGGCCTCCTTGAACCTCCTACAAATGGCCTTGGTCCATAGATCCTGTGGATCCAGCCTGTCCAGGTCCCTCTGCAGAGCTTTCCTGCCCTCCAGCAGATCAGCACTCCCACCCAGCTCGGTGTCATCCACAAATTTACGCAATCCCTTCATCCACATAATCAGTAAAGACATTAAACAGGACTGGGCCCAGCACTGATCCCTGGGGACATCACTGGTGACTGAACACCAACTGGATGTAGCACCATTCCCCACTACACCCTGGGCCTGGCCATGCAGGAAATTCTTAACCCAGTGAAGATGCACCTGCCCAAGCCATGGGCTGCCAGTTTTCCCACAGAGTGCTGTGGGAGACGGTGTCAAAGGCTTTGCTGAAGTCCAGGTGGACACATAGACAGCTTTTCCCTTTTCCCCGCCCACTAGATAGGTCATTTGCACATAAAAGGAGATCAGGTTGGTCAGACAGGACCTTCCCTAAACCCATCCTGGCTGAGCCTGATCCCCTGGATGTCCTGTATGTGCCATGTAATTACACTCAAGGTCTGCTCCATAACCTTCGCAGGCACTGAGGTCAGGCTGACAGGCCTGGAGTTCCCCAGATCCTCCTTCCAACCCTTCTGGTGGATGGGTGCCACACTGACCAACCTCCAGCCATCTGGGATCTCCCTGGTCAGGCAGGACGGATGGGAAATGATGGAGGGTGGCTTGGTGAGCCGTTCCACCAGCTCCCTCAGAGCCCTAGGATGGATCTCATCCAGTCCTATAGACTTGACGTGCTTTAGGAGCTGCTCAGGACCCTGAACTCACTCTCAGCAAGGGTAAGAAGGCGGCCTGGAAGTTCAGCCTGTGGCACACAGCTTTGTCCGCTTGGGGTGGGAACTGTCTCTGCTCCGTGCCTGTTGCTGTGGCTGTGAGATGTTACCCTACCAAAGATGAGAAGGTGGAATGCTAGGGCATGAATTATTTCTCTTTCAGAACAGTGGCTAGGACAGGGGAAATTTTGCTGGAGAGGCTTCACAGCTGCTTTTTTCCTTCGTATTTTCCTCCTTTCTGTGCAGCAAAGGCAATGGAGTTATTGGTGTACATGCCATCTTCTACAACACAGGCATGTCTGTATACTGCATACCAATCTCCTTCCTGATGCACTGTATTAAAGACTACAGTAATAACAAATTGCTTCTTTTGCATTAGTGAGCAGAAGCACACAACCTACAATGTCTTCAGTATTTGTCATACATTCAGCATGTAACACAATGATTGCTTTGTACCTTATGGAACAAAAATACACCCAGAAGCTGTAAAGAAGAATTTCCTGTAGTGTTCTGGCAGACCAGCTGCTGGCAGAAAATTGATGCAAGACATAATCTTTTAAATAGGATTTTTATCTTATCTTCTGGCACTTTAAATATGCCCGTTCTCACAGCATTAAGACATCGCATATGTCAGGACGTGACCCTGATGGTGTCACTGAGGATAAAACCAATTAGTCTCTCATAAATTCCTGCAGATGTATTCGCTGAGGTATTTATTTCCAGTTCTTCCTTTTGGAAGTAATTGTGTCATGTAGAGAATTAAACCCTCTTTTATATTTATGCACTGGGTGATCTAATGGAAATGCCACTTTCTGCGCATCATTTACCAAAGAGAAGAAATTTGCCTTGTACAAATTTGTTACCCAGGCAGTGAAATGACTGTTTAGGCTCTGTACCTTGTTACACTGGGACAGCTGTTCAATGCCAGCAGTGTGAGCAGGGCTGAGTTGTCTTGTCTTGTGCCAGTGGGAGTTGCTTTATGCACTAACCAGGCTCTCAAAATGCTGCATAGTTTTAAAAAGATGGAGAAAAAGGTAACATGCAGTCCTGAAAGACGCTTCCTGAAGTTCAGCTTAAAGATTCAATTCGAAGAGGACAAATTTCCTCCTTCTTGAGAGTTATTACACTTACTTTCCTCCCACCTTCTCTAAAAAACTGGAGCTGCCTTTTAAGAAGAGACTTTCCAAAAGGCTAAATCATCTTGGAGCAACACCTGCTTTTAGTATCCCACTGCACTCTGGTGAGACACACATCAGATCTGTCTGGCGCTGGAATACTTTCAGCAAAGTGATGTTAACAGCTATTTCTTTGCTGTCTCAGGGCAGTGGAAAAAAACCCATCATATCTGATAACTGATTTGGATCAGGATTAGTCATTGATTTGTGAACAGTGCTGCCACTGGGAGGGACGCGATGCAGGCTGATAATGAACCATTCAAGGGCAGGCTTCCTGCTCCAATAAAAGAAGAATTGTACACTCTAATGCCAGCAGATAAAAATTTCAGAGGAGATATTATTCTGATTAGGGTTTTCCTGTCTGTGAATAATAGCAAAGTCTCAATCTTGTTAATTTGTTTTTGCAAGACTGATAATTCTTGACGACTGATAACATGAAACACTGGGGGATTTTGCCTGGCTTGTTGTCTGTAAATTTCCGGTGTTTTAAAGACACTCCCCAGAGTATGTTTTCCCATTGTAAAAGCAGTATCAAACAAATGCATCACACTGCTTTGGCTCCTCCTTGGTAGGAACTTCGGATATGCAAGGAGAAAGCATAATAGATTCTCCATGGAAACCTGCACTTTAACAGTTTGCTTTTGTACATGTTGGACACTGATGAGCACCAGCAAGAATCCGGTTTCAACAAGGTGTCATGAAAGATGCCATACCAAGGCCATCAACAGTATCCATGAGGCCATGAGGGTGTACCTTGCCAGAGTGCAGCTGCCTTTAGTACCAGAGTGTTTTCAGGGTTTCTGCCAAAACCCTATTTCTTCTCAGCCAGCCAGCAGTGACTGACACACCATCTCGCAGGTGGTCTCTCCTTTGTTTTGTGGCAGCAAAATCAGCAATAGCCTTCGCAAATGCTGCCCCTACTGTTCCTGGCTGTGTTTGTGTTGTGGTTTAACCCCAGACAACAACCAAGCCCCAGGCAGCCACTTACTGTCCCACCAGCAAGATCGGGGGGGAGAATTGGAAGGGTAAAAGCTGGAAAACCCATGGGTTGAGATAAAGACAGTTTGATAGGGAAAAGCCACACACACAAGGAAAGTAAGGCAAGGAATTAATTCCCTGCTTCCAATGGGCAGGCAGGTGTTCAGCCACCTGCAGGAGAGCAGGGCCCCATCACACACAGTGGTGGGAAGACTTGGGAAGACAAACACCATCGCTCCAAATGTGCCCCCCTTCCTCCTTCTTCCCCCCACTTTATACACTGAGCATGATGTCACATGGTCTGGAATATCTCTTTGGTCAGTTGGGGTCACCTGTCCTGGCTGTGTTTCATCCCAACCTCCCGTGTGCTCCCTGCACCCTCACCAGCAAGGCCATGTGAAAAGCAGAAAAGGCCTTGGCTCTGTGCAAGCCCTGCTCAGCAAACCCAAAAACATCTCTGTATTATCAGCCCTGAGTTCAGCACAAATCCAAAACACAACCCCATACCAGGCACTGTGAAGAAAGTTAACTCCACCCCAGCCAAAATCAGCACAGTATGTGTGGTGTTTCATTTCCTCCTCTGTTGTGCTACTCTGTGGAGGCTCCCATGCTGTAAAAGTCCAATATTGCTGTAGAGGGAATCTCTGGGACCAAACATCAGATGCCAAGGAGAGTGGCAAAGACAATACAAATTTTTGTTAATCTAGAGGTGATGTGCAACTGCTGAAACCAGGCAGCTTTCAGTGATTTGAAACCTTCAGTGGGTGTTTAATAATACACCTGCTCATTGATTTGTGGTCAGAAACATTCCTGCCCTGGTCAGTATCCTTTCTTCTCCTCTCTGTCTCTTCCTCTCTTTTTTTAGTCTACTTGTCTCACATCTGTCTGATCACTTGTTTTCCTCAAGAGTTCTGGAGGCTTGACTTTTCTTATTAATTGGGCATAAGCATCATTTGTATGGCGGTGGCTGTGACGTGAATCCCAGGTGTCTCCAGTATTAGGGATATTCATGTCAGAGTTGCAGCAGCTGTAGTGACGCTGCACCTGACAACAATGTGTGACGTGGCACCAGGTGAAACTCTTGCTGCTTCTTCCCAATAAAAAATTATACCAACATTCATATCTAAAGCAATTGCTGGCTGCTCTGTCTGGTTGCTCTGCTCTTCCACTCTTGCTACACAGCCGGTCAGCTTGGGCGTTGCAACTGCTGCTTGTGCTGAGTCACACAGGAAAATAAGTCACTTGCAAAAGTTAACCTGGTTTGAAGGTGGTGCCATCAGAAAAATAGTCAATCAGTTATACAGAGCAATAAACATGTATGCAAAGCAGGACCTGCAGACCCAGAGGCTGCCCAAAGATACCTCCCAGCCAGGATAAAATTCATCTGACTCCTGCTCCACTGCCCATTTCCTCTGAGATCTAAATATTATTGTTACCTGGCACCAAATGCATCATAGTTGGATTCTGTATGGCAGCAGCCAGAGACACAGGAGTAGTAAAAAAAGTAACTGATCTGCTCTTCACATTATTTATGTGTTCTCCTTCCCATTGCTGGCAGTAACAAACCATAGTCCACCTGTCTCACACATATCATTTGCTAAGCAGAAGGCTGCTGTCCCCAAAAAGCAGCTGCTGGCACTCAGGTGCATAGTGGACGCTGGCTCCAAAAGCTGCTGCTGAGCTCCACACTGGCAGCATGGCTGGGAAACGTGGACACTTGCTCTGGCAGTGACAACATACCTGACCAAATCTAGGGTCTCAGTACAAGTCCTGTTGTCGTTGTTGTGGTGGCATGAGCAGATTCCAAGAATAGGAAGTCACAGGGGGTTTGTCACACCAGGCTTCACTACAGGTATTCTATACTTGACTTCCCCAAGGTCTAATGTGAAACAGAGGGTGCACTGAGAAATCCTACAGGAACAACTGCTGCAGTTAAGCTGCACACTCACATTCTGCAAACCTCCTCTTGCAAAGGCTTCTTGCCAGGGCCACTATCACACGGCAGCAGGACATAAAATAAAGCTGCAAGCTATTCCTTGCAGGCTCAGATCCCTGCCTCTGTTTGAAGAATGAGTATAGACTACAAAAAACAGAATAGGCAACTTTGATACTGGTCACCCTGAAAGATACCAGTTACCTCAAAGGAAGGCAGAAATTCTGTACAGGGCAAAGGCATTTACTACCAGCACTAAACCTGCAGGGTCTAAATTGGAATAGCTCCTTTGACTACTTGGGGTCTTTGTTCTCTTTCTCTAGAAACCTTGTACTGAGAGAAGGAAGAGCAGTGTTTGTCATAGAGTCACTCCATAAGGATCTTTTATCTGTGGGTTAATGATGCATGTCAGACCAACAGGTTATTTACTGACCTGCCTTGTCTCAATTTTTGCAATAACTACAGGACCCTCAGGACAGCTCTCTGTTGCATTTCCCTAGGCTGTTAAATATGCTCTAGCAGTCAGTGCTGGGAACTCAGGTGACTCAGAGCTGGCAGGAAAAGACAGTTTAAAGATTGCTGCACTTCCTTGGGTTTGCATCTTTCCTGTGCTGGTGGCAAGGATGATGCTGCCTCAAAGTTCACCATCTTTTGGACTGTTGTCCAGGACTGTCCTGCTCCCTGGCAGCCAAGCGCCTTATGTTCACTTCCTTCTTCTCTGCATGACTTGTCTGAGCAACACCCAGCTCAATTTATGGACCAAAGGCTTATTCATGAGATAGCAAATGCAGTGAAGAACCAAACAAAAAGTCAAGTCTCACGTTGGTTGCCTGCAGTAGCAGCACAAAATTAAGAGGCTGGAGTGTTCAGAGCTGGTACTGGGGGACTGCTTCTCTCCCAGCAACAGTGAGAACCAGCCTGCCTTATCCTCTTGAGGAGGATCCCAGTATTTTCCCAGAAGTCACTCAAGGTCTGTAGAAATCAGTCCTAATAAGAGTGACATGTTGCCAGGGACTAGGACATCTCTAGAGAATGTCAAGAAGCCAAAGGGTACATTGTGAATAACAGAGATTAGAAGTTATGGCTCAGAAAATAGATGCTTTCAGGCACAAAATGAATGTTCATTTTGCTTGAGAGAACTTTAAAAAAATTAAAGCATACTGTCATCTCCTCTTTAAACTACATCTCTAGAAAAGAGGTAATGAGATTTTCTTTTTTCCCTCCCTGACAAGCCAGAGATTGAAGAAATTTAAAATTAATGCAACACTCAAAAAATTTAAAGAATAAAAGAATTTCCCTGTCTGCCAATCCTGTGAACTGGTGGAGGTGACCTGGGCCAGGGCAGCTGATCTGCTTTATGTCAGGGTCTGAAATACAGAACAAACAAAGGCAGAAAAACTGTCAGACAGGTCTGAACTCTCTGTCTCTGACATCCCAGCATTCTCAGGAGGAATCTCAGCCCCTTCTCTCTTGGGTGTGGCAAGTAAGCATGAGCAGACTGCCAAAGAGGTTGCAAAAAGCTACTCTGCCTGTGAGGAAAGGCTGAGAGACCTGGGGTTGTTTAGCCTGGAGCAGGGAAGAGGCTCCAGGGAGACTTTATTGTGGCCTTTCAATATTTAAAGGAGTCTTAGAAGAAAGACAGGGGCAATTTTTTACTAGGGCCCCTTGCAATAGAATGAGGGATAATGGTTTAAAACTAAGAGGGTAGATTTAGGCCAGATATAAGATATAATCTTTTATAATGAGAATGATAAAATGCTGGAACGTGTTGCCCAGAGATGTGTCCCATCCCTGAAAACATTCAAGGTCAGGTTGGATGGGGTTCTCAGCAACCTGATCAAATTGAAGATGTCCCTGATTATTGCAGACTAGATGGTCTTCAAATGTCCCTTCCAACTCAAACCACTCAGTGATTCTATAACTCAGTGATCTTTGTAATCATAATCACTCAATGTGTAGTATTAGATGCTTCATCAGACTTCCTAAGGTTTGTGGTTTACTGAGGAAGCTGTGATGATTCTTCTCATGAAACACTTGTGTAAAATCTGCTGTTTGCAGTCCCCTTGGAACCCCAGCCCGCTCCATGTGGAATTCAAAGTTAGATGCTGACCCATGCCCACAATGCAGCGGTGGGCACAAATACTGTGGTAACTTCTACATGAAACTGAGCATCCCCTGGTGACACTGAGTCACTCATCCCCTACTGCAGTTCATGGCAGCTCCTGAGTCACTCTGCTTCTGCCAGGTGTCATAATTACTTACATTAAGCTACTGTAAGTTCTAAGTATAGCTGTGTGGTATGAACTGACCACAGTCCCCATTTCCATCCCCATGCATTATTTGCAGGAAAGAAGGTAAAAAATTTGGAATGAAATTCAGCCCATGGAAAAAGGGAGGGGTGTGGGGGAAGGTGTTTTAAGCTTTGTCTTTGTTTCTCATTGTCCTACTCTGTTATTAATTGGCAATAAATTGAACTCATGTTCCCAGGCTTCTTAGTCATAGCCTTGGTGTGCACAAGGCACAGTTACATCTCCACAATCAAATACAAACATGGATGATGAGTTTAAGATGCAGAAGGGTCAATCTGGATTAGAAATAAGAAAGAAATTTTTTACAATGGTCAAACACTGGAACAGATTGCCCAGGGGTGGTAGATGCTCCATCCGTGGAAATTCAAGGTCAGGCTGGATGGGACTCTCAGCAAACTGGTCTAGTTGAAGATGTCCCTGCTAATTGCAGGGAGATTGGACTAGTTGACCTTTAAAATGTGCTTATCCACTCAAATGATTCTATGAGGGCTGCCAAAAAGCCTGGCATTTGGCTCTGGGAGGGGAGGCTGGTGAGAGCAGGTTCCCATGAGGCACCTCTCTGTGCAATGAAATGAGCTGGGGAAGATTCACAGCAGGGACAGAAGGAGGCATCATTTCTGACACAGTCTGCTGATATGTTCCTCCTTCTTTTTATTGCTCCCTACTTATCTGTGTAGGGAGCAATCTTTCCACGTCTTATCTCCAATACTGGTTTACCCACACCATGAGGGTACCCCTGGGGGGACCCTGGCTGATGCTGTGATGTGTTTTCACAGGCTGAGATCTCTAGGCAATTACAGACTGACTGGAAATCAGTGGAACAACTTCACAGCCACATCCTGTCAAGATTTGATCTAAGCAATTGTACAAAAATTGAGAACTAGTATCTTCACATACATAATGCATGCTTTGATTTTCTGCTTGCTTGGCATCCTTCTGAAGAAGCTGTTGAAATATTTCATCAACAAATGAAGATCTCAGCAGAAGCCTGAGATAACATGCTGAAGGAAAGGAAAGCAAAGCAATGTGAGATACTGAATTTTCCTGAAGTCAGGTCCTGTTCTGCTCCTCAGCGTTCCTGTGACAGATCCTGACCTATGAATGGTCCAACCCACTGATGAGGGCCCAAAGGTCAGGATGATGTCCTGCAGTGGACAATGATGTCCAGGCAGCTGAACGAACAAGAGTAGCAATTCCCAAGGGCACATCTGGAAGGATGCCCACAGGAGCACATCATTGCTGAAGCCAATGTTCTCTTGCCCATAACAGATGCAAAGAACAAGGCAGAAACCTTTTATTTGTACTGGGCTTTGGGAAAAGATTAAAACAAGAATTTTTGGAAGCCCGAAGAAGAATAGCTATGGTCTCCTAAGAAGGAGGTTTAATTTCCATGCTGAGAAATTTCTCTGGAACTCCAACTTCAGTTACTGGGTTTTGCCAGTGTTTGTAGCCAGTAATAAAATAACTACTTACAGTAGCTTCTCCCTGGCCCCCCAAGTAAAGCAATGAAGTTTAAACTACATGCGGTGAATAATTTTTAAAATATTGCATAGAAAGTTGTTTGAGCACTTGTAAGCAATGGGAGGAGGTTATTTTTAACAGTATGTTTGGGGTGTTCTCTTTCAGAACACTTCCTATGGAATGCTATTAGCACAGTGGGCCAAATCTTTCACTGGTGGGAAATGGCATAGCCCCACTAATCCCACAGATTACAATGACCACTCTGCTACTCCTTCCTCTTCCTGTCTCAGGAAAAACCTGTCTGGTTTGGCAACAAAGGATACCTCAGTCTCAGAGAGAAAAACTCGAAGTTACTAATAACCAAATCGAGTACAATATATCCAGTCCATGGTCTGTAGTCTGTGCACATCTTTGAAACCATGCAGGGTGTGCAAACCCCTCCATTTTACAAGGCAACAATACCATAAGTGCCATGGAGTAGTTCAAGACCATTAATTGAAGCTAACATTTTGGGAACTTCAGGGCATGAAGGGCAGTATAAACCCTGGCAAGAAAGTTTGGTCTTTAGGCCAGATGACCCATGGTGTGATAATGTCATTTAACAAAGAACAGAGGTCTTTCTTGATGAAGGCACATTGTGTCCTCAAAGATCCTATTTCTAAGCAACAGCAAACCCACACAGAGAATTTTGTTCAGTCTCTATCTTCAGGTCATTTGAAAAGATCCTCAGAATAAACCACCGCTGTGGATAAAAGGTTCTAGTCATTGCATGGTCTTGCTGCAGGAGCAAACTGGGAGTTTTATTCTCTTTTTGGATGGCCATTGAGAAAATGTAGTTATCGTATATATCCTTGCAAGGGTATGAAGCTGAACACTTCAGAAATTAATTCTTTGTCAAGAGAAATGAGCTGATGGTCTTTTGCTTTTTGGAAACCCAGAGCAGAAGTCATTTATTTCATTTTTTAATTTGTCTTATGTGTTGTCTTTAGCATGTGTATGAGACTTTCCCTGGAAAATATTACCAGGAGGTGAAGATCAGAATTGATTATGGAGGTTTTCAAAGATCTTATAAGGAACCAGGTGCCCCAACCCTATTGACAATCAATAAAAAATGTATATTGAAAATTGTTTCAAGAATCTACTTCTTCTTCCCATGAAAGAGGCAGTCATAGACATCCATTGTTCCACAGAAAATAACACACAAAAATATGTTAATGCTGGAAACTTAAAACCTTAAAGACTCCAAGGGTTACTTAGATTTATTGCTGGCTTTAAAACCAGTGGACCTTCTGCTGTATCACCAAAATGAAATAAAAAACAAAAGAACACTGCTGAGAAGGTAAAGCATTGCTCTGTTTAAATCCTGAAAAGAATGCATTTTAAAGACTGGTTTAGTCATCAGAGCAGCCAGGAACAACGAGGAGTAGAAAAGTGAGTTATCCAAGCTTCTAGCAAAAACCTGCTCCAGGCATTGTGAGAAAGGCAAGTGTTTAACTGTAACAGGTTCACAAGAAGTGCCTGAACTATAGGTCTCTCATGCAGAACTGCAGAGTGTTTGTAATGCTGATGAAAGCCCAGAAAAACATGAGGAAAACCATGAATTGGCAGGGATGGGCAGTGTAATCATTGTAAGGAAAACAGACCATCCTGTTCCACTCCTAAAATTCTTTGAACTAGCTGATGAAATGGAGACTGCTACCACAGGAAGAAACTGCAGCCAAAGCCATCAAAAGGTAAGGACATCTCTGTGGTTTCATGAGGATTCCAGATATTGCATCTCATTATGATGTTTTGAAATAATCACAGAATTCTAAACAAGTCCAATTGTAACATCAGCCCTTTTGCCTGAGTTTAGGCATTTCTTACTAGATGATCTCTAAGGAAGAGATGGGGCATACTTCTGCCTAGACCTGTCCTCATATAGCTCTGGAAGCTCTTGGAGTGATCACTGCCTTATCAAAGAGGAACAGGTTCCTGCCCCAAACCAGCAAATACTCGGTGTAAGATCCCTGTCAGCCTCCAGAGGTTCCCCTTTTTGCTTCAGGGTTTTTTTTTTTAAGCTGTGGATGCCTCAGCAGCTGCGTGAGACTGACTTGGATCAGCTGCTGAGGGATGTAAATGCTTCAGGGTAAGCAGGGAGTAATACGCTCATTGAGCCTGCTCTGAGGTTTTTCTTGTGTCACTTCGCCCACTCAGGGTGTGCCAGCTGAGCTGGCTCACGTCTGGCACAAGAGTGGCACAGGCCTTCCCTGTGCTCCCAAAGAGCCTGCACTTGCCATGCAAGCCTCTCACCCCTCAACATAATAAAATCTCAATTTTTAATCTCATCCGCATTCCCCCATTTCCCCTTTGTGTCTCTGTTGTTTTTGCTGTATCTGATGACACTCACCAGGTCATTCCACTCAGCAGCTGCATCTGTGCAGAGTGTTAACATGTCCCCCACTCTGGGGTGCTCTCAGGGTGTTTTACTTCTGGTCTCACCGACACCTGCAGTATTTGACTCCTGAACCAAAGGAGGCTTTTCTCCAAGCATTGCTGATTAGTTCTTCAGGGACAAATTCCCCCTGCCATGGGACAGAAATTCTGCTTACCCTATCAGTGCCCTCACCTTCTCCCACCACCTCCTTTGCCCCAGAAGCAGGTAGGGTCTGCACAGTCCCCACTACTGTCACTCTCCCAGGGCAGGGCAAGACCAAAAGCTCTAACCTTGGGATGAAAACAAGAATGCACAAAGGGATGTATTGGCTACGAGGATGAGCAGGAGACTGATTCCTGTTTCTCTGCTTTGAGTCCACCAGTGAGGCTGAAGGAGCCTCTACAATTCTCCATGGGTTTCCTGATTCTCTTCCCTCTGATTCCTTCCTGCATGGATGATGAGTTGGGCAGCATCCAGCAAATTGAACCTCGAGCTCAGCTAGATGAGTGGAAAAATTCAGGACATAAAGACTGAGATGGAAAATTTGTCTGTGTTCAAATTATCATTAGATTTCACAGAACAAGAGAAATACCTTCCCCTAAGAGAACCAGTGTCTTGATTTTGTGGGATCTAGGAGCTGCAAGAAATCTGCCAAAGAAAAAACATCTCCATTTTCTCTGCCCCTGCTTCCCCTTGCCCCCTACAAACTTGAGTGAAGAGAGTTTGGAGGTTTCCATAGTTACACAGCACCATTAAGCAAGAGGGAAAAATAACACCTTAGGGACCGTGCAAAATAAAAGAAAAAATATGTTTATTAATATGTCCAGTTTAACAGCTCCCAGCTGTCAACACCAAAATTAAATAAGCTGTGGAGCAGAAGAAGGTTGCTAGTGAAAAACCTGTGAATGCCCTGTTCATTTGTGGGTGTCAGACTCAGAGTGTGATGTCTCTGGTACGTCTCTGCCAGTCGTGCTGAAAGTGCCTAAACAGATAATGACCATCATTTTCCCAGATTCCTGCTCAGCACCACATTAAGTAGTGACATGGGGACCTCTTGTGGGATCCCACTACAGCTCATCACCAGCACACAAAACACCGTTCTCCAACCCAGGGATGGAAGCTTGGCAGCAAAGTTACAGTAAATGCTCAGAAGAAGAGGCAAGTTCCTCATCCTGCTCTGTTTTCTGTCTACCACTGAGCTTTGCAAGCTGCATTGTACTAACGAGGCAAAGAGGTTTCAGTCTGTGGCAAACTATTTGTAAGGAAAAGTGGATTGATCCAGGAGTTTTCAATCTCCCTTACAAGCATCTTGCACTGGTGGGAGCGAACAAAATAAAACTTTCTGAATGACTCAGGGACAAGGCCAAAGTATTCAAAAATAGGATTTATGCCAATTAAATTTGCTTCTCTGATTACAAATCAACATACAGGGAAACTGCTGAAAACTATATTCGTATTATTGTGCTCAGTTCTATCTTGAGGTTGGGGTGTGTGTCCATTTTAAATTTAGGGAGTGTCCCAGATATCTTTAGGAATGTTGGATATCGTGGTGTAATAAAGTACTTCATTTTTTCAGTGGATGCCCTATGTTATGTTAATTGTTATGAAAAACAAAATCATACCACCATTTATGAACAACAGAAGTGAAATAATGGCTTTGATGCTCTGCAGATAATGCTAAATCTATTTTTTTTTTCTTTCCTGTCTAGGGAAAGGATGCAAACTCTGTGTATACATCATCTTCCTGAATTTACTGCATGTTTTCCCATGTACTGAGCAGAGAGATCACCTGAGGTCTGGCTGCTCAACAAAAACCTGGCTGCAGAAATGGCCTGGGCCATCCTTATCCATCTTCCTTCCTGCTTCCTGCATAGCTCAGCCCACAGTTCATGGCTCCACATCCTCATGGACTGTCTGCCAGATGCTGGACTAGCCAGGGACCATCCCAGAGCTACCTCCTTGCAGCAGACCTGCTGCTCCCCACTGCTGAAGCTCAGGGGACCAACAGGTCCCAGGGTGACCAGTATACAGGAGCCTTGGCAAAACAAAACTCCCCTGAACCTGAGGCCATTACACAGCTGAGAGCAGCTCTGGCTCTGCCATCCAACAGCCCCAGGGAGTAAAGGTACCTGGAAGAGCCACTGTGGAACATGGGCCAGCCTGCAGGGCTGCAAATGGCCCCTCATGAAGAGAGAAGCAGGATCAGCATGAAGTGAGAAACTGCCTGGTACCTATGGACACAGGAGGAGAAACACAGAAGTCCAAAAAGGGAGAACAAAATGTGGAGAAATCTCAAGAATGCTGTTTGGAAGGAGTAGGATGGAGACAGGAGGGAGCAGACTGGAAAGCCCAGAGCAGATGATTGCTTTGGAGGAGGACCTGACATGCTCAGATGGAAAAATCTGCCAGGGCCATGCAGTGGCTTCACAGAAAACATGCCCCCACCCTGTCTGGAAATCTATTCCCCCCTGCCATGCCATCAGCCAGGAGGGCACTGGATTGAGATGAATGAAAATCACTCACATGAGGAAAGCAATATTAGTTAAAATGTCTTATCATACATTTAGTTAATTACTAAGTGAATTGCTTTAATGCTACACAGAATACACAGCTGTGTTTAATGAGCTGCTGAAAGGCTTTCTGGGCAAACTTTAATAATATCACTATTCTCACTGAGGAAAATTGCTGCAGGGGAAAATGCAGCTGTTTGCACCTAAAATGTTCCGAGTGACAGCTCGCCAACTATTATCTTTAGGGCACACGGGTGTCTGTTTCATTAATATGAAATATTAAATATTTTTGCTTATCACCAGTGTGCAGCCTCCTGGGCAGGCTGCAAGCCCAGTTGTTCTGGTGACAGAGAAGGCAATTTCCAGGATAGGTTAAATAAAGCCAACGCTTTCTTTTCACTTCCTGTCACAGCTCACATTTCCCAGGTCTCACACCTGGAACCACCTCACACTTTCCGTGGGACTCTCTCCAGCAGGCCTATATCCCTTCCATGAGGAATGCCCTAGCTCAGACACAGCTCCCCAGCCCACAGCTGACCCACTGCAATTAGCGAAAACCAGTTGATTACTCAGGGGCAAGGAAGACAGCAGCCTGTGGTACATCCCAGTGTGAGGCACACCTTCCCTGAGACAGCACAGTTGTCTCCTGCCTGTGCCTCAGGTCACTTCAGCAGCTCTCCAAGCCTAGAATCGTAGTTCCTATCCAGGTACAACCTGCAGTGAACTGCATCTCATTTATGGGTCCAGCTGTCAGGTGGAGAAGGGCAGCATGCTGGCAGTATTTTTCTGAGAACTTGCCCCAGGAGCCTCCTGCTGCCTCAAAGTGACTTTTGGTATCGTGATGAGTTGAGACAACCTGAAGCACTTAGAGATCTGAGAACTCTGTGCTGAAGCATTTGTTTATCTTTGCTTGGAAGAAGTACAGTCACTTGGGAAAGATAAATTTCAGCGATGTTTTTGACATCTATAAACAAAGTCAAATATTTTGACTGTAGCGAGGTAGTGACTGCCATGCATTACAAATACAGTCAGAAGCACTTTCTGCTAAGCACTTGATCAGGCTGGTGGGTACTTGGTCTGCCTTCTATTTGTTGCCTCATTCAGAATAAAGTACCAATGTTCTGAATATAATTTGTGAATACATTATTCTATTTTGAGCTCAGGAAACGCTTCAGTCTTTTGCGCTTTTCAGCGTACTTGAAGGACCAAGTGCAAACATTCTTGCCTGTATCATTTATCGAGGAAAGAAACCATTAGCTGCAGCAAGAGCGATATCTTAGCTGTGCAATTACACTTATGGCTTGTCATCTGCCACTAATGCCTAGGGGAAAGAGAGCTTTTATTGCAGAATTATGCTGAAAAAGAAATAAGCACCTGTGTGCCGGGGAAACCTTGCCTTAACTGGCTCAGCAATAGTGGCCAGGTCTATTGGCTCCTTCTCTTGATAAACATTCTTGTTATGGGGTAGTTCTGCTTAATGGCTCTCTGCTCAGTTTTCTGCAGCTCACGTGTTAGTAAATCCTATGGATGCTCCCAGCCTGCTTCATTGCTTCCCTGGATGCTTCTGTCCCTGCCTTGCAAGAGCCCTCGGAATTACAGCCCGCTTGGGGCATAAACATATTTGTGAATATACATGGGGCCATAAAATCCCACTTTACACTCTGCAGTTTTTAGATCACTGCTTTGAAGGAGGCTCACAAGATATTTAACTGGCCGAGTCGCTGGATGGGAAGTGGCTTGTGGATGGAGCTAAGAGCTTTCTGGAGATTTTTTCCAAACCAGGCAATTCTTCTCTGAGCCTCTTTGATCTTCAGTAACAAGACCTCCCAGGAGACTTGCAGCTCTTCCTGGATACTGCCAGGCTTAAGAGAACAGTATTTTTCTCTCCCTTTTTTCTCATATTGAAGCATTTTGCCTCCTGGGCACAGTTTCCCTCCATAATAACCTGATTTTACTTGTCTTTTTTTTT